>CM022951.1:45009617-45334386 GCA_012931725.1 Litsea cubeba | reverse complement strand
TTCTCTGAAAGAGGGTCATAGCGTAGAAGAAACACGAGGCTAGGAGATCTAATCTGTGAAAGGGTTCGTTGAATCAAGAAATCAAGTTCATGATTTGAGTGCAACCAAGCTCCTCAGGTATAGATCTACAACCAGCTATTTTAATAGATCTTCTTATTTATGCTTGCTTGTTTGGGTTTGTCTTTTATTAATAGATCTATGATCTTAATGCATGAGAGTCGGGTTTCAGATCTTGGAATTGAGCTCTTGGCCTTTTTGAGTGTTTGATCTCTGCTTCAAGTAGGTCAAAAGTTTTCAAAACTCATCTAGAAGGCCCACTTACTTCCAACAAAGTGACATCTGAGCATGACAAAGTGAAGATTAAGGATGTACCAAAATCAATTCCAACAATTGATACAAACTTCCAAGGTTTAATGTAAGAGATTTTGCGCCCAAAACCATGTAAATATGAGAGGTCCTTGAGGGATAACACAAATTTAAGTATCAACTAGTATTGATTAAGAATGTGTTAAATTGGTTCATCTTAAGAGGCCACAAGTTTGAAACCATTGGGAAGCATGTTGCCTCCATCTATCTATTTGGTCTATCTATTGGGTCTTGAATTTGAATGGCTTTCCGTTTGAGGGGAGTGTTGATATAAAGTGTTATGTCACATTCACTAACTGCTTGATCTTTGGGTGTTACTGGTTATTAACATATCTATCCGATTGATCACAACTAGGGAGGAAATTGGATGAAGCAGCCATTGTAGATAAGAGGGTTGAACACCTTACCAATGTGTGGGAGATCCGGGCTTAGTGTCTTCTTGCTCTCTCTTCTCTTTTGTAGGAGCTTTAGGACTTGTTTGTGCAAATAAATGATTTCACTCTCTATGAATTTTTATTTTTATGGGGAGAGGAATCCTATGTTCCTATCCATCTCATAAGAAATTGAATTTCTCTCTATTAATTCTTTTATCTGTAACATAAAAATTAATGAAATAAAAAGGAGATACATGAAACCAAAGCACAACAACAATACATGGTACGTACAAGAGCATGGTACCCCACCCAACGCTCTAAGATCACACGCACCAAGGCAATCACAAGAAGTTACATAATAATCCCACCCAATCCAGTGTATCGAGAAAAACCAGTTCATCTTTTTATTTTTCATTTTTCATGAGGGAAACATTTACTTGTCCCATTAAAAAAAAAAACATGAACTATGGACTCAAGGAAATCGGAACAATTATCCTCTCTTGTGGGATCCTCCCATTACACAAACAGACCCTTAAGAAAGAGGGATTTCCAATTATATCATGTATATAACGTTAAACTTCTCAGAGTGTATATTACTATATTGTGTGATCTTCCTAAGTGATCATGTTCCATACCTCATCCTTGTAGCCTTTGTTCCTATATTTCATTCATTGGGAACCGGAGGTCTTGATTGTGGTTTATAACACTATTAGGTTTGTGGCAAATGACAATAAAAAAAATCTTCAAAGGCCAGGTATCTTTTGCTTCTTCACTTCATAAAAGAAAAGATCATTCAAGGGGAGAAAAGAATATCACTCTCTAGATCATCAGATCTTTACCCCTTCTCTTTACACAAAGCAGGTAAAAATGCACAAACATGACTGGATGAGAATGATTTGTGAGATGGACTTTGTGTTATAAATGTAGAGAGCATTAGATTCCATGGGAAGCCCAGAAGAGCTTATCTGGTCAACTTGGATGGACTCATCTTGAATTGCATATTCCCTCAAAACCATTCTAGTTTGGCCTAAAACATAAAATTTTGTGAATTTTTCATTTGAGAAAAATAAAATAATGGAGAAAAAAATGCACTTAAAGCATGGGAAATGCCCTGAAAATGATTGAAGAAAATCAAAATATATGATACAAATGAAAATCAAAACATGAATTTAAAAAAAAAGAAAAAAAGAAAAAGAGATGACCTAGGTCAAGAAGTGTTACTTTGTGGTTTGTCATACATTTCATAATATGCTTTCCAACTGCTTCAAATATTCTCTGGGTGACTTATTGGTGTTTCCTATTTATTTTTTTTATTCAATGTTTATTGCCTAAATCCCCATTTGACATTTACATGATTTTCTTTAATTTTGTTGGGTTCATCATTTGTCGCATCCATTTCTCACTGTTGGAAATTTCTTGACTAATTAAGTCCAATGTTACTATTGACTATTTTAGCTTAGTCAACAGAATTTTCAACTACGCAAGAAGTTTGGGCTGATTTGAAAGAAAAGTTTCACCCATAGCAATTTTCCCGTGTGGATATTTTCCAGACATCGAATCACCGTGCAGCGCCCAAATGGCACTAGGCAAAATGAGGGTCCCGGAGTCAGAATCGCGAACGGAATCCCATTCTGGAAGGGAAATGGCGAGATCTTCAAAATCCCAATGGACTTCTCAATTTTAGGCCAAATTCCATCGTTTGACCCCGAGAAAGGCCTTTTTACCATTTTTGGCATATCCGGCATCTCGGCAACAGTGCCAACCGATATCACCAGCCAGGCAGCAGTGCCAGGTGCCTCCATCTTCGCCAGGTCCTCACCTCGGCAAGACCCTCCATATCCGCCAGGTCCTTACCTCGGCGAGACGCTCCATCTCGGCTAAGAGCCTCATCTCGGTAAAAGTACTGAGCACTGACAGTTGTCCTCACATGGACACTTAACCACATTACAGAACGTGCGAAAAGACAAGGGCACCGCCCATATCTCCTGACAGATCACCGTCCACAGCTCCCAAGGCGCCAGCATATGGCCAGATGGGACAAGACAAGCTACGATGGGATAGCTATTAGAGTAGAGTGAGCTATGATGGGACAGCTAACCACCTCCCTGCCTCCTCTCTTCTTCTATATAAACACAGCTACAGCTCCAGAGCAAGGATGGCCAACGAATACCACATGCTGGTATGCCATCTTCTTCCCCAAAAATCTTCATTTTGCTTAGTTCTCACACTAACTTTGGCATTGGAGAGCCCTGCGCTGCCCACAGCCAGGGTCCTCTAACCTGTTTCGTCTCCCTCTTCAGGTTCTCAGGCAGCGGTTCTTCCATCATCAACAATGAGCTTCAGCCTCCGTCCTCCTCAATGAGTCTAAAAAACACTATCCCCAGGTCTGTGAATTTTTGTGCACTTACAGTTCCCATAATTTCTAACTCAAGCATGAGATTATCTTCATACTCAACGCAACTTATCTATTGCTGCCTACTTCACCAAATTGAAATAATTATTGGACGAGCTCTTTTCGTATTTCATTGTGCCCCCTTGTTCTTGCAGATCATGACTGCATGTTCTTCAAAAGTATCAATAACAAGAATGGCTATCCAGTTTATTACGAGACTTCATGATTCTTATGCTCAGATCCGAGGCCAGGTTCTCCTCATGGAACCCCTCCCTTTTGTCAACAAAGCCTATGCCCTCCTCTTACAAAGGAAAAACAACGTGAAGTATCCTCCCCATCAATAAGATATATCTGATTATGTTGCTCTTGCTGCCTCCACTGAAACTCAAACCCATTGAGGTAGCCCTCACGTGATGCCCCCAACAATGGGAATTCGGGTAGCCAAAGGTGTCCTTACCCAACCTGCGATCATTGTGGCTAGGTGGGCCACGTCACAGACAAATGCTATATTCTTCATGGCTATCCTCCAGGCCGCTGACTACATAATTCCAGTTGAGCACCCATTGCAAAACCAGCTATAAATGAGCAGTCAAACATGTCACCTAATATTACTGTTCAGTCTTTCACACATGATCAATTGCGTCAGCTTCTATCCACAGGGGCAGACCCATGTGTTGTGGGGTATTGTGGGGATGCCCCAGGTGGATTTGGAAAAAACCCATGAGGGTTATGTCCCAATGGCGCACCTCTCCTATGCTCAAAATTGATTGCCCCACCCATCTCTTATGTTTTTGAAAACCTCAAAACTCTATTCTCTTGCAGGTGGTGCTCGACCAACAGTAAACTTTGTAGGTAACTCTACATGTTGCTCTTCTCTTCTTTTACAACATACTTGAATGGTCGACACGGGTGCATCTTATCATATGATATTTGATTCCTCATTGTTTCACACTTCTACAAAAGTTACTTGCATCTCACCGGTAAACTACCAATGGTAATTAATGTCCCACCTGTCAGTCATATTGGTTCTATTTTTCTCAATCCTCATATTTTTTTGCAAAATGTGTTATGTGTTGTGTCACGGCCCCGAACCCGATTAGAGAATAAGCCGGATCCAGTGTGTGAAATTTAGGGCTAATTAAAAAATCTTGCCCTTAATGCCCAAGGATCGAAGTCCGCTGTAAGAATTGTGTAGTCGAGCCTCATTAACAAATTAATCACGAGACTTGTCCGGTAAACCCAACATTAAACCTGTAGAAATATCAAAGCAAATATGGATTTCATCCCATTAAATATTCAAGTTCCAAAAGATAAAACATATAAAGTTTATAAACTTCAGGACCATCCCAAAATCCTAAGTCCTGCTACAAAAGACAAACAGTGATAAGATAGAAAAGTCCACAAGATCTAAAACCCAAAAGATGAATGAGATGGCACGATGATAGATATCCCCGTGTAACGTGCACTGGTGCCGGGAGTGATGATGCTAAGCTACATCATCGGCACCCCACTCTCGTACCTCGTCCTCCTCTCTCGGTTGAGGATACTTTGGGATTGCCTCGGCATCCAGGTCAGCGTAATAGTAGTAGGTGTCCTCTGCACACCATGGAATAAAGGATCAATAATATGTTGGCAAGAAGATAAACAATATACATTATTTATAACATGTTTCAAAGAGAATAAAGACAAGTACATGATTATAAGATAGCAAGGTACAGACTAGGCTAAAGCATGAGTCATACGAGAATCAAGTAACAATGTAAAATTCTAGCGAGATAAACAAAAATAACCATCCATGAAATGCAATGCCAAGCAAGATGAGATTCCGTAGATGTCCTAGCCATCTCACAGGGGTATAAGTGACGTCCCAGCCGACTACGGATACCAAAGTTCGACTCTAGGGGATCCTACTCTCGGTCCTACGAATAACAATATGGTCCTAGCCCGCTCCCAGCTATTCGTACCATGGACGTCATCCAAAGCCGACTAACCACCCTAGTGTCCGGTAACCGGCCCACTTTATAATCATCAGTTGCAACTGGTCAGGAATGCAAGATGATGATGATGGTTTGTACATGACACAAGTTCCAAGATAAATATACGTGGATAGATTTCTAAGTACAAGATTACAAGCCGAGGGCTACTCTAAGTCAAGCAAGATACAAGTAAAGTTTCAAGTTTCATGAGTAGTCCTCTTTTCAAGTCTATCCACACGTGTTCATTAATACAAGACAAAGGGCTAAGGATACACTCTAAGTCCAGTCAAATCCTATTTCTACAAGTTAAGTTGCAAGTTATCAAATATACAAGTCTCAGAGTGTACAAGGTACGACAAGCTACGAATACATGATCAAGAGTCAAGAGTGAAGAACAAGACAATTCAGTAAAGAGTTGTCCACGTGTACGAACGTATCCCCAACTGAGTACGTATGGAGAATGAGTCAATGGTGTCCTAGTTTGGTGGGACCATGGTGTACGGAAGTTGTTGGGCACCAATTAACTCAATTCCACACGCATTCGGCCAGGTTATGTTAATATATGGAAAATTCAGACAACCGATAAAGCAACCAAGCCAAACATGCTCCATTTTTTTTCCCCAATTGGTCATGCATGGTAGGGTCAATAGGTTCCAGCCTAGGGTCCAAACTAGGTTTAGAACCCCTTTCCAGAAGAGATAAGGCTTGGTTCATTGATCCAATACCCACTTCGTTTTCCAATCTCTAATCATCAAGATAATTATACCACTGGATTACATGCTTTGAGAGCTTTCCAACGGTATATAGAACTCCCAAATATGACATGCGGATCAAAAGTTAACGGCGTTCCAAGTAGCCCCTTTTAACCACCCTACAAGTTCCCGGTGTCCGGACGCAGGACTCCCGAAAGTAGTATGGGCGTCCTGAGCTTCTGCCCAATGGCGTCCAGACACCAAAAACCCCAACGTCCGGATGCCCTGAGGAAGAAACCTCCCAGGATTCCCTGTTTGTTTGCTCTAGATTTTTTATTTCATTCCTTCCAAATCATTCCCACCAATTTCAAGCCTTTTCAAAGGTTGTAACCTGCACAAATTAAACTGAGCCCATGCTTTCCTCCAAACCACAATCCATTCATTTTCCAACCCACCCATTTCAAATCCATTAACCAATTACCTAATTAATATGTGAAATCCAACATAAACATAAACAAGCTTGGAATAATTTATGATTTTCTAGACAATTGCATCATCAAGAATGAAAGTAAACACATGCATGGACAACACATATAGCTGATCTACTTGCCTTCACCAAAGAGAGTGAAAGGGATGAAAATTGAAAGAGAAATTGAGGAGGAAGAGCTCTCCACACACCACTAGCCAAACCAACCCTCCAAAGCCTTTCTCCTACACTCCAAGGACACAAGGGAAAGGAGAGAAGAAGAGTCCATCAATATGCAAGACATTAACAGCAAGGAGGAAGGAAATTAGAGGAGAAGAAGCCGATGAAAACTTACCAAACTAGGATCAAAAGGTAGAGGAAAAGAGATGAAGAGAATGGTGGGCTTGGATTCACTGGAATGGCCTGTAGGATCCACATGCAAGAAGAAAGGTGAAGGAGTGAAGGAGTGAAGAAGAAGAAGGCTCCCAGCGGTTTGCACTCTGAAATGAAGAGGAAGAAACGAATGTGGTAGTTGAGTTTGAGTTTAAAATAAGAGATGAAGGGGGAAAAGTCTACATTGCCCATTTGAGTGAAATGAAGGAAATGTGATTATTTGAGGGACTTCGAGGCGTCGAATCATGACGAGTGAAGAACTAAATGACGAGCGCGACGAGATCTTTCCAACGAACCCAAATTCGGCAAAAACGGAATTTTTTTGAAAAATACCCAATTTTTCCTATTAATCACACCTAATCTCCTATTAAGGCCATGTTTGGTATCTCTACTCTTTTTCTGACAGACCCAGTAAAAGTAGAGCCATAAAAAAAAGATTCATACAAAGAAGAGGCCAAACCTCTATTTTTCAGCTTCCCACTTTTTGAGCATTTGGATTTTAGAGGATTTGCCTCTAAATGTCTAAAATGGACAGAGGCCATAATGTTGTGTCAAACGCTCTTATTTTCATAACTCTATCTGCTTTAGACATTTAGACAAGTAGAGGCTGGAAATAGAGCCAAACATGGGCTAAGACTAATCGCACTCGGAATCAAAGGAAACTTCACAAATCACTTCCCAATGATAAATTAAACTCGCTTAGCCACTAAACCCGCCTAATTAACTAGAATCAAAACTAATTAGGCTAATCGCCAATATTAAGAAATTAATCACCCTATTAAGGTTCGGGACCTTACATGTTCCTTTTTTTGGATTTAATCTACTTTTTGTTACCAAGCTCACCTCTTCTCATCCTTGCTCAGTCATTTTTTCATGTGATTCTTGTAATTTTCAGGACTAGTCCAAGAGGATGACGATTGGAGTGGCTAATCAGTGTAGCGGACTCTATTATTTTCATGCTACAGATAGCCTTAACATTGCACTTTCCACCAACTTGTCTCGCTTTGATGTTTGGCAGTCTATGCCATTTATCTTTTGCTCGAATAAACATTTTTATCTAAGAATATGCCTGAAATAAATAGCTCTTCTTGTCATTAAGATATATGTCAGCTTGCCAAGCAACAAGATTGCCCTTTTCAATATCTACCACTAACACCTTTTGATTTTCCACACCTTCTCATTTAGGAGCTCGCTACTTCCTCATTATTGTTGATGGTTTTTCTCAGTGCACATTGGTGTTTCTTATGCGTTTACAGAATTTTCTTTGCTTTAATTAGCACCCAGTTAAACTATAAAATCAAACAAATAAGGACTGATAATGAGTCTGAGTTTTTCTCAAAAGATATGCAAACATTTCTCCAAACAAATGGTGTTCTTCAACAACAACATAGTTGTATTACCAACCCCAACATACAGTGTCGTTGAACGTAAACACCACCATATTCCTAAAGTGGCATGTGGCTTACGCTTCAAAGCCTACTTGCCACTTTATTCTCGAGGGAGACTGCATCTTAGTTATAACTTACCTTATTAATCGTTTACCTATACCATTGTTATCAAACAAATCCCCTTATGCAATACTCTTTCACAAATCACTCAATTAGTCACATTTATGGGTTTTGGTTGTTTATGCTATGCAAGTACACTTGATATAATCATGAAAATTTGATGCTCGTGCCCACAGTGATGGAGCCAAGATTTTACTATGGGGGAGGGGGGCACGGATGTCGATCAAGAATATCAGTAGGCCTACTTATGAAAACTTAGTCTTAATTTATAAGATTTTCACTTAAATGGTACATTGTCAGAACAATAGCGTTTAGAATATTTAGATAAAGTATTTAAAAAAATATAAATATTTTGTAGATATTTTCTAATGGGCATACATCATATTGGAGTGAAATTTCTCATTCAAGGCCGATCAAAGTTATCTTCGCGGCAAAAAAGAAATTTCAATTGAATCACTGAATGGTTCTTTGATAGTGGGTCCACGTATAAACATCTAAATTATTGAAAAATATTATTTTCATGTGATGTATAACCCTCCTTTAGGTTTTACTAAAATGACCCACCTTCAATTAATAAGTTATGAACATTCAAGCAAAAGCAATATAAGTACCTCAAAGACTTTATATAAATTAATCTAACGTTGGGCCCAGATCATATTTAGTTAAATTTTTTTAGAGCATAGGACATTCTTTTTTGTAAGGTTTATAAACTTTGAATGGCCTACTTTGAAGATCAGCCCTGGGCCTGTTCGTTTCTTCTCAAGAGATAAAACAAAGATAGAGTGAGAATCTAACCAACAAAACCTGTTTTGGAAACAAGGGTAAAATAGAAATAAAGGAAGAAGCCATGATAAAAAAAAATTTACTCCTCGTCAGTCCAATCGTTTACAGAGATGTGAAAGGTCACTGTAGAGCCTTGGAAAGTCAAACTTTCAACTTTTATTTTAACTCCTCAGCAGTCCAATCGTTTGCAGAGAAGCCAAAAGTCCAACTTTTATTTTAACTCTACTTTACCTTTCCAAACACAATAGGGAAAGTCAAACTTTCAACTTAATTTATCCCCACTTTATCCCGACTTTTCTCTGATTTCACAGTCTACATAATTCTACTTTACTCCTCAAACAAACAATACTTGGATCCTATTTTCATCTTTTCTTAAGTGAGCTCCTGAAAGCCCTATAAATTTTAATTGAAATAAAAAGAGAACAATTTGGATTTGAAATGCCCACTTTGCCAATGTAAGGAGGATGATAAGGAGAACATTTTGCCAAAGATAGGGGATACTAAATGGTTGTTCGTTTTATATTTTTAGAAGAATTCAAAAGACAAGAATGTCCACATTATTTCCTAGATTTTCTCTTATTTCTAAAGAGCAAAGAATGCTAAGGAGGGGCATGAAGGTATAAAATTAAATTGCCCATTTGAATTCCTAAAATCTCTCCATTTAAAAAAATAAAAAATAAAGAAGGAATTGCCCCTCCTCAACCTACCTCCCTCTATCCCTAATGTAGCTTTGTTTAAATGTCCATCTAGTAAAAAAGGATACCAGTGTGTTTTGATCTAAAATAAATACCTTTTTACCAAGTCGAGATGTATTTTTTTATGAACATATTTTCCCATACCACTTTAATAGTGTCTCATCTTCCACTGCCAATCCGAGATTCACCCACACCTGAAGATGCACCCCATTCTTGATCCTCCTTCAACAATTGTGGAAAATGAATACGATAATGGTTACCTTCAACCTAGCAATATAGCATCGATCCTGACATTGAGCCTCTTAATGGCACCCCCTTCCATCGTCCAACGAAGCCTCTTTGATTTCAGAGCATGACGTTGCATATAATCATGATTCATGACCCATCTGCTCTTCGCCGCTCCACCGGAAATTGTTCAACAACCATCCTACCTTCATAACCACCATTGCTCACAAGCTACCACATCCACTCCATGCATAGGTACGCGCCTTCTTCTATCTCATTATATTTCTTATGACAATTTATCCAATTCTTACCAAAAGTTTATTCTAATAATGTCTTCTATACCCGAACCTACTTCTTTTTCACAAGCGGTGCATGATCCAAAATGGTATGAAGCTATGATCACTAAATCCCGGGCTCTTGAGCTAAACAACACTTGGTACATCATCCTCTTGCCAACAAGCAGAAAAGCTATTGGATGCAAATGAGTATCTAATATTAAATACTATTCTAATGGCTCCATTGAAAGGTACAAAGCTCGTCTCGTAGTTAAATGTTATAATAAAAAACAAGGGCTAAAGACTATCATGAAACTTATGCTCATGTCGTCTCGTAGTTAAAGGTTACAATAAAACCAAGGGCTAAAGATTATCATGAAACTTATGCCCCCCCCCCCCCCCCCCCAAGAAATTCTTTTTTCACATTGGCCCCCCTAATGTCAGAATCCTAGTTCCACCCTTGACCACAATTGCTTATATCAATAACTGGCCCTTACACCAATTGGATGTAAAAAACATCTTCTTACATGGCGACCAGGATGAGGAAGTGACGCAGTTCCCGATTGATGCAATCGGACTGTCTAGGGCCTAAATAAAATCAAATCCAGAAATATCTCAACACCATACCAATATGCAGTAAACAAAATAGAAATTCAATAAGTAACGATGAAGCAACAATGATGAAAACACTACCCCAAATTTTGTTCTATAAACCCTTCTCAATCTCCTAGTATCCAGGTGATACAAGAGAGAGGAAAAAACAATGTAAAACTTTGTTTTTTGCAAACTTTTATTTTCAGGCACTGTAGCATGCTATAGTGACGACGACCATAATATCCATTTATATACATAAACTCTCATATAACCCATAGGAAATCTACTAATTAGACTCCTATATTTGAAAGTCCTTACAATAGTTTTTCTACTAAAGAATAGTCAAGAACTATTCAAAGAATAATCACAAATCAGCATTCTTTCTGAAATCTAGTCGTCCAAGACACTCTGGAGTAGATTGGCTATGGGTCCCCCACGGCCCACCCGCTGATAAAATAAACTGCAAGATCTTTTAGTGAATTCCCGGGCGAACCTAGAGAGGCATCAACTTCTTGGAATGGGTCAGTTTTGACCCATCAAATAGATGCCCATAATAGCAAGCACGTGAGGATCCTTCATAGCTGGAGTTTCTTTAAATTTATATTAAAGTCCCTGTTGTTTTGTCTTATCCCAAAACAACCCTTCAAATTCATTTTTAGGCTAGAACATGGATTGCTTGGGCTCTAGTTTCTCTTCAGTTCTTAACCTAATGCTTGCAGACCTTCTTGTGATGCTCAATCCGCTTCATATAAGCTTTGGCCACTTTGAAATCTTGATTAAAAATCCAATCTGCATCAGGAAGTCTACATACCATTCCTTCTGATTTCTCTAGAAAGAAGAAGACACATGTTTGTCGTCTTCACAATTCACTTTATCTCTCAAACAGGCCTACCGGCAATGGTTTGCAAAGTTCTCCGCAGCCATTTTTTATGTTGGATTTGTTCAATCTAAACCCAATTATTCTCTCTTCACTCATCATGGCCTCAATAATTTCACCGTGATCCTCATATATGTTGATGACATCATAGTAATCAGGAACAATCCTCAAGGAACAAACGTACTTGAAGAACTTTCTTCATCAAAGGTTTCAGATTAAAGACCTTGGTTCCCTAAAATATTATTTGGGAATTGAGATTGCTCGCTAACTTGCATCTATCCTCCAAAGATGGTGATCATCTGTTAGACCCTACTAAGTATCGGTGTTTGATTGGATGACTCATTTACCTTACAATCACTCGACCAGATATTGTATTTTAGTCCATGTCCTAAGCCAATTTATGAGCCAACCTCGCAAGCCTCATCTCACAGCTGCTTTTAAGCAAGCTTCGCTATCTCAGATGAGCACTGAACAAGGTCTATTATGCCTTTTAATATCACTTCAGCAACGGATCATTTGTGATTCTGATTGGGTTAGTTGCACTAAAACACAACGCTTCAAAACTGGTTACATTGTTATGCTCAGCACCTGCCCTATTTCTTGGAAAACCAATAACAAAGTATTGTCTTGCGGCCCTTTGCGAAGCAAAATATCGGGCAATGGCTTCCACTACTTATGAGGTTATTTGGTTGCACTATCTCTTTCAAGACGTAGGGTTACATCAAACTCTGCCAATACTCCTTTTTTGTGCTGCGAATCCAGCTTTCTACGAGCACACAAAGCACATAGAAATTTACTGTGATTTTGTGCGTGAGAAGATTCAAGATGGACAGTTGTGCACCTCCTACATTCCTATAGCTCACTAGATTGCAGATGTTTTTACAAAACCTTTGGGCAAAGATTGTTTTCATTCACTTATCAGTAAGTTGGGTGTCCTTGACAAACATACATGCACCTACTTAATGGGGAGTGTTGGGAATTTCTTGGCTAATTCCAATGTTACTGTTGTAAACTAATCCCAATATTTTAGCTTAGTCAACAAAAGATAGGATTAGATCCCCTTACTTTGGGACATTTAGTTGCAATTATTATATAAATACCATATTTAATGAAGCATTCAGCATATAGTTGTGCAGAAAAAAAGAAAAAATTAAAGGCTCTTTATTTTTTCATTCCCCCCTCCTTTCTGGCGATTTTCTCCACTTCTTTCCTGGACGTCGACTTCTATCATGGATGGGGGGACGGCCTCCAATGTCCGGTCGACCGTCGTTGCTCCTTCTTCCCTCCTCCTTCGTTAATGGAACAGATCCGTCTGATGCTGTCCTATGCAGATTACCGTGATGCGAAGATTTCATTCTTGAAGTCCATCATAAGAAAGAAACAAGAAGACGCCATTCCTTCTAATGTTCCTCGAGACTGGATTCTGGAGAAAAAATACGGCTTGGAAACGAAAAGAAGGTCGCTACCCATCGTGCATCATCCATACTGGCCCTTGAATGTTCTATCTAATGAGGAGAAACGAAACTAGATTCTGCAAGTGGAGAATAACATCGGACGAATGCTTCCGATGAAGAACTAGGCGTTGCCCTGGAGTTTCCGAAATTAGATGATGCAGAGGAGGAAAGGGTTACTAATCCAAATATATCGAAGATGAAGAAGACAGGCAACACGGCTGACACATGGTCCTCTTTGTTTCACAAGCATACAGATAGTTCACGGGATTTGCACCGCCATTCTCAGCCTTCAAAAGATTCAAACCACCATATAGAATTTGATGAAGATGACTCCTCAGCGGCAGTACAGAATTGGGGCAATGCTCTTGTGGGCTACTTCATTGGTAATTCCCCCCTTTTTCCTAAATTAAAAGTTGTCTTTCAAAAGCATGTAGAAAAAAAGGAGTTGGAAATTATCACAATGGTAGATGAGTTTTTACTGTTTAAATTTCATTCTTTTGATGTTGGCCAACTTATTCTTGATGAAGGGCCTTGGTTCGTTTGGACATCCATTAATTTTGAGGTGTTGGGCTGAGGATATCACAATATGTAGGGAGAATCTTGAAACTATTCCTATGTGGATTCGTCTCCCTAACCTAAATTTTTGTTTCCAGACAAATTTTGCTCTTAGTAAAATTGCAAGTGTTATTGGTAATCCCATTTGTATGGACCATGCTACTGCTTCTTGTACTCAATATGCTTTTGCAAGGATTTGTGTTGAAGTTGATATTGATGCTGAATATCCTACTGAGCTGCGTATAAAATACAAGGAAAAAACCATCATTCAAAAAATTGATTATGCTTGGCGTCCAAACCCTTGTAAATCATGCAGAACCTTAAATCATAGGGAGAAATCATGGCCATTAAAGATTGATTTGAGCAAACCCAAAAAAGTGTGGGTACCCACGAAGCAACGTTCAGCAGTAACAAATACTGATGATAATGCAGAAACTGAGCACACCCCGAGGGAAGTCATGTTTGAGACAAATAATGAGAAACAATACAATCCTACTGCTGAGGATTGGAATGGAGTTCAAGGGAAGAAAAACTCAGAAAGAAACAAATCTCCTTCAAAGAAGATTTCAAGCCCAAAGCACATGACAGATCTGGTTGTCAATGAGGACTCAAAACAGATTCCATAGCCTCTCAAACTTGGAAGGGGACTCTAAATGCTTTTGCAGATGAAATCTCCGCTACTACAGCTCTAGTATTATGGCATTGAAGCAGGCCCACGTCAAAAGCAAAACCAGGGTGAGCAACACAAGCATCCCTCATCTTCTCACCAACACTGATAAAAGTGTACTTGTAAAGACTGCCAAGCTTCAGTGTCAAGACAAAAACCAAGCCCTTCTGGTGTTATCATTAAAGAGAATGCTACTCTTAAATCCCGTTCCACATGACTATTATAATTTTGGAATGTGAGAGGCTTGAATAGACCCTCGATGCAGTCAGATATCAGAAATAAATTCGCACTTTGAAACTTGCTTTGGTGGTGTTGTTGGAGACAAAAGTAAAGCATCCTCTTACAATTATATTGTAAACCCCGTTGTACCTAATGGTTGGAGAGAAGCGTCAACATTGAAGATGGCTCAGCTACCAGAATTTGGTTGATCTGGGATCCCAAATTGATTTATGTCACTGTCTCCTCTAGAAATGCACAGTTTATGCATTGTGAAGTAAATTATGGGAATGTGGACTTTCTGTTTTCAGCATGTAATGGTTTTAATAGTTACCTGTAGAGATGAGACTTATGGAAATCTATTGTTGATAAATCAAAAATCAGTAGCTTGCCTTGGATTGTTGCAGGGGATTTCAATATTGTTAGATGGAACCATGAAAAGTCTGGAGGGGCAACTCCTAGAGCTGTTGGGCTAATTGAGTTTAATTATTGTATTCAGGAAGCAGGGCTGCTAGATTTAAATTTAACAGGCCCTATCTTTACATGGTCAAATTATAGCATTGGCGAGTTAAGAATTGAATGTAAACTGGATAGAGTGCTTGTAAATGCCTCTTTTCTTCACTCAAGCCCATCAAAGGGAGATATTATGTTTGCCAGGTATCTCTGATCACTCCCCGCTGGTTTCTTTCTTTGCATGAAAAGACTCACATCAAAGCTCCATTTAGATATTATAATTATTGGGCAAAGCTACCAAGTTTCTTTCAAACAGTAAAAGATGCATGGGATATTAACATTCATACATCATTCCTCTTTTTACTGTGGTCCGAAAGCTCACGATAGTGAAACAGCATCTAATTGATTGGAAACGGTCACAACGCTCTCTTCCTTTAAAAATCTCAGAGGCAGTATCACAGCTGGAACATCTTCAGAAGTGCTTGGTGGATGTTTCTAGCAACATTGATATTCAAGAGCAGGAAAGAATGGCAAGGTATGAGCTTGATCAATTACTAAGGGCTGAGGAAAGCATGTACAAACAAAGATCCGGGGATTTGGCAGTAAACTTGGGGGATACTAATACCAAGTACTTTTATTGTCTTATGCAGAGGCGACAGACACAATCTTTTATTTCCAGATTTGCTGATATAGAGGGTAACATCTACACTAAGGCCATCAGGTATGCTGCAGTCTTTGTGAATCATTTCAAAATATCCTAGCACCAGTAGGTCCATTCTCAATCTCCTGACTTATCTCATATCATCCCTCATTGATATGTTACTAAGAGGATGCATTAGATCTCATGAAACCTGTCACACAATTCCTGAAATTGAGGGGTGATAAGGCTGTTATCCTAAATAAAGCCCCGGGGACTGATGGTCCCCAGTTTTTGAAGGTGTGTTGGCCATTACAGAAAGGAATGTATGTACAAGCATTCAGGATTTTTTTTCAGCAGTGGATCTATGCTAAAGACAACTCAAGAACACGTTTATAGTGTTGGTGTCAAAAACTAAAAATCCAAGCGCTCCTGATAAATTTAGACATATTGCTTGGGACAAATGAATTATAACAAAATTATAAGTCGTGTTCTGGTAAATCGACTAAAAACAATCATTGCTAAGATTGTTGGGGCCAATGCAATCTGTTTTTGTTCCTATTAGAAGCATACACATAGAACATCCTCCTTGCTCAGGACCGTCATCCATAACTTTTATTTGAATAAAGGCACTCCTCGAATGTGTATAAAGCTGGATATTACCAAAGCCTATGATAGCGTCAAGTGGGATTTTTTGGAGGCTGCTCTTAGGTGCATCCAGTTTCCATAAAGCATTATAAAGATTCTCATAGAATGTGTCTCGGCAGCAACAATTCTCTCAGTATTGGTTAACGGTGCCTGTAGAGGATTCTTTAAGGGTACTCGAGGTTTGAGACAGGGATGTCCATTATCTCCATTTCTATTTGCCATAGTAATGGAATTTTTCTCTATCATGATGAATAAATATGCCTCTGCAAATATGATTCAATCTCCCTTTGTAAGAAAGGGATGTCACTATCTCTCACTTGATTTTTGTTGATGACTTGATAGTGTTTAGCAAACTTCCACAGGTGCAGTTGCAAAACCTCCATCACTTTCCTTCATCATTTCAAAGAGTTTACATGACTTGGGGTAAATTGTTCAAAAGTATAATATTTTATTGCAAACTGTCAAAGAGGAGGACCAAGAGGTTATTTCTACAATCCTAAATATCCAAAAAGCAAATTTCCCAATCAGATACTTGGGTGTCCCTCTTTCTTCCAAAAAGCTAAATTTCAATGATTGTCAAAACCCTTTTGGCAAAAGTTCAGCAACACTTATCAGGATGGAAAGCCAAAGTGTTATCTTATGCTGGAAGACTGGAACTGATAAAGTCTACGTTATCTTTTATCCATATATTCTGGGCAACTGTATTTATGCTCCTTCAAGCAACTTTGCATACTTTAGATCGCCAGGTCAGGAATTTCTTTTGGAACTGCTGGGTCTACTCATTACATTCATCCCATAGCTTGGAGCTCTATTTGCCAGCCAATCAATATGGGAGGACTTGGCATTTGATCTATCTTCGAAATTGCCAAGGCTGCATTTCTTAGGGATGTATGGAATATTGTCATTAACAAACAAACCTGCTGAAATATCTAGATTAATGTAAGGTATTTGAAAGGAATATCATTTTGGGATATTACAATCCCAACAGGTGTTTGTTTGGGTTGGAAATGTATCTTAGCTCTCAGACCTTATGCGCTACCTCACATAAAATCTCTGATTGGGAATGGGCAGCTCACACACTTTTGGATTGACCCATGGCTCAGTGGGGGTCGATTAAAGGACCAATATGGTGAAAGAGCAATTTATGATCTACGCATGGGCACTGATATCAGGGTTAGTAGGTTTCTTCATGATGGATGGCACCTTCCAAACCCAACCTCGTCTGCTTTGATGGATATCTTCCAGAAAATCCCAGTGAGATTGTTCATTGGCATATGTTTGATGATGATTGTTTGGACATTAGAAGAGCAGGGTCAATTTTCGTTGAAATATTCCTACAAGTTAATATGTAATATCCTTACCCAACAAATTCAGAGGACTTCAGCAATATGGTTCATAGGGTGTATTAAAAAGCATTCAGTGTGTGCTTGGATGCTTTTACGCGGAAGACTAAAAACAAAGGATTTCCTTCTTCAAAAAAATGTTGACTGTAACTCTTGCTGTGCTCTTTGTGACAGCACATGGGAAACAGCCTCACATCTCATGATTCATGGTCCCTATTTTCAAGAGATTTGGCAAAGGATTCTTCTTAAATTGAACTTGGTACCAATCAGCTGTATTGACACTCAAGAACTTCTTCTTTCAGTCATATCTCGTTTAGATCAGCAAAGTGATGGAGTTCTAACACTTGGTAAGCTTCTCTTTAATGCTTTTGTTTGGCATGTGTGGGCAGAAAGAAATGCAAGGATTTTCCCGATGACTACAAAATCAAGTAGTTCTGTGGTATAGCAAATTATTCAAGCGGTAACTACTAAGGCTCTCTACCTTGGTATCACCTTACAAACTAGTATTCAATGTCATTGGAACATTCCTCCTAGACCGGTAACTGAGAGAATTCATGGCTGGCGTCTTTCCATCCCACTAGTCATGCCTTGATTGGAATTATGTGGAGGGACCTACACCAACCTTTGCAAGGTCGTATAATGCCGGTGCTGAATTACTATGAGGGGGTATTTCAAATTTTGAATCTCATTCCAATAATGGTTTCGTCACTTACTATTGAGGCTGACTCTTCTATCCAGCAAACTCTTCTTTATCTAGCCCAATCTGAATAGACTATGCGGTTTCAAACTAGAAGAATTCATGCAGTGATTACAAATTATGAGAAAGTGCACTTCTCTTTTCTTCATCCTGAGACTATGCGTACGTATTAGTAAACTCATAAGCAGAAGTTTGGGAACTCCACCACTGAATATTGATAATATTGATATTTTGTATAACTCTATAAGGCATGGAGTTTCTAGATGATAGTTAGTACTTTTTATACTTTTGTTTCATATTGTATTGAAGGGTTATGCCCTTTTTTGGAAGTATACTCAATCTTTCGAATGGTATACTTCCATTTCTGTATATTATTATCGAGAAAATGAAGACCTAACTGACTCTTAAAAAAAAAAAAAAATTTCCTAAGTTAATATTCACCTAGTTAAGTAGGTAACCATATAACAAACATGCGTTACAGAAACTGGGGTCAACTATAATTCAACTCTTGTGGGCCCCATCTTCGCTGATCTGAATCACTCAAACATCTGCCTCTCTATGTGCAGGAACTGTCCCAACTTCACTTTAATCAGAATTGATATTCTATGTTAGAGTGATCTTGTAACTCTCATTGGAGAGAAATCTGAGCAGTGCCCATACACAGGAAGGCATGCGATTTGAGCCATTTTGATCCAACAAAGGTGGGCTTCAAAGGGGTCATTCTAACTGAGAAAATGATACTTGGTTAGTAGCTAATGTAGGCTGTTAATGGGCAGGTCTGCGTCACTGACCTGGTTGATCAAACTCGGAAATGAAATTACAGGCTACTCCAAGACCCTGTTTGGCATATTGGTGACAGTTATTAAAGGGATATGTTTTTTAAATTACTGTTCATAGAGGGATGTGGGTGTGCATATAGAATTTTCCTTATCTTAAACATGGTTTTGAGACAGTTTTCCACTGTTTGGCATATGTATAAAATGATATATGTCTCAGAATGATATCACCATTTGTCTTGGCCGTTTTCCATAAGAAGTTTTTTGAAAAATTACTAATATAAAAGTTGCAAATTCTCATTTTAAATACCTGTAGGGTGTTTTAAATGCAATAAAACAAAATAAAGAAAATAAAGTGAGGGTAGAGTTCCAACTCACTTTGAGAAATGAAAAGAAAAATGGAAATTAAGCGCCAACAAAATGCCATTATTTATCATGTGGCAACAAATCTTTGGAAGACAATATTAACATGAGTGTGATCTGAGTCTTGATAATACAACAATCACAATTTACAATTTTTTTTTTTTTTGAAGAACTACAGTTCAGATTCTCTCCAAGTTGACACCTAAACAGGCAGAGAATCATCCCACCTGCAACCCACCATTTTCCAACAACTCTCTAAACTCCTCATCAGTGGACTTGAGCATTAGAGGCAGGGGAACCTTCAACCCTCTCTCCATCATCTCCCTATGCCTAGGCACAATCCTCTTCTCCAAGCTGAACCCAAAGTACTGAGGGAACCCCTTCAACTCCTCCAAACTGGCCCCCATCTCCCCCACAAAATACCCAAACTTGGGCTTGAAGTTCCTCTCCACACTGAAAGTGAAGAGGCCAGGGCACCTCACCACCATCTCCACAGCTTCCTCATGGGAGAACCCAAAAGACACCAAGCACTCAAGCTTGGGAATGAGGGTCTTCTCTACATTGGAAACAAGGAGAACTGGGTCATGGTAGGCAAGGGCCTCCATGTCCTTGATGCCCAGGCCCTGCAGGTAGAGGAGGGCTGGCTTGAGCTGGTCCCTGACACTGGAGACAAGGAGCTTGGGGCACTTGTTGATGGACCTCCTGAAGTTGGTCTCTGGGACATTGAGGTCATGGGAGAGGAACTGGAAGACAGGGGAGAGTTGGAGCTTGATGTCAGAGGTGAGGATGGTGGGACACATGCCAAAGATCCTTGGGAGGTCCTTTTGGTGGATACCTTTGGATTGGAGGTAAGAGATGACTGAGTGGATGGAGTGGAGAGAGGCTGTTTGGAGGGAGGGGTTATGGGAGAGGGCCTTGCCAGAGTCCACACCCATGATCTCAAGGCAGAGGATCTTCTCCTTGAATTGGAGGGGAAGATTTTGGTCTGGCAGGGGGAGGGTTTGAACTTGAAGTGGGGTTTTGGTGGGTTTGGTGAACAGGGATGATGATGATGATGGGGATATGGGGGTGGCCTTTGGGAGAGATGGGTTGAGAGGGAGGCAGAGGGAATGGAGAGGTGGCATTGTTTGTGCCTCCTTCCTGTGGAAGAGAGATGTGGGAGCTGGGGTTGCTCCTCTCATTTATCTATCTGTGCTGCAGGGATGACATGTGGCAGTCATGGATTGGAAGTGAGAGGATTTCGTTTGATTTTTCTGTGCGGCAGTTGCTTGTGTCTGGTCATAACGCCATCTATTCACTTCCTAGATTGAACCCATATCCACTGTTGAACCAAATAATTTTAGTTGCTTGAACCCATATCCACTGTTGGATGGGTCGTGAATCGTGATATATAATGGATGGATGGAACGATGTGAATGGATTGAGGCCCATTTGGTTCATATCCGCGTACAACTATACGACGTTGGTCCATGTGTAGAACACTAGAACCTCCTCAGTTCCAAGGAGATTGACACCCAGGCCATGTTTAAAAAATGCAGGAATATAGATATTTTCCTCCTAGGGTACCTTTTGAATTCTTTAAATTCAGTGAAAAGACCTTTTTTTTTTATTTCTATTGGCACCTTAAAGATTTCTCTTCCCACTGGAAAAAAAAAATGTTTAAAAAAGGTTTTCCTAAACTCCCCCTCCTCCCTCCCCCTCTCCCTCCCTCCTCTTCCCTTCCTCACTCTCTCACTCTCCACCCTCTTCCCGCGCCCCCCCCCCCCCCCCCGGCCCAGCGTCTCCAGCGGGGCGGGAGCCCCGACGGAAGCCCCAGCCAACTAGTCGGTCCCCCCCCCTCCCTCCCTCTTTCTTCCTCCCTCCCCTTCTATTTTATTTCCCTCTTCTCCCTTCCTCTTCTTCCCTCTCCTTCCTCCCTTACTCTTCCTCTCCCTCCCCCTCCCAGTCGCCGACAAGGAGACTGCAGCCCGATCTCCCTCGCTGCCGGCGACTGGGAGGGGGAGGGAAGGAGAAGGAAGAAGAGGAAGGGAGAAAAAGAGAAGGGGAAAAGAAAATAGAAGGGGAGGGAGGGAGCCCCGGCCGGAGACTAGGGGGGTGGCGAGATGATGGAAGAGGGTGGGAGAGGGAGAGGGAGGAGGAGGAGGAGGGGGGAGGTAGTTTAGGAAAAACTTACATTTTTTGTCTTCTAGTATGGTGGGGAGAGAAAGTTTTGTGGTGCCAATAGAACCCCACCCCCCTTCTTTTTTGTTTTTTTTTTTTTTTAATTTTAAACTAGCCTTAAAAACCTTTTTATCAATACAAAACCCATTTTATTAAATCCAAATTAATCATAATAACAATCAATGCCTATACTTATAAATAGTTATAATTGGCCCATCCATACATATCCATCATTAGATTGATGAGAATTTCAAAATACTTGATTGGACTTCATGGGAAAATGGAGGAAAACTGTGTGGAGGAGAACATCACAGGTTCTCTTCAAGTGGTTCCCACTTGTTGGATGCCCTTGGTGCGCGGTTCCCATGCACATGCTCATTTGAGAGAGAGAGAGAGGGAGACTTGAAATATAATAATGATAATTTTATAAATAATGATATGCTCATTTTTATTTAAGGAATGTCAGTACAAAGCTACCATTTACATAAAAATTCTACACAAACCTAGTAATGGCTGCCCATTCTCGTTAGGACCGTTGATTTTGGGATATAAAAGGTACTAAATAAAAAGAAGTATGGATATATTTACTAAACACTGAACCAAGAGAGCCTATTCATAATCCCATAAGCCTTCGGGGTATTTATAATAAAAACCCATATGGCCGATCCATCATTCATCAATCCATCTAATAAATAAATATATTAATATAAGACGAATATAGCTGGGAGATTTCTCTACCCACTATATTATTGCTATATGACTTTTGAAAGGGGTATTTTATTATATATCCATCTATATATATATAAGGAAAATAGATTCCAAGCCCCGCACTCAAAATAGCGAGCCTTTAAAAAAAAAAAAAAAGTCTAAGCATAGTGCTTAAGTTATATATAATAAAAAATAAAAAATAAATAAATAAACCTTGTTTTTCAAGTTTTTTTAGGGCTTGACAAGGCCACGTTATTTGAGGGCCAAATTGACAGGTCTAAAGCCCACTCTCATTGGATTAGAACACAGGGCACACCGTTAGAAATTACAAAAAAAAAAAAAGACCAAATAAGTATTGTACATGTGACCCATTTTTAGCATGGAGGAACTAAATGTAAGGCCACCTTTTGTGATTGTGAACTTGGGACCTACCTTCAAAAATTACGGCAACAGGCTTACCAAACAATCTAAAATATGTCAAAAAGCTTTAAATCATAAAACAAGAGCTTATTTTTATCCAAACCGATCATAAGAAACAGAGTTTTCATGCTCTCTTCTATATATAAATATCCAACTCGAATACATTTTCCATAATTAGATTCATGACATGACTATTGCATTGGTTGACTTACGGGGTGGGAGGAAAGTAATGGCAAAACTTGCTGAAGGTGATTTGGCAGGAGCCTGCAAGCAGCTAAAGATCATTTGCACCCTCATAAACAGATTGGAAAGGAATCAAAGAGTGATCATCTTATGCTGCTGGACAGTGTGGCATAGACAACAACTAATACCTGATTCAACCTATTTCGGCCCATCTTCATTTGATCAACTTCACTCATCCTTTAATCAATGGCCCAAAATTAATTCCAACTGGAGTGATGTACCGTTGGATTAATCATTTGTATAATATGAAGTAACAGTTTCCAAAATGACCAAAACAACAGTTTGTATCACTCCTAAGTCCTATGGAGTAAAATATAGGCCGCCGATTTCAGTACAAAGAGTCACATGAGATGGCACCGGCCAAGCAATGGTCAGCTCCATATGGATAAATGGGGCTCTTAGCTTGCCATCAACACCATAAGTATGGAAGCTTAAGACCATTTATTGGAATCAAAATGCCACAATCATTTGTTGCTGCCTAATGCATCCTGACTCCCAAATCTACTTTCACAGTTTCAGGTGTTACTCTTTAACACAAATACTCAAGCATGACTGGATACACAGCATTAAAAGGAAAGAAAAAGAACAGCTGGTTGGACGTATTGAAATATAAAGAAAAATAAACAAATCCACATTTCGGATCGTATAAACCCAACATCCCCATTCTCATTTTCTTCATCAAATATATGTCCATTCCAATAACCATGGTTTTGTACTATGAAGTTCGCAATCACAGGAGTCATATCTTGGTTTACATGTTTATTACATGCACCAGCATGAGACAATATTTATGTAATAAAAAAGTTTTTTTCTGAAATGGAAATCAGATGTTTAAGATGACAAACCTCAATTACATAACTGCTCTTAAGAAGACGGACAGATTGCACAAGACCTGGAAACCAAGAAAATAAGAAATAAAAACCCAAAACAATGTTGATATAACTCACAAGGTGAGCCAATATTTATTGTTTTAAATACTGTCCACACATATAGAGATATATCAGACATTCCAATATTTTAAATGTATCAGTCTCCCTTCAAATAATCACATCTTGCACTGATATACACGCTTTATAGCATCTTCTCATCTGATAACTACACCTTAGATATTCTTAAAACAAATAAATAAATAACCCACTCGATCCTAAGACATGCACACCAGAAAAAATCCTAGATACTGGTACTGACGCAACCAATTTATCATATACATCTAATATATCAGCTGCACTGGTTTTCAATCTTCTACGAGAGTCCCACGGGGATTGAGTGAAGGATTTTTTGGGTCCCAACTTTAATTCAGGGGGGCTCTCGCTTTGTGACAGTGGAGATAGAAAACCCTGCACTCCCCTTGTGCGGGACTCTAGCAGGAAACCGTGAAGTCAGCTGCATCAATATGGGCATTAGTAGATAGTAATTACTATTGTGATTTGTACAAGGGAAAATTTTGAGGCCATTGCAGTAACAGATCACAGATGAATGCTTGGGCTCAGGGATCCCAGTCTTTCAATTTCAAAGTTTGAATCAGCCAAGTCAATGAACTTAGCCATGAGGATGATCAACTAAGATGTGTTCAGTGATGCAAGACTTGTGAATACATACTTGGAAGTCCAGCAAGAGAAAACTCAATCATATTCTGGGCCATTCACCAAGCTTACATGGCAAAGAGGATTTTTTTTTTTTTTTAAATAAGAGCTTTGCTAGGTTTTTCCCCCTACACGTGGGAAAATGAAAATGTGGAACACACGACCAGGCCTATAAATGCTGCGTGCCAAAACAAGCAGAAGCCTTTATAAAAGAAACTGTAAAATTTATCTATGAAATATTTATCACATTTACCTTGTATCTATAACGATATTATCATGCAAAGATTCACATATGTAACAACTGCAACACTTCAACTACCATTGATCTTCTCCTCCTCTTCTGATTTCCACACGATGTCTTTCAGGCCAGTGGAGAGGCTCTTGTAAACCTATGGAAGATCCAGAAATTTAGATTCGTAGACACGCAATGATTTTTCACTGTCACGACCAGGATGATGACAGCAATAACTAATGTGTAACTTTCATGAAAATTAGACGAATATCTTCTACACTTGGAAGTCATTTGTCAAAGGAAGATCCTAATATCATACCTTGTGAAACTCCAGTGTATCACCTTCTGACTTGCGAACTTCAACCATGTACAAGGAAGGGGCTACCTCAAAAATCTGTAAGAAGAAGACATTAGAAAATAAAACATCACGGTCACTGATCAGATTAAAAATATTGGTGTTTCAAAACCATTTATTCCAAGAAACGGAACTGTAACTATTCACTTGGACTTTCTCCATGCAGCAAATGATTAGGCAGACATACCTCTGTTGCAATTGATAAATGGCCCTTCCTTCCAGTTTTTGACCCTTGCAGCTTCATCTATAAGATAAAAATAAATGGAAAGAAACAAGGGGGAAAGTTAAGGTCCATCCTTGTATTAAAGGAGACAACCACAACCATATGAATGAGAGAGAAAGAGAGATTGGAAGAAAAAAAAATCATCATTATCAAATATATTGATTGCACAGGATTTATGCAACTATAATTTGTTTCATTTAACTGGATATGTTTTGCTATATCTATATGTTTTTGTTACAATATATCTTTAAATACTTAACTATAGAGAAGGTTGTCAGCTTGTTAGTGTAGTCATGTAAAAAATGTCTAAAATGATGTGATTGTCGCAACAAAGTAATTGCACCTTATAATTCTTTTTCTTCACGTCAAATCCCAGAGGCACAGCAGCTTCTTCAATCTTTGAAATGATCTCATTAGCAGGGCACTTTGAAGTGAATCTTGTTTCACGTTTGCCAAGACCCTGGTCATCACAGAAAAGGAAGCATTTTCCACATTAAGCAAACAAAAAATATATATATACACGTAGAGAGTAATTCAGCAGTAAGTTGCTGATCTAAAGAAAGAAAACATTTTACAGTAATAAGCAGACTCCACAATCCACTCGTTCTCAAAATCAGATAAAGCTTGCAGTTAAGATGATGTATTTTTAGCTGTTTCTTTTGAAAATAATTAGGTCCATTTGATGCTGTCCAAGTGCATCATGGACCTCAAAAGTGCACACCAAGGTTTTAAAACTTCTTGGGGGGAGACTCGGTCACCCTTGAGTCGACTTGACAAGTCGGACCAAGTGTCCCCCTTTAGCCCCAAAATGCTCCTACGAGACTCCCAAACCTTCTTCCGACAGAACTTTGGTAAAAAAATGAATTGGGGTGGAAAAACGACAGGAATTAGACTTGTGATGACTCAAGTGGGTGTCTCAACTCAGCCCACACAAGTTCATGCCAGCTTTGCCATTTTATAACCCTCGTCTGCAAAAGGAGGTCCAAGAATAGGACCACAAACAAGCCAGCCCATTGGGCCCAACTATCAGTGAGCTAGGCCCATAATTGACCGGCCCATTGGTCACATCACAACTATATCCACCTTCTGAGTAAAAAAAGTTCCCATGAAGATACATTATATTTGCATTCTTAGTTTAGCAAATTTCTAAGAACATTTCCTAGATTTACATTATTAGTTTCAAAAACGGAATAAAGATGTCCTAGATCTAGCAAGATAGCTGATTGACATGTAATCAATAAAGGGAAAAAAAGATTATATAGAAAAGAGAGACTGGCTTGTAATCATCTCATGGGGGGAAAGAAATTCTAGATAGAATCCCCAATGGGCACGATTGTCATCCATCCATTGTTGTCAGAATCCTAAGAAAAAAAGATTAGTATATATACAATGCATACCATTTACAAGTGAATCTTGCAATTCGATACTTTCTTTATCGAATATTACAATTCAAACAATTCGTCTTTATCGAATATTAACCATAGCTAAGAGGTTAATATCAATTATTTTTTTCACTTGCTTTCTTTCTTTCTTTGTTAGCATTTACATTTTCAAAAGGTTGCATAGTGATTAATAAAGAATCTTCAAAACTTTGGCGATTATGGAGAGGTTATAGGGAATAATAAGGAACATGCATGTGACTAAAGCGTTCAACTATATGTATGGAATTTTGTCCTGCATTTATTTATGTTTTATCTTTTTACTGTTTCTTTTTTTCTTGATTAACAGTTAACTTTAGAAGACATCCTAACCATGTAAGGTAGATATTTGGATTTTTTTTATTTTTTATTTTAAAAAAAGGGAACATGTTTATTTTTCCTAGTAATGCTGATATCTTTAACGTATTTAACTAGTCGCATATCATTTATGATTTATTAGTACATGAAATGGCTTTCTTCATAAAATTGTATCCTAGTCTTATTTGTCATTGTAATTATGCTGCCATGGATGGAAAATGGATTCATTCCGTTACCCTGGCTTCACAATTAGGAAAGATGGAGAGATTGATGAAGATTTCAAACATAAGATAAAAGCAGGATGGTTGAAGTGGCAACTTCTGAAGTGCTTTGTGATCTGTGCATGCCAACAAGATTGAAAGAAATGTTTTACAAAATATCGATTAGACCAGCTATAACCTATGGAGCAAAATGTTGGCCAATTAAGAAGCAACATATTCACAAAATGGATGTAGCACGGAGATGAGAATGTTGAGGAGGATGCGCGGTAAAACTAGAAAGGATAAAATTAGAAATGTGCACTTTCGAGAGCATTTAGGGGTAAAGTGATAATGTTAGAAAAAACCGTTTTAGATGATTTGGGGATGTCCAACGCAGGCTGGCAACGGCGCCGGCAAGGAAAAGTTTGGTTATGCAAGTTGAAGGCCCACCAAGGGGAAGGGGTAGGCCAAAGATGACGTGGATGGAGGTGGTAAAAATTGATCTAAGACATGCAACCTATCTAAGGATTTGACTCAGAATATATCGAAATGGAGAAACAAAATTCATGTTGCCGACCTCAACATAGTTGAGGCGAGGCATTGATGATGATGATATGATGGGTGAGAAATGGATGGATTATGAATAACTACCTTTTTCATTTTTTTATTTTATTTTTTTCATTTTAATAAGAAATATTAAAAAAAAAAACCCAATGATTTGAGATCCAATTCATGATACAATTTGATTTATACCTTTAAAATAAATTATGATATGATTTCAATTTTTTTAGAACAATGATCCCAGACTATCAGATTTCTTTGCATTCTTTCATTTATAAATTCAAACAAAATTCTCTCCTTTTCCCCCCTCCGCTGTAATTGCATTAAAGGGTTGTTTTCCTTTTATGCATGGGATAGGAAAATGGGATTTACATATGCAAATGTTACATATTTGAAACACAGGAAAACTCACCTTAACCAATGCAGAACACCCATTGCGGCGAAGAAGATTTTTCGTTTAACACATTACCATGTTCGTCAAAATACCATTTTCACAAGAGCAAATGAGTACATCCTGTTGTGAGCCAGTAGGACTTGTTTATAATTTACAGTGGTCAAGGTTTTTTTATGTAAGTAGTAGAAAGGGCTTTTATGTAATTAGAATAAACATGAGGGGTTTTTTGTAATTGTTCAGAACTTATGAAATAATCTTTTAAGGATAGTCATCTACCCTAATAAGTGTGACGACTCTTCTGCGGCTTCCTCGAATTCTTCTTCTTCCTCTAATATTCATCCTCTTTCTCTTGAACTTTTATTTTGATACCCTTGGACAAAACTCTCAATCTTAGAGAATCTAGTTTCACAACTTGGTATCAGAGCTTCTCTTGCATTAGAAGATTCCTGCACTAAGGCTCTCGAGGGACTTGATTTGAAGAAAAACAAGGTTATGAAGGAATACAGCCCCTGCCGAACCTGTTCGGCTGGGTGACGTAGGGGTTTTGCATAGGGCCTGCTGTCACTGGTTTATTGATCTGGGTGATGTCGTGAAGGGTGCATGTATCTGAGTGATGTCATGAAGAGCTCTGGGGGTCTGTATCAGTGTTGATAGCCCTGAGTAGGGCCTTGGTGATATATTCCGAACAGGTTTGAGTCTCTGGTGATTTCTCTGACAGTCTTACGTGAAGCTGGTGCCATGACAGCGTTGAACAAGCAGCAAAAGTAACCAGGTTGGGTTTATTTTCTCTAGCGGTTATTACATTTGATATGTGATTTAATTCTTAAATTTGCAATGGAGTCTAAGAGTGATAACTCTGTCACATCTATTCAACAAGTTCCGAATATTGCAAATTTGAGCGTTAACACAACACCAGATCTCTTCAATGGCACCAACTATAAAGATTGGGCCTACTCAGCTAGAATGGCCATTGGAGGATCAAGGAGACTTGGTTATATTGATGGGAGTATTAAAGAGCCGAAGAAGGATAATCCAAAATATTCTGAATGGATCTCAGAACATATGCTGGTTATGAATTGGATCCTGAATTCAATGGAAGGAGGAATTGCAAAAAGTTTCAAATATTTGGGCACTGCTAAAGAACTTTTGGATTCCATAGAGAGTGCTTCTGCTCAAAAGAGGAATAATGCCAGGGTTTTAGAATTGAAAAAGGAGATTGCTGCATTCAAACAAGGTAGTCTATCAGTTGGTGACTATTATTCTAAGTTCAGAGCTCTATGGAAAGAACTAGAGTTGTATATAAGTCCTGAGCTTTGTTGTGATAAGAAGCAATGTTGTGCCAAGAAGGAAGCAAAATTGATCGAAGATCAGCACATCTTTGAATTACTGGGGGTATTAATCTCGAATTTTAGGCTATCTGTGCACAGGTAACAAGCCAGGATCCGTTGCCTCCTATAGGCACGGTATTTGCCTTGTTGCAAGGAGAAGAAAGTCGTAGGATGGTTAAGAACGTCAAACAAGATGCAATACCTGATCGATCAACACTTGCCAACAGCAATATGGGTAGCTAATTCAGGGTATGGTGGAGGTAGAGGTCATGGTTGTGGAGGAAACAGCGGTGGAGGACGTATTTGTGGTCGCAGTCGTGGTTATATCGATCATGACAAACTTTACTGTACCCATTGTGGCAGGTATCGTCATACTAGGGAGACTTGTTGGGATTTGAATAGTAAGCCTCAGAATGTGACTGCAACACCTGCTGAAGTGGAGCATCCTGGTGGTACTACTGAGCAAGAGACATGTAGCCAACATTGGAAGGATGAACTTTCAATTCTAAGACACAGGTTGGCAGCGTTAGATGTTACTCAAGACTAATCAGCCGGTATGACTTCTTCTCATAATCCTACAACATCTGCTTCTTCTGCCTCTTCATCTACGTGGGTATTAATTCAAGGGCAATGGATCATGTGACAGGTATACGTTCTGATTTTTTGTCTTATGTTGCTACCACCCAAGGGTGAGAATTGCTAATGGTTCCTATGCTCCAATAGCTGGGAAATGGACTATCCAAGCCTCACCTTGTCAACAATAGTTGAGCCAAGACCCATGTGAAATAGGCCCACTGGCCCATTCTCATATATCACATGGGATAAGGATTAGTGGACTGTGACTCATCAATCTATTTTGAATTCTTTCCATGTATACAATCTGTATCAATATTCTTTATACTCTTTCCTCTCATAGAGATTGTAATTAGATTGTAATTTGCCTTGATTAAGGCCACTAAGTCTATAAGTAAAGCAAAGGACTGATCTTTGAGATCATCCAATATTCCAAATCATTCTCTTCAATTTAGTTCTCTGGTTATGTCATGGTATCAGAGCTTTCTAGCTTCCACTATTCAATTTATTTTGGATCTTAGAGAAAACAGTCATTCCCTGTGACTGTTCCTGCACTTCTGACTGAGATATTAAAATATGATCACTGTGACCCACTTGTGATCAGTCCTGCTGTTCTTAAGAAACTACAACCTTGTGTATCAGAGGGAAACAGATCAAGATCTGTAATCGTAGCAACAACCAGATCAGGGATCTGTGTTCATCGTTAGCTGATCAGTCTTCAATAGTGAATCTGATCACCAGTGGCCCACCTGCGATCATCATAGCATCTTCAGCAACTACTACAGCAGTGGTCGACCAACACTCCTGGTATTTTTGGAGATTTTTTCAGCATTTTTCCAAGATCAAAGGTAGGCCATTTGCTCCATCTTGTGATTTCCAAGTTTTCCAAGATAGTTTTGATCTCAGCCGTACAAAATCTTGGTTTATGGATGGATTTCAATAAATCTTGTACCACTGGAAAGGTAAATTGATCCTCCTTGCATCTTGTGGATCTGATCCTCACTTAGATCACACAGTGGGCCACACGCAGGGAACCAGCCTTGCCATTCAAGGTCGCCTGCGGTCATTTTTTGGTGAAATTGTTCATAGACAATTTTTTTGTCATTTCTGCACTGTTTTCAAGCATCCTGAGTTGATCTGATCCCTCTATTATACTCTGCTGGTTAATCTTGAGCCATTTTTAGAGTAATACATCATGGATAAAAGTGAACATTTACTCATTAAGTTCAATGGGACCAATTATACATCCTGGGCCTTCCAATTTCAGATCTAACTTAAAGGAAAAGAACTATGGTGTCATATAGATGGGACTGATCCAAAACCTTTAGAAGATGTCAAGGCGACATCAAAATGGGAAACTAAAGAGACTTGGCTTCTGGGGTCAGTAGATCCCCAATACATCATGAATCTCAGACCTTACAAAATAGCAAAAGGAATGTGGGAATACCTCAAACAAGTATATCAACAGGATAACTCTGCCCGGCGGTTCCACCTAGAACATGAGCTTTCTCAGTTTACGCAGGGAACTATGTCCGTTCAAGAATATTACTCTACTTTTATTCGTTTATGGACGAACTATACTGAGATCATTTACTCCAATCTCCCTGAGGCCTCGATTGCGGTAGTTCAAAACATCCATTCCACTAGTCAGAGAGATCAGTTCCTGATGAAACTTAGGCCTAAATTTGAACAACTTCGTTCAAATTTGATGAGCAGGGTGCCCTCCCCATCTATTGATTATTGCTTCGGAGAGCTTCTTCGTGAGGAACAGCGTTTAACCACCCAGGTTACTCTTCAAAATGCAGTTCCCACCGGTCCATTAACTACGGCTTATGTTGCCCGTTCCCACCAGCAGAACAGGGATATGACTAAAGTGCAGTGTTACTCGTGTCAGAAATATGGCCATGTTGCCACTCGATGCAATCAAAAATACTACTCTTACTGCAAACGCAAGGGCCATGTTCTTCCTGAATGTCGGCGCCGCGCTCAGACCTCTTCTCAAAAAGCAAATCTGGCAACTCTGGATGTGTCTACTCCTGCATTGAGTCCTGCTGCCCCTACAGTACTGCCTGCTCCAACTGCTTCTTCATCCTCTCTTACCCCGGAAATGGTTCAACAGATGATTGTAAATGCTTTTTCTGCCCTTGGACTCTCAGGTAAACCCAAACAACCAAACTCTACCTGGTATATGGATTCGGGGGCTTCTAATCATATGACCCACTCATCTGAAATTCTATCTAAAATAAAACCTTATGATGGAAGTCTCTGAATCAATACAGCAGATGGTGGTAGTATACCCATTACTGCCATCAGTGAGATCTCACATCCCTTACCTTTGAGTCATGTTTTCCTTTCTCCTCAGTTAGTTATCTACCAATTTATTATCTGTTGGCCAACTAGTTGATAATCACTGTTCTGTCTCTTTTTCTCGTTCTGGTTGTGTTATACAGGATCAAGCATCGGGGAAGGTGATAGCGAAGGAACCTAAGTGTGGTCGTCTTTTTCCATTACAACTATCTACACAAGATAGGTCTTTGGTTGCTTCTGCCTTGTTTTCTGCTTCTAGTTCCAATAAGAGCCACTTATGGCACAAAAGATTAGGCCATCCAAATTCTCGAACTTTGTTATCTTTGTTTAAATCTGGATTATTACATGATAATAAAATTTCTCTTAAGGATGTTTCCTTTAATTGCTCTAGTTGTAAAATGGGCAAGAGCAAGACTCTTCCTTTTCCCATCAGCACTTCTTTATCATTGAAATGTTTTGATCTTGTTCATAGTGATGTATGGGGTATAGCACCTATCATATCCCATTCTCAATTTAAATATTTTGTTACATTCATTGATGACTATAGTCGCTTTACATGGATATATTTCTTGCATTCAAAATCTGAGGTGTTTGCTTCATTTAAAATTTTCTGAGCCTATGTAGAAAATCATTTCTCCACATCCATTAAAACACTTTGTACAGATTCAGGTGGCGAATATGTTTCAAATGAGTTTCAGACTTTTTTGCAAAACAAAGGAATAATTTCTCAAAAATCTTGTCCTTATACACCCCAACAAAATGGTGTGTCTGAGAGGAAAAACAGACATCTTTTGGACATTGTTCGGTCCCTCCTCTTAACATCATCTGTTCCACCAAAATTCTGGCCCGAAGCTCTGTCCACAGCAGTTCATGTTATAAATCGGCTACCCTCACCGCGCATTAACCATGAAACACCTTATTTTCATTTATTTCATAAGCATCCTATTTTTTCTCATCTCCATGTTTTTGGGTGCGTATGTTTTGTTGCTCTTCTTCCACCGGTCGAGCGAACAAAACTATCGGCTCAATCTTTGAAGTGTGCCTTCTTAGGTTATGCGAATGGTCAAAAATGATTTCTTTGTTATGATCCCAAGGCAAAACGTATCCGGATTTCTCGTAACGTTGTGTTTTTTGAAAATCAATATTTTTTTCATCATCATCTAGATCCTGATCCATCTCCTATGTTTTCTCTTGTTCCTGCTTTTGGTGATCCTCCGGATCTTCCTACGGAAAATATCAAGCCTATTATTGTGTACGAAAGGCGTAGACGGGAAAACACGATTGCACCTGAGCCTCCTGATTTGTCAGCTTCCTCGGCACTTGACCCCACTCCTGCTTCTGACATCTCTCAACCCGTTCATCTTCGTAGATCATCTCGGCTTTCCCGCCCCCCTGATCGGTTTGGCTTTACCCATACATCCTTACTTGCTACCTTGTCTTCTGTTCATATACCTAATCACTTTTCTCAAACAGTGCAACATGAGTGTTGGCGGCAGGCCATGCAGGAAGAACTTGATGCACTAAAAGAGAATCACACATGGGATGTTGTTCAATGTCCTCCGTCCATCAAACCCATTGGCTGTAAGTGGGTTTACTCTATCAAGCTGCATCCTGATGGTACTCTGCCACGTTATAAGGCTCGGTTAGTGGCTCTTGGCAACCGTCAGGAGTATGGTATCGACTATGATGAAACATTCGCTCCGGTCGCCAAGATGACAACTGTGCGTACCATTCTTGCTATTGCGGCATCACGCTCATGGCCCCTGTATCAGATGGATGTGAAGAATGCCTTCCTCCACAGGGATCTTCACGAGGAAGTATACATGCGTCTTCCTCAAGGATATGAGTCTCCATCTAAAAATGAAGTGGCACGACTCCGTCGCTCGTTGTATGGACTTAAACAAGCACCCACAGCTTGGTTTGAAAATTTTCGTTCTACTCTACTGAACCTTGGCTTTACTCAAAGTCCCTATGATCCTTCATTATTCTTGAATAAGACTGCTCAAGCTACCACTATACTTCTTGTATATGTGGATGATATCATCATCACAGGCACTCATAGTAACATGATTCTAAATCTTCAATCCTCACTTCAAGCTGCATTCCATATGAAAGATCTGGGTCCATTAACATACTTCTTGGGACTTGAGGTCCAACAGTCTAAGAAGGGACTGTTTTTACATCAACATAAGTATGCTACTGACCTTCATGACCTTGCTGGCTTAACTGATACCACCCCTGTGGACACTCCATTAGAAGTCAATGTGAAACTCAAGAAAGATGATGGGGATCTCCTCTCCGATCCCACATTCTACAGACGCTTGGTCAGCAGCTGATCTACTTGACCATCACTAGACCAGACATCTCCTATGCTGTAAATGTTGTTAGTCAATTCATGACTGCTCCAAGATCACGATATGGTTGCAGTCAAACGGATCATCCGGTACATTCTTGGTTCTCCGACTCGAGGATTGTTCTTTCCGGTTGGCACACCTCTGACACTTACTGTATATTCTGATGCCGATTGGGCAGGATGCCCAGATACTCGCAGATCCACCACAGGCTGGTGTATGTATTTAGGTGAATCACTCATCTCTTGGAAATGCAAAAAGCAGGAAAGGGTCTCCAGATCTTCCACTGAATCTGAATATCGTGCTATGTCCGCTGCCTGTTCTAAAATCCTGTGGCTTCGTAGCTTACTTACAGATCTTGGTTTTTCTCAGACATCAGCTACCCCACTTCATGCTGACAATACTAGTTCCATCCGTATTATTGAGAATCCCGTTTTTCATAAACGTACAAAACATATTGAGGTGGATTGTCACTCATTCGAGATGAATATGATCGCAAGGTGATTAGTCTTCCACATGTTTCAAGTGAACTCCAACTCGCAGACATCTTCACCAAAGGACTGCCTAGGCCACGGCATGAGTTCCTGATTCGCAAATTGCTCCTATTTGACCAGCATCAATTTGAGGGGGGATGTCAACAATAGTTGAGCCAAGACCCATGTGAAATAGGCCCACTGGCCCATTCTCATATATCACGTGGGATAAGGATTAGTGGACTGTGGCTCATCAATCTATTTTGAATTCTTTCCATGTATACAATCTGTATCAATATTCTTTATACTCTTTCCTCTCATAGAGATTGTAATTAGATTGTAATTTGTCTTGATTAAGGCCATTAAGTCTATAAGTAAAGTAAAGGACTGATCTTTGAGATCATCCAATATTCCAAATCATTCTCTTCAATTTAGTTCTCTGGTTATGTCACACCTAACCTTTCTTTACCATCCGTTCTCCATGTCCCTCCCTTCTCTTTTAATCTAAATGCATGTTAGTGCTTTAACTAAAAACCTTAATTGTTGTATCACCTTTAATCCCTCTTATTGTGTCTTTCAAGATATGAGGACGGGACAGAGGATCGGTGGTGGTACTAAGAACAATGGTCTTTATATCCTAGATTTGAAGCGGACAGACTGACGCAGCGATCGAGTTGATAGATCAATAAATTTAGAATAATTCCACAGTAGCTTTCTCAGCCAATTTGGGCCTGTGGACTGCACCCAAAGGGCTGGGTTAGATGGCTGATGGGCCCAGGGCCTCTTTTGGACTTCCGTACTGCATCACAGAGCCTAAAGTGTTACAGACTGGAGTAGTTGATGATAATAATAAATTGAGGCTGTGGCATCGTCAAGCCATGCACCAGTACAGTGTCTTAGGAATTTTTCTTTTCTGAACATGAAAAATAAAAATGATAGCATTTTGAGATGTGATACATGTCAGTATGCCAAGAATAAAAGAACTGTTTATCAAGTGAATCTTAACAAAAATAATACTAGTCCATTTGATTTAGTTCACTCTGATGTGTGGTATGCTCCTGTGATTTCTATTTATGGGCATGGTTTTTTGTTACTTTTATTGATAATGCAACTTGGGTTACATGGTATATTTAATGAAATCAAAGGATGAAGTTTTCCGTATTTCAAAACCTATCATAATATGGTGGAAGTTGTGTTTGATAAGAAGATCAAAGCTTTCAGATCTGACAACGGTCGAGATTATATTTCACAAGATTTCCAGGCATACTTGGCTGGAAATGGAATTGAATCACAAACCTCATGTGCTTATACTCCAGAACAGAATGAGGTGGCTGAGCGTAAGAACAGACACCTTCTGGAGGTTACTCAAGCTCTCTTGTTTGAGGTGAATGTTCCAAAGCATTTTTGGTCCAATGGTACCTTAACTGCAACTTATTTAATAAATAGAATGCCTTCAAGGACACTGGGAGGAATGAGTCCAATAGAGGTATTGTGTCCTAGTATGTCGTTGTTCCAAGTTCCACCAAAGGTGTTTGGGTGTACTTGTTTTGTACATATTCCTAAACGCCAGCGAAAGAAATTGAATCCAAAAGCAGTTAAGTGCATATTTGTGGAGTATCCCAGTAATCAGAAGGGTTACAAATGCTATGCTCCAGGAAAGAAGGGTCGAGTCTTTGTTACAATGGATGTCAGCTTTCATGAAGATGTTCCTTTCTACTCATCTGCAAGTGACAAACTAATATATGAGGAGTGAAGAGAACGGTCTACCTCTTCTTGATTTCGTTCCCCATCCAGTATATCTAGGATCAATAAATGAGACAGGTACATAGTTACAAGCTGTTGAAGCACAAGAGGCCAAGTTGCAGAGTGATGAAGAACAAGAGGCACCGGATAAGCTCAAGAAGCCATTACAAGTATACTCCAGAGGAAGTAAAAAAGGAAGACCAATGTTCTCATCTATACCATCATCATCTGAAGTTCCCAATCCAGATCCTCCGTCTCTCCTTACTCCTCCGTCTCAGTCAGAGATTATTCCTCATCCAGGTACCTCCCACTCTTCTGATTTGGATCTTCCTATTGCCTTAAGAAAAGGAACGAGGCCATGTGTTACTCGTCATCCCATACAAAATTTTGTTTCGTATCATAACCTATCACCTGTTTTCCATGCCCTTTGTCTCCAACATAGCCACTGAATGTATACCTAAACATGTATCTGAGGCCCTATCACACCCTAAATGGAAAGAGGCAATGATAGAAGAAATGAATGCTCTAGAGAAAAATCATACTTGGGAGCTTACTACTCTTCCTGAACGGAAACACACTGTTAGGTGCAAATGGGTTTATACCCTTAAATATAATCCAGATGGCACAATTAATAGGTATAAGGCGAGACTTGTTGCTATGGGATTCACTCAATCTTATGGAGTTGACTATTTTAAAACATTTTCTCCAGTAGCAAAATTGAATTCCATCCGAGTCATATTATCCCTAGCAGTAAACTTCAATTGGCCTTTTATACCAACTAGATGTGAAAAACGCTTTTCTACATGGGGATTTGAAAGAAGAGGTTTATATAAATCCACCACCAGGATTTGTTGCCAAGGAACAGGAAAATAAAGTGTGCCTCCTTAAAAAGTCTTTATATGGGCTCAAACAGTCACCCCGAGCCTAGTTTGAAAGGTTCAGCAGAGCTGTAATTAAATGCGGATTTTGAAGGTGTCATGCAGATCATACTATTTTTGTAAAATGGAAAAATATGAAGGTGGTTATACTTGTGGGGTATGTTGATGACATAGTTGTCAGTTGTCACAGGAGATGATGAGGGTGAAATCTTCATACTAGAGAATTTCCTCGGAACAGAGTTTGAAATAAATGACCTAGGACTACTGAAATATTTCCTAGGAATTGAAGTGGCAATGTCAAGGAGTGGAATTGTCATATCACAAAGAAAATACATCCTTGATCTCATTAAGAAAATAGGGAAACTTGGTGCAAAGGCAGCAGACACCCCAATAGAACAGAATCATGGTCTCCACTTAGGAAGTGGGGAATTGCTTGAAGATAAAAGGATGTATCAGAGATTGGTGGGAAAACTAGTTTTAGTTTATCTCACAAATACAAGGCCAGACATTTCCTATGTCGTAAGCCTAGTAAGTCAATTTATGCATGCTCCCAGAACTGATCATTTAACGGCAATGCATAAAATCCTCAGATATTCGGAAGGATCACCAAGTCAAGGAATTCTATACAAGTCACATGGACATGCAAAAGCTATAGCCTTCACAGACTCTGACTGGGCCGGGTCTTTGACAGGTAGAAAGTCTAACACAGGATACTGTATGATGGTCGGAGGCAATCTAGTTTCATGGAAAAGCAAAAAACAAGTTGCTACTGCCAAGTCTAGTGCAGAAGCCGAGTACAGAGCTGTAGCTCTTGGGTGTTGCGAGCTATTGTGGTTGAGGATATTGCTAGATGAGTTGGGATTCCAGCAAGATGGTCCAATGTTTCTCTATTCTGATAGTACATCAGTGATTAAATTGGCTAATAATCCTGTCTATCATGAGAAAACAAAGCATGTAGAAGTAGACTGCCACTTTATCTGTGAAAAAATTGAGAAGGAAGATGTTTTTTTTTTTTTTTTTTTTTTTTTTTTTTAGCGTTGAAAGAAGGAAGATGTGTTACTGGTACAAATTCATACTGAAGATCAATTAGCAGATTTTCTCGCTGAGGCAAAAAACAAAGCTTAAGTTGCACACTACTTTGTCCAAGCTGGGCATAGTAAACATATATGCACCAGCTTGCGAGGGGGTATCGTGAGCCAGTAGGACTTGTTTATAATTTATAGTGGGCCAAGGTTTTTTATGTAACTAGTAGAAAGGGCTTTTATGTAATTAGAAGAAACATGAGGGGCTTTTTGTAATTGTTCAGAACTTATAAAATAATCTTATAAGGATAGTCGTCTACCCTAATAGGTGTGACGACTCTTCTGTGGCTTCCTCGAATTCTTCTTCTTCCTCTTATATTCATCCTCTTTCTCTTTAACTTTTATTTTTGATATCCTTGGACAAAACTCTCAATCTTAGAGAATCTAGTTTCACAACTCATCCAACGGTTGTAGATGTGTTTGAATGTTTTGGACTTTTTTTACAAATTTCTCAAAATCCATGAAGATTTAAGATATGAAATCAAACATCTTCATGCTTATCTATTAATGAACATTGAACGGGTCCGGATCATGAATTGGGGCCCTACAAAAATACAAAGAATTAGATATATAGATTGGGACCTTTTGGGCTTTTCACAAATTACACAAAATCTATGAAAATTTAAGATAATCAGCTTAAATGTCTTGAGTTTTATTAGTTCAACAAACAAATCAACAGTTTGGATTACAAACATAGGACCCACCGGAACAAACATAGTAAGTGTTTCATGACCAACTTTGCAGGCATGAAGCATGAACTAGTGCCTTTTGCAAGTGGGAGATACAAAAGAGTTTCCCACCTACATTTAGGTGTGAAAATGACCTTATTTACACACCATTGTCACACCTCATTCACGCATCAATGTGTAAATTAGCACAAACAATTGTGATGACCATTACGCATGTGAATCATTTATTAAGTAAATGAGTGCAAAGTGCAAACATACCACCACTAATGGCCTGTTTGTTTGGATAGATTACATAAGAATTCATGCCATAAATGGTCAAAAATTAATACCAAAGGAAAAATATATAAAAATGACCAGCAAATAGAATCCCCTTTAATGGAATCTGAATGTACAAAAGATGGGAAAGGAATGCGTAGCCATCACTCTAGCAATTCACTAACTAGACCTAGGAAAGTCAAGGTCCCATGGACATCCCCACCATATATCCTTCACTGGTCACCTCCCTTCACTTCATATCATTTTTATCCTCGCCTCTATACTAATCCTTCAGTGGAGCTCATTTGACCAAGAATTCCAATTGCAGTCAATTACTATAAAATCTAATGCGAACAAACAGGCCTAATTCAATACACAAGGTTTTTTTTTTTTTTTTTTTGAAGTCGTTAAAAATGAAGATCTAAGGCGAGTTTCCAAAAATGAGCCTCAAATAACCTTTCTTTTCATGAAAATAGAATCAAAGGAAGATGGGAAATGAATACCTAGCCTTTGGTCTTCATTTTTAAATTTTAACCACTTAAAATAGCTCCTATGTATTGAATTCTTATGTATTTTAATGCAAACAAACAGGCTTAAGTGTTTCCTATTGTGTAAAGACTCCTTGGGTAGCCAATTATGATGACTCCAAAGGCTAAGTATCCATGGTGAATGTGTGAAAGCTCCATCCATCATTGAGTCCCAACCACTACTATAAGAAATGACTTGCAAATGTGCAAGTAAAATATAGTGTGTCCAATACATGAATTGATAATTATTTAATTTACTTCTCCAATGAAAATAAAACATGAAGGCACTCAATTTGTGAAAGAAAATCTACCAATTTGGACAGATTATTTAATATGAAGTACAGTTAGGTCGGACCAGCATTATTATTATTATTTTTTGTAATAAAAAAGGCCTTCCTTGGAGCTGTTCAATCACACCCAAAATGAGAAACAGAAAGGAACCAACAATAGGGAAGGAGCTGACAGTGACTGACCCTCCTACATGGCTCCCTCCCTTTTGAGAGTACCAGGAATAGACATGTCAACAAATCAAGTTTTCCAGGGTCAACTCTTACGCCGTTTGTGATTCCATCTCTCAAAGCAAAAAACATATTTCCATCTCTAAATACATAGAATATCAAGCATGAACTTCCGCAACATACCATTTGTTTTTCAAATAGAGTACCAAGATTGAGACCCTGAGATGTGGAAATAAGCTCAAACGCATTCATCATAACTGGTCGTTCTTCTCTCCTCTCAACAACGAGATTTCCTGGTTCCTGAAGCAATGTTACAAAGTACATGATTATTTCCATCATAATGTTCTAACTTACCACAATTCATTCAAAAAACATTACCACTGAACTGTCGAAAATGGCATTCACGTCATCAAGATTTGTTACTTCTGAGGTATCAAAAGTGGGAGGTTGATATCCTTTCTTAAACCAGTCATTCTCAATGATTTCAGGAACAGTAATGCGCTGCAACACCCAAAGGAAAAAGGCATTTCATCATAAGTTAGACAGAGGAAACCACTGTTAGAAAAGGGAATTAGGTAACAAATTCCCAGAACAAATGATGCAACAATGTATCCTTCCAGTCATTGAGAAACCAAGAATATTCGGAGCATATTGATAGGGAAATCGAAGGGGGCAAATTTTTAGAAGAGAACCAAGCTAAAGACATGAGTTTTAAAGCGCAAACATATGAAAATGGCATACAGTTAAGGGTTTGGGGTCCAGAATCCTTTTGATTAGTTTCTTCGCACTGGTAGAAAACCACGTCGGACAAGTAAAATCTGCCTTAATGATCTGCACCCATTGCCACACAAGTCAGACAAAGAACAATTGTATATGTTGACGTAATAACTAGACCAACACGCACCTTTTTGTATAATGACATGAGGTTTGATTCTTCAAAAGGCAGGTAGCCTGCCATAAGAACGAAGAGGATTACTCCACATGACCATAGGTCTGCCTTTGCCCCATCATAACCTTTGTTGTTGATCACCTAAGGAATAGCACAACATAAGGTGTAAAGCAGTTGGCCAGTGGAGACCAGAAAAATACAGAGCACTGAAGTCTTGGAAGATCTGATGAAATACCTCCGGAGCAACATAATTTGGAGTCCCACATGTCGTATAAAGCATCCCATTTTCCTGTAATAAAAGGTTTATGATGTCAATATCTTTTTTCAGTGAACAATAATTAATACTGAATCAAAAATATAATTGTCAGTGTAATTTCAACAATGGGACCACTTGCTACATTACCCAGCTGTATGGGTTTTTTTTTTTTTTTACTCCTCTAAACTTGTTACATACACTTCAGACATTTCTTATCTGGTCCAAATGATTTGGACGCTTCTCTTGGGCCTCCTCCATATGAGTAATTCTAACTATTGGCCTATGGGCTGGTGGGCCCCACCCAGCTCTGAGTTGTATTTGGATTCCACCCACTGGATGAAGGAGATAGGTGTACATTTTTATTCTGATTGTTATTGAACTCTACTTTCAGGAAGGTGTAAGGACTAGATGCAACAAGGACAATTCCAGAAGAGCTTGGAACCTGACTAAACTCTATTATCTGTGTATGCATTCTCCACTTACCTTATGCCTTCAAAGGGGTGTCTTTAGACAATTATACTTTGGATATTGTTTAGTACTGTCAATGGCCTGGCCTGGGCTTGGATAGGCTGGGATCTGGAGTAGGACTTACTTGAATGGTTGAAAGGCAGCCTGAACCAATTTAAGCATGACCCTTCGCCAGCCGACTGCCTCAAGGGGGTGGGGGTTTTTATATCAAGAACTACTGTGAATGGGCTGAGCTGTACTGATGGGCTTTTAAACTAGGCTTTCATAGGTTAGAGAGAACCAAATTGTTGGCCCAAGGGTTGTGCTTGGGCTTGATTTTGAAAATGAGGTCTAGGTACCTTTTCATGGATTTTTCTCAATTGATATCATACCTCTTAGTTTTATGTCAATTGAACCAGGTTCTTGGTATAACCCCACACATGGTCCTTGAGAAACTACGAGTCAGGTTGACTGGTCTACATTTGGCATAATTTGGTCTGTTTTTCAAGGTCTGTGATATGCATCTGGGCTAGTTCTTTCGCCAAATATCTAACAGCCTGGGCTAGTATCTACATATCCTTACAAGCCTGAAAGTAAGTCCTCCCCAGACCATAGTCCTAAAACTCATGTTCAATCGTTCAATTGAAGGCAGGTTAGCTCATTGGTTTGGGGTGAGTTGAATGAGTATATCATCATCATCATCAAAGCCTTGTCCCAACTATGTTGGGGTCGGCTACACGAAATCTGTTTCTCCATTCCAATCTATCTTGAGCAGAATCCTCAGATAAGTTACACTTCTTAATATTCTATTTTTACTACCTTCATCCACATCCTCTTTGGCCTACCCCTTCCCCTTGGCGGGCCATCAACCTTGATAGCCCAGGTTTTCCTTACCAATGCCGTTACCGGCCTATGTTGGACATGCCCAAACCATCTCAAACGAGTTTCTCTAATTTTATCCCATATTATTGCTACCCCTACATGCTCTCGAAAGCGCTCATTTCTCTAATTTTATCCCATATTATTGCTACCCCTACATGCTCTCGAAAGCGCTCATTTCTAATTCTATATTTCCTAGTTTTACCATACATCCACCTCAACATTCTCATCTTGCTACATCCACTTTGTGCATATGTTGCTTCTTGATTGGCCAACATTCTGCTCCATAGGTCATAGCTGGTCTAATCGCTGTCCTTGTTGTTCAACCTATTGACATTTACCTTTATAGCTAATGACATGGGCATGATTAAACTAAATTGTGTTTGTCAAAAAAAAAAAAAATCTGGCTGAGAAGGATATCCAAGGAGGATTTGTGACCCCACATGCTATTTCCCGTTGGCACCAAGTAAATCCGTGCGATGTGGAGAGCAAACCCATGCATTTATGCCTACAAACCAACACCAATGCAGATTGATGAAATAAATTTTATAGTTAACGGTTGTTACTTTTAAGCAAAAATTCAAACCTCTATTATTAATTAGAAATGAGAAGATTCTTTATAATCTTTTGGTAAAAATCCACCCCACTTATCTAAAAATCCACCCAACTATATTTAGATAAGATCATAGGGGATTTAATTTATTTGACTGTCAAATAAAGATCTAATCGAATTCACATCTTCAGCAAGGCAACCAATAGAGTTCTGCTAAATACTGAATTTTAACCTTTCTTTCTTTGTATCCTGGTTTCCAGCGATTCTTGATTTTTTTTTATTAAATTCCAAGTGAATAGTTATTTCCTTCTCTAAGCATTAAAAAGGGGAAAGGAAATTCCTACGTTCTTGGGTGGGGTGTGTTAGTCTAGGGGCAGGGTTGGTTGGCCACATTAAGAACGAATGATATCATTAAAGCATTGGAATGTGAAAAGGGTTTTTAGTAATCATAGAACGAGAATGAGAAGAAGTTACAATATCCTTAAAACATTGCAAAGTGAATGAGAATTCTTAAAATTTGTGGTCTTTGATACACTAAACAACCAATCCATGCAACAGAAGTATCACACTTACTCGAACTTGCTCAGGCAATGCACTTAGTCCAAAGTCTGAGACTTTTAGAACCCCCCTTGCATCCAGCAGTAGATTTTCTGGCTGCAACAAAAATAAGGACCTCAAATTCATAGCTTCAATCTTAAGAAGGAACATGATAGAAGACTTAAGTCTATAGAAATTCTCCTTCACCTTCAGGTCTCTATGGAAAACACCTCTGCTATGGCAGTAATCCACAGCATTGATGAGCTGCTGAAAATACTTCCGCGCCTCGTCTTCCTTCAGCCTTCCCTGAGTAGCCTGGCACAAGAATAAGCAAAGAAATAGATGACAACATCAGGAAAATTTTCAGAAGCACAATTAAAAACGAAGAAAGTCAAAAGCTTACAATTTTGTCAAATAGTTCACCACCAGTCACAAATTCCAAAACTATGTATATCTTTGTCTTGCTAGCCATTACCTACACACACCAACAGAAATCACTTTAAGCAACAGCATTGACATAGGTAGTTAGTCGATAATGGTAGACAGCATGAGCAATCATTCATGAACAGTATGGCAAGTTATTGCCCTGGCACAGCAATCACTTTAAGCCAACAGCAAAAATGAAAGTCATTAATGGTACACACTAGAAGCAATCGTTCATGAACAGTATGGCGAGCCATTGCCATAGCTCCAGAATTGGATGACACATGAAAGTGAGTGCAGATTTTGCAATAAATAGTATAAAGTCCAATCGCAATACATAATGTATCTTTTCAAATTACATTTTTAAATTCATAAGAAAAAGTAGGGTTTTCTTGGAAAAGCAATTAGGGCACGTTTGTTCAACTGCTTTTCCACATAAACAAAAAGAAAAGGTGGGATGTTTTTCTGCGGAAAACCTTTCCCATCATTTGGCGTAAGCATGAAAAGTAGTGCAATTTTCTGCAAATGCACAGAAAAGTGTTTCCGTTTTGTGTGAGTGGGTGTTTGTGCGGGGGGGAGAAAGAAAGCGGGAGAGAATGGGGGTTAAAAAAAATTCCGCAGAAAAGAGGAAGTCCATTTTTTAATTGGTAATATGAATCAAACCCACAGATTCCTGGTTGGGACAAAGAGCACAACTGTGCTATGGGTTTTTGTCATTTCCACTTCAAATTGTTAAGATTATCATCCAAATAGCAACCAAAATGGCCAAGAAAGCATACAATATTCCTATGAGCCATGACAATAGTGGAAGCAACGAAATATACAAAACAAGAAAAATGGTGGAAAAAGGTGGAAGTGATGCTATCACATTACCTAAAATGATAAAAAAAAATTATTGCTGGCATACCTCGTGCATGTGGATAACATTAGGGTGTTTGATCAATTTCATGGTTGAGATCTCACGTTTAATCTGCAAAATATGGGGATTTTGTTATCACAAGAAGATATATATTATCCACCACAAATATTATAAGTTTCCTTAGTAAACTTGTGGGTATACTAAATACAAAACATGTCGAAATAATAACTCTGTAATAAGCGAAAAAAAAAGTTAAATCAGAATACATAATGGAATTATAATTAATAAAAGAAATAAGGATAATTTTGAAAAAGAGCCCTATTTGTACAAATGAAAGGAAGAAGAGCAACTCATCAAGGAAAATACAAAAGAAAATTAAAATTCAATTAACTTTATAATAAGGATGACACTCCTATAAAAAATTCTCATAAAAGTAAAAACAAAAGTAATAAACATAAAATAGAAAGTCCATATGAGAATCCAAACTGATGTAAATCCAGTAGTCCACATATAACTTCTCCAAACAAACCAAGTAAAACCAATTAACCAAAGCCAAATAACATCAAAAGAAACCATGCAAATGAAGTAATTAGAAAAATGGAAAACACAAACACAAATAAACTTGAAATTCATATCACAATCAAAGACTACTTTCTTGATTTTGGAAATTCAGATGGTATTTTTTACCTACTAACCCATTAATAAATACCATTTCGAAAAAGAAAACAGAAAAATCAATATGGAAATCAAAATCAGAATCAAAGATTTGTTTCCTATTTCCGGAAATTCAGAGTTTTTTTTTTTTTTTCTCCTACTGACCCATTAATCACTGCCACTACAGTCTACAAACACAAGCAAAATTAAAATTCATATCACAAGCAAAGACTTCCTTTTTTTGGTTTAGGAAACATAGATTAAATTCTGTTTTCTTTCTACAAATCCATTAATCACTGCCACCACAAACACATAAAAATAAGAAAATTCAAGTCACAATCCAAAGCTTCCTACTTCTTTTTGGCAATTTAGATATTTTTTCCTACTAACCAATCAATCACTGCCACTACACAAACCAAATCAAACTAAAACAGGGCATCCAGATATTATAATATTTAGACACCAAAATACAATTAAAAAGCAAGAAAAAATTAAAATACTCAAATCACCATTACCTGCCCAATCATCTTATGCTTGAGAACCTTCTCCTTGTCAAGAATCTTAATCGCGACATTCTCCCCCGTCTCCAGATTCCTCGCGAACTTCACCTTCGCAAAGGTACCCTCCCCAAGCGTCCTCCCCAGCTCATATCTCCCCACCTTCAATCTCGCTGACCTTCCTCCTCCTCCTCCACTATTCATTCTCTCCACCACAAAAGCCCCAATAACTGACCTCAAAATCCCTTCTTTTCGCCAAAATCCCCACTCTTCTTCTTCTCCACTTCAACCAAGTCTCCCCTCTATTCAAAATCCATCAAGATCTCCAATAATCACAAGGATTTCCACTGAATCTGCAACACAAGAACCAAACCCCTCACCCCCAAAAACTCAACCGTCAAGTTCTTTTCTTGTTGCAAGGTTGCCACACCTGAGACTTTTCCACATTCATCTTTCCGTCCGTTGGCCGAAACACGTAACCCTAACCCTAGAAATCGGTTGCAGAGAGGAGGGTTTAGCGAGGAGAGATCTGGAGGTTGGTGATGAATGGTTGGGGAGAAAGAAGAGAGAGAGATGTGATGAATCCCATTGCAGAGGGTTTCAGTTTTAAAGGGAGAAACGGGTATCGGCCGAAACAGAACAGGCAGTTACGTAACGAGGGGGATTGAAAAGGTTGAGATTCTCATTGCTGGATTTGGTATTGAGACCAGGTTGGAATCCTGAAAAAAAGACCTGTGCTTTCCACTGTTTGGTCTCTCTCCGTCTCTTTGTGGAAACTGGAAAGGTTATGCAAATGGGGAGGGAAGGAAATGGTGGTATTTTATTCGAATTTTTATTGAGCAATAACTTGGCAAGTTACGACAACGAGTGTGACTTACCTCGGTGGTGGGACCCTCAGAAGTCGTTGATGATTTTGCTAATGCTGAAATTTCAGACAGACCCAACTAGGTTACAAACAACCTTGACAACAACATGCCTTGGAAAAGGTCAAACGCTGTTTCAAATAATCCACATGCTCCTCTCAAACTGATCCAGGATGGGTGAAAGATCCAGACCCAGAATCACAAACATGCACAGAAGCAAAACCCCAAGTCTAAAATCTCACCTTATGCTACCCCAAAGCAAGTTTTCCTCTAACAAGGCAGATGTAAAATGAAAAAAGGAACCCCCAATAGGCTTCAAAATCCCACCTTTACTCTTCCAGGGGTGGATAAAAGAACAGATCCCTGCAGTTTAGTCCAAGACCAAACAAGCACAAGCAGTTTCTTATGGGAGGAAGGAGATGGAGGAAAAAAATCAATAAAAGTGAAAAATGCAAGGCTAAAAAGGAATGAAATAAAAGAAGAGTTTTTTTTTTATATACCTCCTGATTTTTTTAATATTTATAAATAGGCTCATGTGGTTTTAGCATTTCTAAATAGGCCTTTGCTTTTGCATTTTAAATAACTTTCATGTCTCAAAATATGTCAAATCAATAATGATGAGAAAAAACCATTTGGGTTTAAAGCATTGATTTTGATACTTTTACCCTTCTCTCTATCTTTTTTACATAATTTTCAAAATGGCATCAGGAAAATTCTTTACATTCTAACAATAATTTTAAAATCTTACTTTCCTTTTTTTTCCACTTCCTTCCTCTCCCACTCTAGTGACCGCTTATAGATTAGCAAAGTTCCCCAATAACCATCCACCCTCTTACTTAACCTAAGGCCTCACAAATGGGAATTGTCTTTCTTTCTTTAGAGTTTATTTTTTATGAACAATCAGAATCTACAAGTGCTTCTCATGGTAATGGAATTGAATAAATCTATGTTATATAATTTTCTCCTGTTTATTTTTTCTCTTTCTTTTATTAATTTATAATATTTTATGAATTCAGTTTCCTCTCTTGGGCTCTTGTTTCCTTTCTTTCTTTAAATATAAATTACCCTTGAAGCAAAAAAAAAAAAAAAGATTAAAAAATAAAAAAGAATTTGGTTTTCAAAAGGTATCATGGCCTGTTCTTCATCTTCTACTACTTTGTAGTTTGTTTTTTTATCTTTCAAGAATAAGTCATTATAATATAATTATAACTAACATTTAGAATAATATACTCCTTAGGTGGTTTAAACAAGAAAAATCAAGTCTTTTTCTTTTTTATTTTAAAAAATAAAGTTTAAATTTATTTAATCGATACGTTCCTCTTAAAAGTATTTAATAGTGGTGTACTGGGCAAATTAGGTTGTGTATTACCTCAACTCAAGGCTTATTCAAATTGGATGTAAGTAAATCCCAAATACAAAGCCGACCTAAACCTGAATTGAATTATAAATTATCCAACCATATCAGGTTAGGGACCTAAATATTAGAAACCTCAGGGGTTTATATAGAAATCTTAGAAATTTCAAGGGGGTATATACAAAAAAGCCTTTTGTAAATAATAACTAATGTTTAATAGATGTGAGGTTTGAACATGTCGTTTTTTGTAAGGGGCGTTTGGTCGGAGGTCCCTCAAAGTGTGACTTTGTTGCAAACAGTCTATAAAACAAAGTCATACAACCAAAGGTCCTTTAACACGTTCTCATACCTAATATGTTTAATTTACCTTTCTTTAAATCATATCTCATGATTGGTGGGTTATCTCATTAATAATGGTCAACTACCATTTAATAGGCCACGATCAATGGAATCTCATTAATGAGATTTTCAAATAAATTCTAAAAATACACAAATAAATTTCAAAATAACGCAAATAAATTTAAAAAAATCTAAGAATTTCAAAAAATGTAATAAATTAGGAAAGAGAAATAAATTTCAAAAGAACGCAGATAAATTTAAAAAGACGCAAATAAATTTCAAAAGATCCAAATAAATTTCAAAAAACATAAATAAATTTCAAAAGATGAAAATCAATTTCAAAATATCCAAATAAATTTCAAAAGATCCAAATAAATTTCAAAAGATTCAAATAAATTTCAAAAGAAGTAAATAAAATTAAAAAATATAAATAAATTTTAAAAAAATACAAATACATTTTCCAAAACTAAGATAACCCAATTTTCTAAATTAGCGGAAAACTTGGAAAAAAACTCAAGTATTTTTGTCAAAAACTCAATTAAATTTATCTCAAAAAATATAAATAAATTTCAAAAGACACAAATAAAATTCAAAAACACAAATAGATCTAAGAAAATATAAATAAATTTGCCAAAAACACAGAAAGATTCGTTCAAAAACTCAGTTAAAATTTTTAAAATGAAGATAAATTTGTCAAAAACTCACCTATATTTTTTAAAAACTCAAATAAATTTCCTAAAAACTCAGATAGATTTGTTTAAAACTCGGATAAATTTATTCCAAAACTCAGATAAATAGCCAAAAACTAAGATAGATTTGTCCAAAACTCAGATAAATTTCCGCAAAACTCAAATAAATTTGACAAAAAAAAAACTCAGATAAATTTGACTTTGACAGAGCCAGCAAACCGCGTAAATCCAGAACACCACTCTCCCTAAAAGAAGAAAACTAAGAAATCAAAACCAATGCAGCCAAAGGCGGACCGATTAAGAAGAGAGGCCGATTTCGCCCAAAAGAAGAGGATTACAACGAACTGAAGGAGCACATCTACAACAAGCGTGAACAAGCTGTATCCAGCTTGTTCAAAGAGGGACCACAAGATGCTTGAAACCATGAAAAGATAAATCCCGACATCTCGACGCTTCCACAGAAGAACATCGGCAACTGCTACAATGGATATTTGAAAGAATTAGTCGAGGCGAGTATCAGATCCAAAATAGAGAGATGGAGATGCTTCTAACGGATAGAAGAAGTATAAAATCATCTATTTGATTGTTAGAGCCTTTCGACTCAGTTGAAGTTGATCAGGAAATAACAAAAAGTGGTGACCATACTTTCCTATACACCCCAGACCACAGGACTACTCATAACCATCTTCCCACAGCACACGTTCTATAACAGAACGTCTCCAAACAAGAGCTCCTTGCTTGGGATATTAAAATTGCTGCCATGGTGGGGCTCCACTGATCAAGAACACATGATGGGTCTGATCTCTAAGGTCGCCCACGGCCCCACTAGTGGATCAATGGTTCAGATTTGAAGAAGAAGAAAAGGGCTCTGGCTAGGTTCTGTCCATGTCCGAATCGAAGAAAAAGAAGAGGGAGAATGGAATATTTTAAATTTTAAATTTTAAAATTTTATGCCTAATCAATTGAAAGGGCAAATCAGTCATGAAAATATATGAAGTGGCGTATTTAGGGACCTCTCGCCATGAGGTGGCGTATCTAGGGACCTCTTGCCGAAACATGATCAAGCTACATGGACTACAAGCCTTAGAGGAAAAGTTGATGGACTGGAGGCCTTACAAGACAGCCGTACCTCTATGAGGGACCTTCCGCTAATTTACTCTTTTTATAAAAATTCATCATTCAACTCAAGGTGGTTGCTCATTACTGGCAACTTATATATATTTTGGAACGTGAAAGGTATTAAAATACTAAAGCAAGAGCGTATTTACAAACACGGAAACCACATGGACCTATTTATAAATATTAAAAACCCTAAGGGCATATAAAAAAAAAACTCATAGAAGAATAAACCTCATAAAAGAAATAACACCTCCATATATATATATATAGAGAGAGAGAGAGAGAGAGAAGTCTCCTGCCAGAGGAACACTATAAAAAAAATGAAATGGGGCCGTTACAATCTCTGCAAGAAAGTTCTGATAAGGGAAGTTCAGAAAATCTGTTTAAAATTAAATATTACTGAGAGAGAGACGGTTGTCAATTCTGGAACTTGAACTGCCCTTTGTGCAGGCCCACCTTAGTTTGGTCTAACCGACACATATCAAAGCATGCAACCACTTCATGATATCCATTTGAAATGAAAAGATTTGATCTTAACCCAAAAGGCCGAGAAAGGTGCCCCCAAAGTCACAGTCTCACAGAGCATGAATCATAAGGAAGAGGGATCTTTTCTTGTTCCCACATTTTTTATTAGTTGAAACAAACATGGACTCTATTGGAATGGGCCCACACGGTTTGCCCACGGAGTCTCACAGGCTATGCTATTTACAGAATCTCTTAATCATGCGCGCTTTTATACTCATTTGGAGAGTCTTTTCCACGGCTTTAATGGAGAAATCTGATCTTTATAGCATGGTATATATATTTCGACAATGAGATCCATGAAAAAAACATAAAAGTCTATTTAAAAAAAAAAATCTAAAGAGAATCTTATGTAGTGGTTAACCAAAATTTTTGTTCCAGGGGGGTTGACCCAGATAGATAGTTAGGTTTTGGGGGTAGAGCCATTATTTTTATTTAGATTTTGGAAGCGGATCTATGATTTTTATGTGTGTTTTAGAAGTGGAGCCAAGTCCGATGGAGTGACCGCCCTAAAACTCTACCGGTAGAAAATCACCAACCTCACTAAGTTTGTTCTCTAAATTCACTGTCTATGATTTTCGGACACGGAAAAAATGATTAGGCTTGGAATCCCCTTGCCTCAATCCATGTTTTACATCTCTATTTTTAAGGCTTAAAGTGGATATTACCTTTTATAAGTGTCTAAAAATATACGGACTTGGAATTATGGATTAGGATGAGCTTAGTGCTCCTTGATGAATATGAGATTCTTAAAACCTCGAAGGGGAGAAGAGAAAGATAGTCAAAGACACTGACTGCAGTCAGCGCAAGGCTCTCCGATGCCTAAGTCAATTCTGTAACTAAACAAATGATGGAGTAGGAGAGGGAGATAGAGTATGGGTGCAAGAGATGTTCTGTATTTGTCCGTCCTTCGTACCTGAGTGAGCTTCTCTATTTATAGGAGAAGGATGTTGACTTTGGATGGAAGAGGGGTCCCATGACTCTGACGGGTACTTGAGAAGTATCGTCTCATCGTACCTCATCCTTCTTTAATTGCAGTCCCATATGAGCCCATCATATCTCGTTGGGCCTTACCTTGATGCCTTAGGCTTTGTGGACGTAGCTCTGTCAGGGCTTATGGGCAGCAAGGATATCTTCTCAGCCCTACTTGCATATGCATTTGTCTTATCACACGTCCCGTAGCGTGATTGAGTATCCATAGAAGTAGAGCTGTCAGTGTCTGTCTTGACTAGGTTTTTGGCACTATTGTCGAGATGCGTGACTGAGGCTAAGATACATTACCGAGGTCAGGAATGACCTGGATTTCGGTTGGCGCTCTAGCACTGTTGTCGAGGTGTGCGTGGCCGAGACCGAAACATATTTAGCTAGTACTATTACCGAAACTAATGTAATCTCGGTATCTTGGGAATATCCTCGCATATCTTTTACTTATTTTAGAGAAGTAGGGACAAATTCTCTTAAAATGGAAGACATCATTTATAGGCGTGTGAAAATAATTTAGTTTTTTTTATTTTTACGACTCTATGTTGAATGAGTAGGCACTATTTTTATTTTTTTTGGTCTTTCTAGATGGGCGATTGGTACTGGCTTTTTGAGTCATGTGTGGAACATGAGATGGATCCACGGGCCCCTTTCAAAGCATTCTTTACACGTGGGAAAAGACTCTACCAGGTGTCATTCAGATAGGACGAGTTAGACATTGTGGTAACTTGGCATCTTTCAGCCGCGTGACTTTTTTTGTTTATAGTATTTTAAAAAAATAGTCTCGACTCTCACGGGTCAAGGTGGAAGTTGGGGATGTGTCCAAAGGAAATTTGTCCTTCAGTAGTCATTACCATTACCAACGTAGGAGGCTTCCACAAAAATTAAAAAATAAAAAAAATAGTACACATGGGCGGGTTGAGATCGACTTAGTGCTAAAATCAATCACCAAATTAATTTTATAGGTGAAAATCATAGATAACAACTCCCGCTCCTACACACCTTATCAGGGATTGACCCTTGGCTGGGTGGTTTCCAGTTTCTTATATTGGCTACTGAGCCAACTCAGTAAAAAAAAAAATTTATAGGTTTTTTAATTAATCAATTCGATCCAACCAATGGAGAGGACTCACTTTAGATCGGTCAGTTAAATCATTTATTTATTTTATTTTATTTTAAAAATAAAAATTAAAAATTTTCAAAATTATGACATTCTAAAAGAAGCACAAGAAGTGCATGAATTGCCGAATGTCAGCTAAATAAAATCATAAAATTTAAATAGTTAATTACTCAAATTATATAATATATGGATCGATTTGGTCTGGACAGTGAATCAGAGATTCAAACCGCTAATTTATCGATTTAAACGGTTTCTACAATTTTCAATATGTAACTATAAAATCAATTGGAACCCTGATTTGTCGGTTTGGTCCAATTTAACGGCCATACCGGTAGCCTTCCTACGCTGTCGCATGGATTCAAATTCAATGAATGAATCAACTTCGCGAGGCGGCCCACGCCAGGAATCTTTGTTCTCGCGTCCTTCCATTTCCTTGGCGGCTCGCTCGGTCATCTCAATATAACCGCCTCGTTTTGTTGCCAAATGCCAATACATGAGAGAGACAAACATGACCGTGTGTCCTATATATAAATAGATATGGCAAAGGGCATGCTAGTGATGTACGTTAGCTCAGCCCGGAGTAGATTTTACAGATTCAAAGCACCCCTGCCCATCCACATCCATCAGTTTTTCTCTGTCCTGGTAAAAGACATCCATCAGTTAATGGGGCCATTAAAAGATATTAAGAAAAAAGTACAGTTTTATTGAATTTTCTTTAAAGATTATATTTTTTAATAAAAGTTTTGACAATATCGCAATAAATTTAAAAAAATAGAGTAGTATAAAGAACTTTTGAGAAAATATCTCTATTTTGATTACAAGGCGCCAAAAACGACAACCAATGGTTGTGTTATAAGAAAAGCTCCATGTTGATTTTATTGGAATTATTATTCCTATAATTCACCTGCTGTTAATTGAGTGACTCCCTACATTGTGTGTTGGAATCTCATCCCAAACTTATTAGGTGCACTTGTGTGGGTTTTGTATAAACGCATGTGTGAATAGTAATGTTGAGTTATATTCTATGGGAAAGTCCTTGTCGTGAAAAAAAGATAAATATATCTTAAAAATGACCTAAGAGAATTTTGTACAGCTGAGAAGGGCCATGCAATTACAATTTTGCAATATCGCGATGTCTCTCTTTTCTTTTTTAACAAATCTAATTCTCACTTTTTCACTTTTTTATTTATTTTCAATATCAAAAGAATAAGATTTAGGCTATAACAAGTTAAAACGCGAAAAAGAAATACATGATAATGAGTAAAAAAGCATTTAATTTTTTAGTCAGTTGTGAGATCATCTCCATACTTTAAGAAGACAATTCTTAAAAAAAAAAGAAAAAGAAAAAAATGGAGATAAAAATTGTATTTCTAAGAAATTAAAGGGAGCAAAACAATTTTGGTATGAATTGATGGAGGGAGGATGGGCTACACCCATACACTTGCATCTTGAATGAAGTGAAAGACAAACAAATGGCGATAAAAGTTAAAAGAAGAAGACATAAAGACAGTTGCATGGCATTCCCTGAAATAAAGAAGTGGAGATGTGTGTGAGAAACTTGAGCCTCACTTGAAGAGACAGGGAGTTGCAAGGTTTTCTCAAAAGTAAAATCCACGCAAACATGTCTGATATCTCGATACAAAAGTACTTTTGCCAACAAAGAGTGTCGTGGTGGCATTTAGAATTCTCATCTTCATCTTTATTTATATTTTCATCATCACCATCATCAAAGTCTTGTCTCAATCATATTAGAGTCAGTTACATGAATTATGTTGCACGATTATGATCTATCTTGAGAGAAAAGCCTTAATAGATTGCACCTTTTAATTTCAAATCTATTGTTACCTTTTGTATCCGCGTCCTTTTCGGCTTACTCCTTTCCCTCTTCTATTTGCCAGGCCATCAACATGCATAAGCAAACTCTTCTCTACTAGTATTATTGTTGGCCTGTGTTAGATATATATCAAAATCATTTCAAACAAGTTTCTCTTATTTTATTATCTGTTTATGTTACTTTTAAATGGTCCAAAAAACACTCATTTCTGATTTTTTTTCTTTTTTCCGAGAGTGCTCATTTTATCACCTATTTAAGATTTTATCATTTACGATTAATCTTAGGTTTAGGATGTATTTATCAGTAAAAATCCCTTCAATATAGCACCTTGCAACCCTGCTTCTTTGCTTTGAAAAGAATGAAAAGAGATGTTACTATTGAAAATAGAAGAGAAGAAAAAAGAAGGATAATGTAAGATTGACTAAATGGGATTCAAATATCATTCCTGCCTTCTGTTTTATGAAAATATTTATATTTGGTTGTTGAGATCAAGGAGGATGTTTCACATTCACACACTAGTACTCACCCACAAAGAACTCTCCAGACAGGTCCTCAAAGCGGTAAAACGTCAAAGATTTTCCACTAACATATTTCAAACACATTAACTATAATTCATTTATCTTTCTAAATTACATTTAGTAGTTGACCCTAATATAGTTGAGATAGGGCTTTAATGATAATGATCTTTGTAAGTTGCCTTCTCATGTAGTCAGTTTTTATGGCCTTAATTTACTTACCATTTTTACATTTCATTTTTGCAGCGCAAACAAATTTGATGGTGCATAACCATGACTCATGTGCATTATTTGCTTATGTAAATGAGTGCAAACAAACAACCTATAAATAAAATTATATAGTTATTGTAGAAGATTTATAATCAAACTCCATGACAAAGTCTAAAATCCAAGCAAGAATGTCACTACACCTTTCTCTCTCTTCATTGATTATCAAAGGTATATATATTCATATTAGGTTGAGGAGATTATAGTTTCTTTACTTTCAAATTCAAATAGTAATTAGAAATAAAAGATTGTGAAAAACATATCGGTGAAGATGTTATGACAATATTTATGGATATCTCGATGAAGAACATCTTGTGGAATGACTCCCAAAGATAAATGTATGCTTATCTAGATTCAGATGTAGAGTTCTTCAACAACCAGCCATTTTAATCTTTCAGTGAGATTAGACTGTGGGATAGAGTTTAATGGAAACTCTGAAATGTTATGTATCTTATCGAACCAACCGATTGTACAAGGAAGAAGCAATTTCAATTGCAGAAATCAACGAATTGCTTCAAACTGATTTTGACCATTTGGATTTATTTTGACCGTCCCTTTAGTTTATTCACGTTATCTTAAATAACAGGTAATAAAAATATCATCAACACCTCAATACTAATAAAAAAAAAAATTGGCATAGAGGAATAAAATGCACATCATCTAAAACATGCATCTAAATAATCTCAAATCCCTCTTAATGAAGCTCATTAACACCTACTCTAAAACTGTGGATCCTGGTTCCGCCCCTGTGGGTGGGGGATGTTTATACTAATCAAAGCAAGGCCTCATTTAGTATGGTAATCGAAATTTCTCCCTATTACAAAACCCAAATTTGATCATATAATCACTTACATTTTTCCTTTCCCCCTACTTTCTTAATTTTTTGCCATGTCCATAAGTTTTCTCCCTTTTTCCTGTCTTGAAATCTATTATCAAAGCAGATCTCAGTAAAGAAAAGAAAGAGCACGTCCATCTTTCTTCTCTATTACTCTGCAGCAGTGCAGTCCATGTGGATTGGCATATGGGGCATTTCCAAATTTGAAATGGGTTGAATGCAAATAAACGAACCCAAGTCACAATCATTCTCAAATGCACCCCGGATCCGGATTCTCGTTGTCAAACTTTTGGGCGTGTGTCCATAGGTGGTGGTTAAGTACCGTACCCTCGGCAGCGGGATCAATTATTGCACAAAAATAATGGGTAGGTTCCAACAACAACATGCCAACATCAACAATGTACAAGTCACTGCCATCCTCAATTCTCATTGATGTCACTCTTCTATAATATTTTGCTTTCTTTATCCATATTTGCTATTCAAAATTATTTTCTTAGAAAGTATAGTGCATGTCGCAAGCCATCAAGAAATATATTTAAAATCATCCGACCAATTTTGACCTCTATGAATGGATAATGTTGTCATATTGAGTCGACTGCGTATTGATAAAATATAGTCCGTAAGCTCATGGAATCACTTAGGGTCGTTTGTCAAGACCCATTTACATATGTAAATGGGGAATATGCGTAATATTTACGCATCAGTAATGTTTGTCTACAAGTATTTATGCATCTTGTGTGTAAATCAGATGTGTAAATGAGCCAATTTTCACACCAAGATTTGAACACGAAAAGAGAATACCTGTTACACCCCGACTCAATTTAACCTCATTTAGAACTAATTAATCGTATTTTAATCAAATTAATTATGCTTAGTTACTAATTATGATAATTAGTGTTAATAAATCCTTGTGAGCCGAGTTAGTTGGGTCTTGAGTCTAGATGAGATGATTTAGGAATGGTTTGACTCGGTTAAGTGAAATTAAGGGCTTTTTTGTAATTATCGATTTTTGCATTTTACATCATTTGCACGTCATTTTAGTACCAACGCGTGTATCTCGTTGAGCACGCCAACTTTTATATTCGACCCAACCACATTTGACCAACCACTGATTACTCTCATTTGACCCAAATTAAAATATAAAAGACTTTAGTGGACTTATATACGAAAAGGATTTACCTTATCCCTTTATAAACCCAAACAACCCTTCCTTCTCATTCCTTTCATCTCTTCCTTCACTCCTCTCCATTTCTCTCTTCTTCAATCTCTACAAAGAGAGTTCATGTGCCTTGAGAACTAAGGATTTGGAACTCCTTCATCTTCTCCATTCTTCTCTCTATGCTTGTGGACAAGAACCCATCTTCATCACCTCTTATTTCCTTCAAATTCGGATTTCTTGCTAGAGGTAGGAGCCAAACCTCTTTTAAGTTGTATTTTGAGTTAAATGAGTTGTAATAGAGCCATGAGGCTTGTGGTTAACATGCATTGCATTCTCATTTCCTCTTTCATGGATTTCTTTGATTAGGGTTTGATTTATGTGGGGTTTTGGGGGCTTTTAAGCTATTTGAGTGAAAAGGACTTGGAAAGCTCTAATTGAGGCAAGTATAGACTTTAAATGTGATTTACATAATGATGTTTACTTTTGAAATTATAAAAGTTAGATTTTGATGATTTAGTCATTTAATAAATGAATGTTTGTGATCATGGAGTTTGAATGGATGGAAGTGAGAAGGAGAGAAATAAATGTTATGTTGGGAGCATGGAGGCTCCATTTATTTCAATTATTAATGATAGAATGGTTTGGAAAGAAAGAAGAGGAAGAAATCCCGAAAAAAAGAATTCTGGACCGTTCGATCGAGCGAACCTGTTACTGAGACCCAACGCTCGAGCGACCAATGGGTGCGCTCGAGCGACCTGCTCTCTGGATGGGGTCCGCTCGAACGAACCTGAAGCTCATTTTTAGGCTTCTTTTAACCCATTTTGCAAGTGAATTTATCACTCTTAAAAGCCTATTTAACCCCCTTAATTACTCCTAGCGAATAATTAGGGTGTACACCCCTATTCCATAGATAATTAGATCCGTTTAGAGTTATGCCCTTTTAAATGGACCCTTTCGACCTTATAATTAGCCTAATGGAAATCGGTAATCTATTATTAAGCCATGGAGATTAATTTAGAGAGTCGATATAATTTCATCATTAGTGACACCAAGTAAATAACAAAGTATTGATTTTCTCAATTAATCTTGTATGGGATAACGATAGGTTATGTGGATAATAAAATGGTTAGTAAAGGTTTAATGTCATTTGAATAATGGTTTGTATATTGAAAATGAAGATCTCTATCTACATCAATGTTATTTGATAAACGGTTACATACCTTATTATATTGATTTCATCATCTTCTTTGTTATTTGATATCCAATAGCTATACAATTATTTGATATTACTAAGGAAATTAGAATTAAACAAGTATCCAATCATTGAATATGTTATTCGATTCGATTTGCGAACAAATTCGATTTGTTAATTGATTTGATTGAGTCGGCACTACTTAGCTTCGACCTTGTGATACCCGACGGGGATAAACTGGATTTAGTTTATTTGAGACAGCTGCAGTATGTCATCTGGAACTTCGAAATTCCAGAATCGGGTAGCCAGTTAGCCTTTGGCCGGGCCGCTGGTGACATCCCAACTAGATTTGCTCTCTTTTGAGAGGATGGGCTTAATGTAGTCGCCATTTGTCACTATTAGTATTTATTGATTTCAAGAACATGTATTAATCTATTTTAGTTTAATTATCAGTCTTTCTTTTATACTTAATGTTTTATAAATCCATTCTCATTTAAATTCACTTGAAACATTATGTATTTTCTTTTAATTGCCTATGCTTGCCAATTCGTCGTATTTGAGGTACTACTCTTGGTGTCACAGGCACAGATGCAGCTCCCGACCTTGAAGAGGTCTAGGAGGGAGAGGAGGGTACCCAAGAGGTTCCTCCAGGACTAGAGGAGTGGCCCGATGTTGGGCAATTGTAGATTCTCCTCCTTCATAGGGTGCTACATACTTTTGAGAGCTTATAGTTAAGGTGTGACTAACTTCTTTTGTGTGGTCACACTGTGGTCTTCTTTTATATTTTGATTATACTTTTGGTAATGTTGTACAGGGTTCCTTGTAGACCCTCTTTTGTTAACAATGTACACATTTGTAAAAGTTCGTTTGTATTAAACTTGAATGTTTAATTGGACTGAAGGGGGAATGATATTCATTTTGTAATTACAGATTCCGCTTAATTGACATGTTTTAATTGGTTCAAGTGAGCTAGACTCACGAGTGGAATTGGTCACTTTCTTCGTGTGATTGTATTTGACTCGCGACAGGTATTATCACACGGGAGTACGTGTGTCTCACCTCGGGGATTGCCCTAGGTCAGGGTAATTCGGGACCGGGATGTGACATACGTAGTATGGTATCAGAGCCCCTGAAAGTCCCTCTAAAAGATTTAGTAACCATTTGGAGATCATTGTGAGGATACGCTAGAATCGATTTAGAATATAGAATAGTCGGGATTAGTTCTTATTACTATTGTGTTTGTCATTAGTAATATAGAGGTAGAGATAGAATATAGTTGTAACTTAATTTCTGAAATTATTTTGCAGATAATGGCGTCCGGTTCTCGAGGTGGTAACAATGAATCCAACACCAATGATCCTTTTGTAGTGGTGGAGAATGATCCGCCAACTTTGGATGCTTAATTGAGGATGCTTCTCGAGCAAGTGGCCAAGACAAATGAGCAAATAGTTTTATTAATGCCAAATCAAGGACCACAAGCCGCAAATCAATTGAGAGGCAATGATCCGAATTCTTTATATGAGAGATTCCGGAAGAGAGGAGCTACCAAATTTCATGGTAATGAAGGTGCTATAAAAGCAGACGAGTGGCTAGATCATATTGGCTATGTATTCGAGACTATCACTTGCGATAATAGGCAGAAGGTTGTACTCACTGCTTCTATGTTCCGGGAAACGGCAAATATTTGGTGGAAGAGTGTGAGGGATCCTCTCAGATTATTACCTGAGGCCATTGTATGGGAGACATTCAAGAAGCAATTTCGCAGAAAGTTCATACCTGATCATGTACGAAGAAAGAAACAAAATGAATTCTTGACTTTGCATTAGAACCAAATGACTATGACAGAATATGTACACACTTTTATACAACTGTCCAAATATGCAGAAGACTTGATAAATACTGAGGAGAAGAAAGTGGATCGCTTCATAGATGGCATGAACCCAGCGTATGTAGACCATGTGACAGCTTTTTAGAGGCCAGCTACGTTTGATGACGTTGTGGACCGCGGTTTTTCTGCAGAAGAGGTGGCCTTGAGGAAGAGAGGCGGTGACTTCAAGAGAAGTTTATCCTACTCCGGAAAAGGACAACAGAACAAGAGACAGAAAGGTGTAGTAATTGGTGCACCAAAGTGTGATACTTGTGGTAAAGCACATCTGACTGAGAGATGCTGGAGGAATACGGGAGCATGCGTTCTATGTGGGTCAATGGAACACCGAGCAACAGCTTGCCCTAAGAACAGAGATGGTTATGGGGCACCACAGCAGCAGCCTCCTCAGCAACAAGCTAGACCATCACTCCCAGGCCCCAGCTCCACCCCTGCGTCTAGCACTACCGACACCACCAAGACCACCACAATAACAACAGGCTCAAAGGAGGCCAGGACAGCAAGGCAGAACAATACAGCAATGACCACACCAAGCAGGGAGAATGTATACAGCAGATCTCGAGCAAGCAGAAGCAGCTGGAAATGTTGTAGAAGGTATTGTCTTGATAGATACTAAGAGTGCTAGAACTTTGTTTGACTCGGGGTCTACACACGCATTTGTGGCGCCTCACTTTGCTTGCGATCTTCAGCAACCCCCTGTGTTGCTACCATTTATTTTCATGGTGTCTACCCCAGTGGGTAAACGAGTAATCTGCGAGAACTACTACCCTAACTGTAATGTTCAGATCGGAGGATTACTGATGCCAGCAGATTTGATAGTACTATCGATGCACGACTTTGATGTCATTCTCGGAATGGACTGGCTCGCGAAACATCGAGCTTGTGTGGATTGCTTTCGAAAGACGATCACCTTCAAGGTAAAAGAACCCCAGACAAATGTGATATTCGAGGGCGTACGGAGAGAGAAGTCCAACACCGGACTGGTATCAGCATTGGATGCTGTAAAGCTTCTAGAGCATGGCTGTGAAGGCTATTTTGCTTTTATCTCCGAGAAGAAACCGCTTAAGAAGCTTGAGGAGATCTCGGTTGTGTGTGAGTTTCCGAATGTGTTTCCGGATGAGGTACCAGGATTACCTCCTCCTCGGAAAGTAGATTTCCCTATAGACTTTGTACCGGGCACTGCACCAATCTCGAAGGCTCCTTACACGATGGCTCCGGCAGAGCTCAGGGAACTGAAGGAACAATTGCAAGACTTGTTGGACAAAGGACTTATTCGTCCAAGTATTTCACCATGGGGAGCTCCGGTGTTGTTCGTAAGGAAGAAAGACGGTTCTCTTCAGATGTGCATTGACTGCAGGCAAATCAATGAAGTGACGATAAAGAACAAATATCCTCTACCTCGGATCGATGAACTATTTGACCAACTTCAAGGAGCAGCTTACTTCTCTAAGATCGATCTCAGATCCGGATACCACCAGCTAAGAGTCCGTGAGCAAGACATCGAGAAGACTGCTTTTAGGACGAGGTATGGTCACTACGAATTTTTGGTGATGCCATTTGGTCTAACGAATGCACCAGTGGTATTCATGGCATTAATGAATATGATCTTCGCTCCTTATCTAGATCAATTCATTGTGCTTTTTATTGATGATATCATAGTATACTCGAGGTCACAAGAAGAACATACAGATCATCTCAGGTTGTCACTTCAGCTTTTGAGAGTTCATCAATTGTATGCTAAATTGGAGAAATGTAATTTTTGGCTCGAACAAGTAGCTTTTTTGGGGCACATTATCACTCGAGAAGGTATAAGAGTGGATCTAGCTAAGGTAGAAGCAGTCACAAATTGGCATAGCCCGAAGACAGTAGCAGAGATTCGAAGCTTCTTAGGCATTGCAGGGTACTATCGTACGTTTGTAAAGGCTTTTTCAAAAATCTCTGCCCCGCTAACAAAATTGACCAGGAAGGATGTTCCATTCAATTGGAATGAAGAATGTGAAGCAGGTTTTCAAACTTTGAAAGAGAAATTGACAACTGCCCCAGTCTTATCATTACCTGAAGGTACTGGAGGATTTGTGATTTATTCGGATGCATCTAGAGTTGGTATGGGGTGTGTTCTTATGCAACATGATAAGGTGATAGCTTATGGGTAAAGGCCACTGAAGAATCATGAAAAGAACTATGCCATACATGATCTCGAATTAGCCGCCATCGTGTTTGCATTGAAACTTTGGAGACACATTTATATGGTGAACAATTTGAAGTACATTCAGATCATCGCAGCCTACAGTTCCTATTTTCTCAACAAGACATCAATATGAGGCAGCGGCGGTGGTTAGAGTTTATAAAGGACTATGATTTCCCAATCAAATATATTCCAGGGAAAGGAAATGTTGTGGCAGATACTTTGAGTAGGAAGTCTTCTTTGGTTTCAGCTATGAGTGCTCAATGGTTCAAGTTGGATGTTTTCAAGGAACTTGGTGTGGAGGTTCGATTAATCAGTGATTCAGTGATGCTAGCTGCTATGTCAGTAATTGAACCTATATTGATGAATAGAATCAAAGATGAACAATTTGGAGATCCTAATATGGCCAAGATAAGAGATCACATTGATGAGAAACCTGATTTTCAATTGGTGGATGGAGTTCTATATTTCAGGAACCATTTGTGTGTACCAACGACTCAACACCTGATAAACCCAATTATGACAGAAGCTCATTGTGCAAGATATGCTATGCACCCTGGAAGTACGAAGATGACAGAGATCTCAAGAGAAGATTCTGGTGGAATAATATGAAGAGGGAAATTGTAGAATTTGTATCAAAATATTATACATGTCAGAGAGTGAAGTTTGAGCATAGGAAACCCCCGAGTTTATTACATCCTCTGTCTATTCCTCAATGGAAATGGGAACACATCTCTATGGATTTTGTGTCAGGGTTACCATTGACTAGTCGGAAGAATAATGTGATTTGGGTGATAGTAGACCGGTTGACGAAGTCAGCTCATTTTATCCCTTTCAAGAAAGGCATGAAGTTCAATGAAATGGCTAGACTTTTTGTGAAGGAGATCGTCCGGCTATATGGTACACCAGTTTATATAGTTTCTGATCGAGATACGAGGTTCGTCTCTTCTTTTTGGCAATAATTTCAGTAATCTATGGGTACCAAACTCAGTTTCAGTACTGCTTATCATCCTCAGACAGACGGACAGTCCGAGCGCACTATACAGACTTTAGAAGATATGCTACGGGCGAGGGTTCTTGATTTTGGTGGTGAGTGGGATGAGCACCTAGCCTTATGTGAGTTTGCATATAATAACAGCTTCCATTCAGCTATCGGGATGCCACCTTTCGAAGCTCTTTATGGTCGTAGTTGTAGAACTCCAGTATGCTGGGAAGAGGTTGGAACAAGAAGCTTCCATGGACCCACAATCATTGCAGATACAGTAGAGAAAGTACTCCAAGTTAGAGAAAGGCTGAAAGCTGCTCAATCCAGACAGAAGAGCTATGCGGATAACCGGAGGAGGAAACTTGAATTCAAGGTTTGAGATTGGGTATTTTTGAAAGCATCTCCTATGAAGGGCACAATACGGTTTGGGCAAAAGGGAAAGCTTGCACCGAGGTATGTGGGACCGTTTGAAATCAAAAGCCGAATCGGTGATGTGGCTTATAGACTCAACCTTCCTCCAAAGTTCACGGGCATACATAATGATTTCCACGTATCGATGCTCCGCAAGTACGTTCGAGATCCATCTCATGTCATCCAAAACGATGAAGTCCAAATCAAGCCTGACTCGACGTACGTCGAACGCCCACTTCGTATTATCGATGAGAATGAACAAGTGATGCGAACGAGGACGATCCGTTGGGTGAAACTCCTTTGGGAACATCATGGTCCAGATGAAGCCACGTGGGAGCTTGAGGAACAAGTTGCACGACATTACCCTGAACTTTTTACTAAGGTATGTTCATTCGGAGGACCGAATGAGTCCTAGAGGGGGAGAAATGTTACACCCCGACCCAATTTAACCTTGTTTAGTACTAATTAATCGTGTTTTAATCAAATTAATTATGCTTAGTTACTAATTATGATAATTAGTGTTAATTAATACTTGTGAGTTGAGTTAGTTGGGTCTTAAGTCTAGATGAGATGAGTTAGGACCGGTTTGACTCGGTTAAGTGAAGTTAAGGGCTTTCTCGTAATTATCGACTTTTGCATTTTGCATCATTTGCACGCCATTTTAGTACCAACGCGTGTATCTCGTTGAGCACGCCAACTTTTGTATTCGACCCAACCATATTTGAGCAACCACTGATTTAGTGGGCCCTTATTTGACCCAAATTAAAATATAAAAGAGTTTAGTGGACTTATATACGAAAAGGATTTACCTTATCCCTTTATAAACCCAAACAACCCTTCCTTCTCATTCCTTTCATCTCTTCCTTCACTCCTCTCCATTTCTCTCTTCTTCAATCTCTACAAAGAGAGTTCATGTGCCTTGAGAACTAAGGATTTGGAACTCCTTCATCTTCTCCATTCTTCTCTCTATGCTTGTGGACAAGAACCCATCTTCATCACCTCTTATTTCCTTCAAATTCGGATTTCTTGCTAGAGGTAGGAGCCAAACCTCTTTTAAGTTGTATTTTGAGTTAAATGAGTTATAATAGAGCCATGAGGCTTGTGGTTAACATGCATTGCATTCTCATTTCCTCTTTCATGGATTTCTTTTATTAGGGTTTGATTTATTTGGGGTTTTTGGGGCTTTTGAGCTATTTGAGTGAAAAGGATTTGGAAAGCTCTAATTGAGGCAAGTATAGACTTTAAATGTGATTTACATAATGATGTTTACTTTTGAAATTATAAAAGTTAGATTTTGATGATTTAGTCATTTAATAAATGAATGTTTGTGATCATGGAGTTTGAATGGATGGAAGTGAGAAGGAGAGAAATAAATGTTATGTTGGGAGCATGGAGGCTCCATTTATTTCAATTATTAATGATAGAATGGTTTGGAAAGAAGGAAGCGGAAGAAATCCCGAAAAGAAGAATTCTAGACCATTCGATCGAGCGAACCTGTTACTGAGACCCAAGCTCGAGCGACCAATGGGTGCGCTCGAGCGACCTGCTCTCTGGATGGGATCCGCTCGAGCGAACTTGGATCCACTCGAGCGAACTTGGATCCGCTCGAGCGAACCTGAAGCTTATTTTTAGGCTTCTTTTAACCCATTTTGCAAGTGAATTTATCACTCTTAAAAGCCTATTTAACCCCCTTAATTACTCCTAGCGAATAATTAGAGTGTACACCCTTATTCCATAGATAATTAGATCCGTTTAGAATTATGCCCTTTTAAACTTCATCATTAGTGACACCAAGTAAATAGCAAAGTATTGATTTTCTCAATCTTGTATGGGATAACGATAGGTTATGTGGATAATAAAATGGTTAGTAAAGGTTTAATGTCATTTGAATATTGGTTTGTATATTGAAAATGAAGATCTCTATCTACATCAATGTTATTTGATAAACGGTTACATAGCTTATTATATTGATTTCATCATCTTTTTTCTTATTTGATATCCAATAGCTATACAATTATTTGATATTACTAAGGAAATTAGAATTGAACAAGTATCCAATCATTGAATATGTTATTCAATTCAATTTGCGAACAAATTCGATTTGTTAATTGATTTGACTGATTCGGCACTACTTAGCTTCGACCTTGTGATACCCGAAGGGGATAAACTTGGTTTAGTTTATTTGAGACAACTGCAGTATGTCATCTGGAGCACCGGAGGTCCGGAACTCCAGAACCGGGTAGCCAGTTAGCATTTGGCCGTGCCACTGGTGACATCCCAACTAGATTTGCTCTCTTTTGAGAGGATGGGCTTAATGTAGTCGCCATTTGTCACTATTTGTATTTATTGATTTCAAGAACATGTATTAATCTATTTTAGTTTAATTATCAGTCTTTCTTTTATACTTAATGTTTTATAAATCCATTCTCATTTAAATTCACTTGAAACATTATGTATTTTCTTTTAATTGCCTATGCTTGCCAATTCGTCGTATTTGAGGTACTACTCTTGGTGTCACAGGCACAGATGCAGCTCCCGACCTTGAAGAGGTCTAGGAGGGAGAGGAGGGTACCCAAGAGGTTCCTCCAGGACTAGAGGAGTGGCCCGATGTTGGGCAATTGTAGATTCTCCTCCTTTATAGGGCGCTACATACTTTTGAGAGCTTATAGTTAGGGTGTGACTAATTTCTTTTGTGTGGTCACACTATGATCTTCTTTTATATTTTGATTATACTTTTGGTAATGTTGTACAGGGTTCCTTGTAGACCCTCTTTTGTTAACAATGTACACATTTGTAAAAGTTCGTTTGTATTAAACTTGAATGTTTAATTGGACTGAAGGGGGAATGATATTCATTTTGTAATTACAGATTCCGCTTAATTGAAATGTTTTAATTGGTTCAAGTGAGCTAGACTCACGAGTGGAATTGGTCACCTCCTGCGTGTGATTGTATTTGACTCGCGACAGGTATTATCACACGGGAGTACGTGTGTCTCACCTCGGGGATAGCCCTAGGCGAGGGTAATTCGGGACCAGGATGTGACAATACCAAAGCACATGTGATTTCAAAGAATACCCGCTGGAGGCGGACGGTTTGATTTTGGGGTAGTTTCCATCAAGGAGGTTCTCGGTTCGAAACCCCCCTCTAACGTATTTAGAAAAATAATAATAAAAGTGGCATTTCCATCAAAAAGGTTTTGGGTTCGAGACCCCCTTCCAACGCATTTACAAAATATTAATAAAAGATGCATCAAGACCGATGAAACCTATGAATGAAAACCCTCATTGCATCTCGTCCCCTTTTATGAAGGTAACCTCTCTATTTAATGATTAATAAGTATCATTTACAAAATCGTTACATATATATATCATTGAAACAAACATAGAAAAATGAATAACATGTGTAAATGATGTGTAAATAGTGTTATTAGACAAACGTTGTAAAAGGAGACACATGTGTAAACGTTACATACTTAAAATTTGAATATTCATCTTTTACATGTGTAAATTGTATTTACATATCCCACGCATAAAAGACAAATTACCCCTAACTATCAATGGGAGAGGGAAGATAAAAAGGTCTTTTTATTGACAAAGGAGATGCCAATATCAACTCCACTAGATTATCCGAGTCCATGATTTTCCTTCCTTAAAGTTTAATGGTGTCTTAATCATCATTATTTTTACAGATACAATCCATAAAGTGAGTGAAATTCAATGAGTATACAATTGGTCCTAATGTTAATGGTGGGCCTAAGTGGATCCCATAGAGCTGGACTGCACATGAAGTTTGCTCGTACAAAAATATTGTGCTAAGTAAACTTCATGCAATTTGATAACACAGTCAACTTTTGCTCCATGCCATAAGCAATTACAAGAATTTTCTTCTAATACCATTGCGATATAATCATAAAACTAGCAAAGGATGCCCGTGCTAATCACGAACAATATTTGCAGCAAGAAGTTTGTAAAGAGAGAGAAGATGGAAAATTTAGTGCAATCAATTCTACTATGATACAATTAGTAAGTCTAATCGATGATATTTAATATAGTTTAATCAATTCTACTATACCCTATATAGAAAATAAAATTTTATTTATATAGGTAAACATATCTTAATATACACATTGATAATTTCAATGCCCAATAAGAAAGAATATACTCTTTAATTTTTTAAGAAAATCTCATGCTAAATCTCAAAAGAAGCGAACTTTTAAAATAATATTGAAAGAAAAAAAAAAACTAAGAAAAGGATTCACTGAATTAATTGATATTTTTAATGTGCATGAAAAATATAAAGCCTTTGGTTTATCCTATTTTGTCATTAACCACCGCAGTGCATGTCAGGGTAGAAAGATAAAATATCTTCCATTAGGGCAATTCGATTATGCTATTATTTAGAAATTTAAATTTGTATAGTTAATATTCTTTAAAGGGTAATATTCAGGTGAGAACTAGTTCTCACATATTATATGAGAACTTTTTTGTGCCCCATTTAGGGATGAGACTAAGGGGGATGGAAAGATCTATGTGAGACCACCCAAAGTATCAAGTTTGACCCCAAACCCATACCCCTAACCCCTTCATCCGTGACCCACAAGTTTAATGGCTTCATAGTAAAAAAATATTCAACCATCGATCAAACGGGTCAGTCCATTCGGATGTGTGCCAATCCTTGGGATTAGTGACTATCAAGGGATTCCCTATTGGTTGCTAAGTTTGGAAGGGTTGCTAGTTGGAGCCCGCAAAAAAGTTCTCATATAATAGGTAAGAACTAGTTCTCACTTGAATATTTCTCTTCTTTAAATATGATTAGTTGGAGTGAGTATATCCAAATCAAGAGCATAATGATGTATATATATTATTATTCGAATAGTATGAGCGGTAGGGTTGCAAACGGGACGGTTCCGGATCGGAACCATAGTGGACCCGGACCCGTTTTTAAATAATAGTTCCGGTTCCGGAACCGGTTTTGATTCGGAACCTATTTTGTTGGTTCCAGACCTGGTTCCGATAGGAAAATCCGGATCCGGTTCCGGAACCGAGCCCACCTAAAGGACTAGAATCTAGTTCCAAAATCAATTTTAATTTCTCTTTATTCTCCTTTTTTTTTTCTTAAAATAAGCATATCATTCAATTTATAACAGTGCATCAAGTCTATTACCGCCAGTATTATATATAAAAACGTAAAAAAAAGTTTATTTTAAGGTACAAATTTGCAATACTAAAGACTCATATGCTGGGTCTCCGGTCCACGGGTCGGAACCTATATGGACCCTGAACCGGACCCGTTTATCAATCGGAACTTAAATTGGGTTGCGGACCTGGACCCGTTTATGAATCGGAACCTAAAATAGGTTCCGGACCCGGTTTTTTGCGGGTCGGAACTTTCGGGTAATCGGAGAATCGGATATCCGTTTCCAACCCTAATGGGCAGAAGATACTATTGGGATGATTTCACAAATATAACAAAATTAGAAGAAGTTGAGAATGGATTGAATATCTGCAAACCAATATCAATCGCCACATTAGAGGAATTGTGTCATAAATGAAAATAAACAAACAAAAGAAGAGATACAAATAAAATTGTCATAATCATCAAGAAAAGAATAAGAAAATCTATATAAAGTTGCATAATCCGTAGAACGCAGTAGAAATTAAAATGACAAGGGAAAGTGCAAAAATGCACAAACATTAAATTGAGCCATTATATTTGTATATTATGAATTTGCCAATGACCTTGTCGTTAAGGATAAGGATCTCATCAAACTGATGGAAATTTCTCCTCATCTATGACAATTATGTTAACAATTGAGAAATGGACTGAAGACTTTTAAAACGCTTTTAAATGAGATTAATGGGTGCTTTTATGGTATTTGAGAAACAGTTTGACGATTTTATGAAGTTTTTTTTTTAAATGAAATTAATAGTTGCTTTTTAAGGCATTAGAGTATCGGTCGTAATCAAAGAGATGATGGTTTAATGGACCCAATTATGGATTTGTCAAATGACGATGACGTGCAACCAGAGATCATTCAACTTTAAAGTAGTAGATAGACGGAGAGTTAGGATAGCATGTGGAAGAAGAGAGGGAGGAAGAGAAAAGAGGGTTGTGAGAAGTTAAAGTGACGTTCAAAACTAATTCCTATGGTCAAAATCAATTGGCTTCCAAATGTCTGATTTCTCAATTGAAATCAGTTCGCTTCATATATAATAATGGTGGTTTCTCATTAACATTGTGATAAGTTTAAAATGTTTAAAGATTTGAAAAATGGTGGAAGAAAGATATGAAATATTATGATAAATATTAAATAATATAAAATTATTTCTTTTATAGTGAACTTATATATACTTCCATTTTTTTATTTTTTATTTGCTATAGGAGGGTTCCCAACCCTTTGGGATGGACTAACCCCTCCGGGCCCAGATGGAAGCCAGGAAAAACTTACAACCTCCGAGTGCAAACCGTGGTCTTAGGTCAACTGAGCTGCCCCTTGGGGTCTTAATACTTCTTATTTAAACTTATAGGTATTTCATTTTGTTCTCAACCAGTCTAGAGTTCTTAAATCTTGAGTTTAAGCATTGTCGCAATATCGTCTCGAGAAATGTAGTCTTACGAAAATGTTAGGAAATTTTTAAATTTGGGCTTTCTAGGGTTATTTTTGGGAATATGTCATAAAAAGAAAAAAAAAATAAAAAACATAGATCTTTCCTGATGTTTACAGTTTGATTCTATTTTTATTGTGATTTTCTTGCAATGTTTTGAAAACACCATGATATTATTAGGAAGATGTCATCTTAGGTATATATATTAATAACTTCATAATATTACTAATGTGTGTGATCTTTTTTTCTGAAAAACTTTCAAATAAGGGAAAAGGACATAAGTTTCTATACTTTTCAAATTAATCCCTAAGTTTTTCAGTAATTTCTCAATTAACGACGCCATTTAAAGGTATTTTCTGACGAAGTCTTCCCTCAACTTCTTTAAAATACCTAGATTACCCTTCATTTAAAGACATGACATGGTCCTGACCACCATTACATGCAACCAATAGTCATGGGAACGCTGGTTGTCCTTGATCACCATGAGAATGCTGTTGAAGGAAATGAGGAGAAAATAGAGGAAGTGAATGAATGTTTTATTTCAATAAAGGATAATTTGGGTATTTTAAAAATATAAAAAGAAAACCGCCGAGAAATAGCTTTAAATGGATGGATGTCCTTAATTGAAAACTTTCAAAGAACTTAAGGATTCATTTTAAAAGTTTTGAAGCTTGTGTCCTTTTTTGAATTAATTAAGGAAAAAATTTAAGGCCTTATTTGAAAATTTCTTTTTTTATGACGTGAGTATCCCTGCGGTCTTTGACCCAACAAGACTAATATGCATGTATGATTGTGGTTGAGAGTAAGTATTTTTCATATGACCTCAGGTTGATGTGCTAATTAATTATAATACTCCATTGATGATGTTTAGTATTTTATTGTATAAAACCTAATTTGTCTTCTAGGAAATCTCTTTCCATTTTTTTATAAAAAAAAAAAAACATCATCAATGATAATTTGTAGAGAATAATACATGGACAACAAAAAATTTCTTTTTGATCGGTAACAAGAAACTTCTACTTAAATGGGATCAATTTACAAAGAAAGAAAACAAAAGAAGAGAAAACAAAGGGGTAATCTAAATCTAAATCTTCATATTTGGGACAAACGATGACAAGTAATTGTATTCTCAAGTAAAGTAACTACAATACGTCCAAGTTCAAAGGATCTATAGACAAAGCCATTAGAAAATCAAAGAACTTCAGTTTCTCAAAAATCTAATCTAAATCTCGACAGAGAAGTTATAATAATAATGACAAAGATGAATGCAATTATTTAGGCTGAAAAACATACCTATATTTGATTCAACTGATAAATGATTAATATCTTGTGCATTTTCAATGGCCAAGGACTTATGGAGCCCACCATGATTGACACCAAGTGTCTAAAAACAAATGCAGAAAGTTTGGAGAAGACTTCAAAGGTCCCACAACTACAATGCAATTATCTGTATGGAGATAAACCCAAAAACTTCTTTGAATCGTAGTGCCTTTAAGACAAAGGTTTTCCATGAGCTCATTTGGAAGGAAAATCATGGTTTGGTCGGCTGATAAAAATCAAAGCCGATATAACAGTTCTGACAGTTCTGTAACAGTCAGGACAGAATTTCAATCAAACAAAGAACACACAGTAAAAGCACCATTCCCTTCTAGTCATTTTGGGCTTGAATGGATAGAAATTTAAACAACTGTATTTATATTAAAGTGGCTAAAATTAAAGAAATAAAGTTTAAAATTCACAAATAAATGAACACTAGCAATCATTCAAATAAATTAGTTTAGGAAATTCGAACGTAGGGCCTTTTGGGCAAGCTTGATTTGATTGAAATAGAGTTGTTCCACTTGGGTCTGTTGGAAATGAAGTTGATTCAAATAGACCCTATTTACAATAGATTGAGCTGGTCCAACAGTATCTCTGCACATCGAGATATTCGAACTTGATAAACTGTGAATCTGTGGTTTCCTCTCCTTGGAATGTGGCTCAAAGGATTTAACCATTTGGAATGTCTCTTTAAATTAGAAAAATCAAACTCGTGGTTCTATAAAGAGAGTATAGGCAAACTTGCCAAAAATTAAAAAATAGTATAAATAAACTTTTTTTTCCTCTAAAATAGTATAAACAAACTTTTTGGTAACCCGGGGAAGGGGCTGAGACCCCGAGACTCATGACACAACTCACACACGTGAGGTGATTGAAACTCACACATGAGAGGAAAGATATACACAACTCACAAATGTGAGTGATGGAAACTCACACATGCAATGAGATATAAACATAACTCACACATGTAAGGTGATGAAAACTCACACATATGAGGAGAATAATCATAACTCACACATGTGAGGTAATAGAAACTCACATACGCAAAGAGGGAGAAGGTAGGGTTTGAACCCAAGACCACCAAATGAGAACTGTTGCTCCTTGTCACTAAGATAAAGAGTTGTTTCTAGCATAGACAAACTTATCATATATATAATAAAAGTGATATGGGTAAACTTACTACAAAAAAGCAAACAGTGTATCATTGCTTTACACATGTACGTTTATTTGAGAAAGTCACCTTTTTGTTACTTTAAAGAAAAGAGGCGAAAGTCCTTTTTTAGGGGGCTTCGGCCGGAGGTCCCTCAAAGTATGACTTTGTTGCAAACAGTCTACAAAAAAAAGTCATAAAGCCAAAGGTCCCTCCCACACTTTTTCATACCTAAAATGTCTAATTTACCATTTCTTTAAATCATAACCCATGATTGGATAATGGCCAACTAACATTTAATTGCCCACGATTAATGGAATCCCCAGATTTTCAAATAAATTCTAAAAAAAACAAATAAATCTCAAAATAACGAAAATAAATTTTAAAAAATGGAATAATTTCAAAAATGCAATAAATTTAAAAAAGAAATATGTAATCAAATATGCAAATAAATTTAAAAAGATGCAAATAAGTTTTCAAAATATCCAAATAAATTTCAAAAAATATAAATAAAACTCACAAGACTCAAAATAAATCTCATAAGATCCAAAGAAAATTTTAAAAAACTCAAATAAATTTAAAATAATGAAAATAAATTTTAAAAAATGCAATAATCTCAAATAACGCAATAAATTTGAAAAGACACAAATAAATTTCAAAAGATGCAAATAAATTTAAAAAACGCATATAGATTTCAAAAAATGAAAAATAAATGTGCTAAAAAACTCAGATAAATTTACCAAAAATACAAACAAATATGATAGAAAACAGATAAATTTGAACAACACTCAGATAAATTTGACAAAAACTCGAATAAATTTGAACAAAACTCAGATAAATCTTGAAAAAAATACTCAGATAAATTTACCAAAAAAACTAAGAAATATGACAGAAAACAGATAATTTGATAAAATTCGAATAAATTTGAACAAAATTCAGATAAATTTAAATAAAACTCAGATAAATTTGACAAAAATGATAAACAGAGCAAACGGAGTGTGATTCTGAGTCCGGATGGTTCTAGAAATCCAGAATCAATTCTGGCCGTTCAAACGGTCAAACCTACTTTTGACTTGTAACTGTGCTAGGCTTCTGGAGCAGGCGGACTAGACCTGACCTGGAACTGACCCAAGACCTGGGAATAGCCCAAGGAGTCATCTTCTTCGTTTTCTCTATTCCTGTAACAGAACAGGGATTGCAGCACGGTCTCTTTCTTGCGGTCATCTTCTCCGACGACGCTGGGCGGGCGGTCGGACTGGCGAGACGACGGTGGCGGAGACAGCAGTCTCCGGCGAATGCTGCGGTGGCGATGATGGGCGTAACGACTGCAGCAGTTTCAATTGCTACAAGGATTAGCAGAGGCGACGGGGCAACGGGTGGCGGAAGACGGGAGCAGCAGAAACTCTCCCCTTCTCCGACGCAGGCGATGAATCCGATCATCCCTGTCGGCTCCGTATGAGATTAGAAATTCGATTGCGATTCATACATTACCAGGATTCGAAAATCCTTTTTGTCTTCAAGCGTGGCCCACCCTGCGACGAATCTGTTTCTTCTCTGTCACGATGAACAAAGATCCGGTGATGATGGTTCCAGATCCAATCTAGAAGAGCCTGAGACCAGTCTCCTTCTCCGGTGAGCAAGTAACGTCGATTCCATGTAGACCCAAAAGATTGGACTCAAGCTTAACCAGGGCCTCTCTTTTCTGATAACGGAGAGTCGTCTGTTTCTCGGCGATGGCAGCAGCACCCTTCTTTTCTCTTGATCTGCCTTCCTCGACACTTTCAGAGACATGTCTCCCTACTCAAACCTAAGCTCGTTGCAGAAAAATAGGGATAATATAAATTTTAAAATTTAAAATTTCAAAATTAATGCCTAAAACGGTTGAAAGGGCAATTTAGTCATAAAAAATGAGATCATGTGGATGCAGGGACCTAAGGCTAGAAAAAGTCTAACTGAGTGGACTAGAGGCCTGAATAAGTTTTTGCTTAGATTGGAGGCTGGAAACAGTCCACTCTAGGGACCTTTTGCTAATTTTCTCTTTTTTTCATTAAACTCAAAATAAATTATCAAGTCATCCTGAGTCTTAACAACTGGGTCTCGGGAAGTTACCAAATTAAACCTTGCCCCAATACACTTCCTTCCCTTTTGAGCTATAAGATGAGCATGCTAGTTTGCAACTAACATAACTTAAATTGAATCTACACAATAATAAGACTGGGCTTTAGTGTAGCCCAATGACCACATGCCCAATAACTCTAACTGAGCAAATTAATTGATTGAACTAGGGATGAGTCAAAATGTATACAAGACAATAGGAAGCAAAACAAGAAATATCAAAGACTAAGAATGATGAGTCCGGATCCGCCGTTTTGTTGAAACAGAAAGATACAATTTCATCATATCAATATTCGCCAGTTGTATAAAGTCTCATACCAGCTAAAGCACCCTCTTAATTGCTTCGTTAGAATGAAAAAAAAAAAAAAAGAGAAGAAAAGATGAGATTTTATACAATGGCAAATGTTAATAGGATGAAACAATATATCCATGTCCCGACTCAAGAATGATATATAGCCCAATCCCAACAAAATGATGCTTGCTAATTTAGACTCTCCACCACGTCACCTTCATTGCATGAAATATCTCATCCATTCTACCATTTGAATGAGTTGACAGGGGACTCATATGCTATACCTGTAAAGCATTTTTAAGAAAGGTGAATTGTCTTTTAAGTCATTCACACAACTTTGCTAAACAATCCAGAGGACTCATATGCTATACCAGTAGAGCATTTTTAAGAAAAGTGAATTGTCTTAAGTCATTCACTCAACTTTGCTAAACAATTAAGAGTGCTCAAACATCTATTTGAATTGGTTTTAAGTGATATAATATAAAAAGTAGACTTGCCAAAGAATACTTTACGGGTCTTTTTGCTTACAAGAATTTAGGATGGAAACTCTCATTATTGGGGGTTCTGACTGCATATCAACAACTATCTAGGTGGCTAAATACTATCAAGCTTTTGAAACTCCCCATTTGGTCTGCAAACTCTATAGCTATTTAGGGTTTTTCTGGCATACAAAATTTTCTAAATTTTTCAAGTTTCAGCTTTCAAAATGCTCAATTGCCCCAATGTATTTGTGAACCCAGCCGAGGGGCTACTTTGGGGAATTTTTCATATAATCCAGATAAGAATTCTCAGATACTCTCTAACTTAATGGGGTCTATATATATCTTTCATCCCTCATTTCTTTAATATTTGTTTGTTGGAAATTAGAACCCATTTTACTGTAAGAATTTAATTCCATGCAGCCAATCCGACCCTTCATGTTATTAATTCTTAGGGTGTTTGAAGTATGAAGAAGAATAAAATGACGAAAACTGTCGATTTTTTAACTTTAATGGTGTCACAACAGTAACTGATTCAACATGGCTAAGATATGCATGTCATGCAACAACCTTTTTTTTTTCTTTACCCAGCTGAGGGGGCTGGGGACCCAAGCCTTCTGGTGAAGGAAGAATATATTGGATGAGGTAGCACGACCCTCGGGCGAGGGAAGGTGCCTACCCAGGTTCGAATTCAGGACATGCAGATAAGAACTCACATCTCTTATCACTGGGGTAAGAGGCGGTTCTTAAGTCACGCAATAACTTAAACCGTAGAACTATTTTTTTTTGTCTTTTTCTTTTTTGGTAGAAAGCACTAATTTTTGTCTGAAAACCATGTTTTGTATAAAAACTTTGCCACCTTTTAGTTTGGAAAAAGAAGACCCCAGTTGCTTTAATCCAAATCCTCGTATGGATGCACTCATTAAGTGGCACCCAACCTAATTTGACACCAGTGACTAAACCATCATCAACAGCTATATTGAGTCATATATGAAACACATTTGTATAACAGTTAGAACTTTGTAGCTCTGCAACCGAGGGTTAGGATGAATGAATTGATTAGATTGATGCACATCATACCCTTCACATCCCTTCTCTCTATGATGGACATGATTCTAGTTGAGCCTTATACAAAGTGGAACCTATATCTATTATAAGAAAAAACCATCATGCCATGTGTCTCATTCAGAAAAATCTAAATTTTTTATTGAAAACTGATACTTGAAATTTCTTATGTGCCATGTGTTTGTATTAAATTTTAGAAATAAAAAATCAATTAGAATTATTTAGTATTAAGATCTCATTTCCCGTGCAAAGCAATAAAGTCAATATTCTCATAAAGTGGGGCTACTCATTTCCCGTGCAAAGCACGGGTGTTGACTAGTACGCTTTTAAGAAATAAAACCCAAGCTTCTTTTTTTTTTTTTTTTCCTTCCATGCACCCCTCATTATAGGGTTAAAAAATATATTTGTCTGTAAGAACAAAGAAAATGAAATCGTAGAATTTCAATCAGAAGGCATTTGGAATTTATAAATGAACGGAGAGCTTCAATCAACATTATTTTATCTTTTCATTAAAGGGGGCCTATCTTTGATCATTTACAACTCTTCACACAACCTATGCATAGTACTGGTTATATTTTGACATTGATCAAATAATTGACCGCAATTTGACTTAATCACAAAACACTTTGATTATACATCTCCATTTATTAAATTTGATTTTAAAATTAAGAGTTAGGATCATCGCAACCGATTGATGTTTATCCTACCCTTTGACCTACATCAAGACCTACCTATCCAGCCCTTATAATTGGCATTTTCTCGGGGCACGTTTGGTAAGCATAGAAGAATCCTATATTTAGAGGATTTTATCATCTTCAAAGAACAACAACCTCCTCAGGTAGGATTCCCAATGAGAGTTTCAGATTTGGATGAAGGGAGGATTCCTACAAATTATAGAATGTATGATCCAATGGTTATAAACGTTTTTTCTTATTATAAAATTTCTCATAATCCATGAAAAATCAAGATCTCAACATTCACCTCAAAGTTGTCCGTGGTCATCTAGAGACTTTAAACGGCTCCAATTGTGCAAAGGGGGCCCACATAAAAAAAATATTCTAGTGCATGGATGTTGTTACAAATATCTCAAGATATAGTAAGGATCAACGTCTGACATTTGGTCATCTTGCCGTGTTTGACCTTCCCAAAATAATTACTGATTTTGATCATGATTGTGGACCCCACATAAACCAAAAAATTGGAAACAACTGAGTGTTTTTATTCCTGTTTTATATATAGTTCAGTCCACGCCCAACCAAACGTCCAAAATCCACAATCACACGGAAAAGCATGAGGAATCCCCGAGCGCGCAGACGGTTGCCAAAGGTGCCCAAGAAAAATAATCGTTTAGTATGGAAAAGTTGTAATAAGCTAGTAAACCGTTGGCCCATGAAAGGAAATGCTCATATCCGTACGTCATTCAGCATTTGGTGTTGTGCAACTATATATCTATTATAAGACAAAAACCATCATGCCATGTGTCTCATTTAGAAAAAATCTAAAATTTTATTGAAAATTGACACTTGGCATTTCTTATGTGCCATGTGTTTTGTATTGAATTTTAGAAATAAAAAATCAATTCGCATTAATTAGCATTAATTAGTATTAAGATCTCATTTCCCGTGCTAAGCATAAAGTCAATATTCTCATAAAGTGGGGCTACTCATTTCCGTGCAAAGCACGGTATTGACTAGTATGCTTTTAAGTAATAAACCCAGGCTTTTTTTTTTTTTCTTCCATGCATGCACCCATCATTATAGGGTTAAAAAATATATTTGTCTGTAAGAACAAAGAAAAATGAAATCGTAGGATTTCAATCAGAAGGCATTTGGAATTTATAAATGTACGGAGAGCTTCAATCAACTTTATTTTATCTTTCTTTAAAGGGGGCCTATCTTTGATCATTTACAACTCTTCACACAACCTATGCATAGTACTGGTTATATCTTGACATTGATCAAATAATTGACCGCAATTTGACTTAATCACAAACACTTTGATTATACATCTCCATTTATTAAATTTGATTTTAAAATCAAGAGTTAGGATCATCGCAACCGATTGATGTTTATCCTACCTTTGACCTACATCAAGACCTACCTATCCAGCCTTATAATTGGCATTTTTTCTCGGGGCACGTTGGTAAGCATAGAAGAATCCTATGTTTAGAGGATTTTCTTCATCTCCAAAGAACCAACACCTCCTCAGGTAGGATTCCCAATGAGAGTTTCAGACTTGGATGAAGGGAGGATTCCTACAAATTATAGAATGTATGATCCAATGGTTATAAACGTTTTTTCTTATTATAAAATTTCTCATAATCCATGAAAAATCAAGATCTCAAAATTCACCTTAATTTTGTCCGTGGTCATCTAGAGACTTTAAATGGCTCCGATTGTGCAAAGGGGGCCCACATAAAAAAAAATATTCTAGTGCATGGATGTTCTTACAAATATCTCAAGATATAGTAAGGATCAACGGCTGAAATTTGGTCATCTTGCCGTGTTTGACCTTCCCAAACTAATTTTTGATTCTGATCATGATTGTGGACCCCACATAAACTAAAAAATTACAAACAACAGACTGTTTTTATTCCCGTTTTGTATATAGTGTAAGTCAGTCCACGCCCAACCAAACGTCCAAAATCCACAATCACACGGAAAAGCATGAGGAATCCCCGAGCGCGCAGACGGTTGCCAAAGGTGCCCAAGAAAAATAATCGTTTAGTATGGAAAAGCTATAATAAGCTAGTAAATCGTTGGCCCATGAAAGGAAATGCTCATATCCGTACGTCATTCAGCATTTGGTGTTGTGCATCTATATATCTATTATAAGACAAAAACCATCATGCCATGTGTCTCATTTATAAAAATCTAAAATTTTTATTGAAAATTGACACTTGGCATTTCTTATGTGCCATGTGTTTTGTAATTAAATTTTAGAAATAAAAAATCAATTAGCATTAATTAGTATTAGATCTCATTTCCCGTGCAAAGCATAAAGTCAATATTCTCATAAAGTGGGGCTACTCATTTCCAGTGCAAAGCACGGGTATTGACTAGTATGCTTATAAGAAATAAACCCAGGCTTTTTTTTTTCTTCCATGCACCCATCATTATAGGGTTTAAAAAATATATTTGTCTGTAAGAACAAAGAAAAAATGAAATCGTAGAATTTCAATCAGAAGGCAATTTGGAATTTATAAATGAACGAAGAGCTTCAATCAACATTATTTTATCTTTTCATTAAAGGGCGCCTATCTTTGATCATTTACAACTCTTCACACAACCTATGCATAGTACTGGTTATATTTTGACATTGATCAAATAATTGACCGCAATTTGACTTAATCACAAAACACTTTGATTATACATCTCCATTTATTAAATTTGATTTTAAAATTAAGAGTTAGGATCATCGCAACCGATTGATGTTTATCCTACCTTTGACCTACATCAAGACCTACCTATCCAGCCCTTATAATTGGCATTTTTCTCGGGGCACGTTTGGTATAAGCATAGAAGAATCCTATGTTTAGAAGATTTTCTTTATCTCCAAAGAACCAACACCTCCTCAGGTAGGATTCCCAATGAGAGTTTCAGACTTGGATGAAGGGAGGATTCCTACAAATTATAGAATGTATGATCCAATGGTTATAAACGTTTTTTCTTATTATAAATTCCTCATAATCCATGAAAAATCAAGATCTCAAAATTCACCTCAATTTTGTCCGTGTCATCTAGAGACTTTAAATGGCTCCGATTGTGCAAAGGGGGCCACAATAAAAAAAAAATATTCTAGTGCATGGATGTTCTTACAAATATCTCAAGATAAAGTAAGGATCAACGGCTGAAATTTGGTCATCTTGCCGTGTTTGACCTTCCCAAACTAATTACTAATTTTGATCATGATTGTGGACCCCACATAAAACTAAAAATTGCAACAACAGACTGTTTTTATTCCCGTTTTGTATATAGTGTAAGTCAGTCCACGCCCACCCAAATATCCAAAATCCACAATCACACGAAAAAACATAAGAAATCCCGGAGCGGCGGACGGTTGCCAAAGGTGCCCAAGAAAAATAATAGTTTAATATGGAAAAGTTGTAATAAGCTAGTAACCTAGTAAACCATTGGCCCATGAAAGGAAAAGCTCATATACGTACGTAATTCAGCATTTGGTGTTGTGCATTTGAAGGAACCCATGTATGCTATTTTATGTCCAATAATTCATAACTTTCAAATCACCACGTCATCAGAAAACACCTTCACCAATTGGAATATTGAACTACTTATACAAAACACGGCAAAACCAATCTAAAAAATAGTGTAAAACCTAAAGGAGAGCAAGAAAAGTCATATTATATGAACTTAATTCACAATTGGAACCTTGAACTACTGATACAAAACACTCAAACAAATATAAAATAAGTGTAAAAACATAAAGGAGGGCCAGAACAGTTCAAAGTAAATGAAACTTAATTCACATTGGAACTTGTGCAAGAGAGTATTATATTATTTAATTGCCTTACGGGAAAAGTAGTCAAGAGACGGGTCATAGCTCCCACCACAAATATGGTACAGGTCATGGGTGATGAGCCACTATCCAAGGTGAAAAGAGCTGAATGATATTATTGCATGTTTGTTTATCCGAATAAAATAATGATAGAGTGAACTAAATCTAATGATGTATTTTTTTTATTAAAAAATATATTTGCTATTCTTAAGTGTCACTTGCATTCTCCTCAAAACATTTTTGAATAAAAAAATGCAACCCATTGAATGTTATCCCACTCTATCTTTATTCTACTCAATGACAAACAAACAACATAAGACATTGGAATTTATGCGATAAGAATGAAGATTAAGGTGAATATGAAAGATCTAGATGTAGAAGATCTTGGCACATGGCTGAAGATTTATGAGCGTTTTGGCTCTCGCACATCTCTTATATAGGAGGTCCCAAGAGTCACATTTCTTAAAGATCTCTTTGCCAGAAACCTACATCCTTTGATTCAAGCATGAGTCTTAAGTGGGGTACAGATCAAGTTCTATCTATTGATTTTTGTCCGTGCATGGTAGGCCTCATGATTTCTACAGAATATAAAAAAAAGACCATCAAATAACATCCTCTTTCATGAAAATTGAATCAAGTAAAGAATGATAAATGAATACCCAATTATCACCCTAGTGAGTCAAAGTCCCATTTACATCTTTACCGTATTTCTTTCACCTCTCACCTAGTATCATTCACAATTCACCTCTTTTATAATCCTTCGATGGAACTCATTTGACTATGAACTTCTATGTATTCAATTCCTATGCATCCTAATGTAAACAAAGAGGCCTTTACTCTATTGACTATTGGTTTTAAGTATCGGCTCTCAAGGACATGTTTGTTGTCAAGGCGGACCTAGTAATTCTTCCGCGGGGGGGGGGGGGGGGGGGGGGTGGGGATTGCATATTATTTTTAAAATATATAGGGGCTTTTTTAGAAATGTGGGGGGAGGGGGAAGATTTAAAAATATATATACAATCACCTGAAAAATAAGGGGGTTTTCAGGATTTTTTTTTCTTTGGTGTGGGTGGGGGTGCCATGGGGGCATGGCCCTTGTTAAGCCCCCTTGGTTTCACTGGTGTTTCGTTGTATTTGAATACATAGGAATTTATGGTAAAATTGGCTCCACCGAAGGATTATGAAAGAGGTGCATGAGAGCAAAGTATATGAGCAGAGGGGCGAAGGATAAGTAGAGATGTAGATGAGACCTAGATTTTCCTAGAATTTTTTTCTTAGGATTTGAGTTATTACAAGGTCCCTTCATTCAGTGTCCATTAAAGAAGAGGTTATTTGATGGTTATTTTTGGATATTAATATTTGATTCACATCTTTATTTGAGGGGCGAAGGATAAGTAGAGATGTAGATGAGACCTAGATTTTCCTGGGATTTTTTTCTTAAAATTTGAGTTACAAGGTCCCTTCATTCAGTGTCCATTAAAGAAGAGGTTATTGATGGTTATTTTTGGATATTAACATTTGATTCGCATCTTTAATTATTTCAGAAGTACAATTTTAGAAATTCAATTACACTAAACCAATTGGCTTGGATTGAAAAACCTTCAAATATATATATTTTAACTCGGCCAATTTGTATAAGCATTACAGGTTGATATATATATATATATATATATAGGTTGAGATAGCTGATTATTTTTTTTTTTTTTTCAAAATAAAATTAAAGAGTGCCACACATGTTTGCCAGAACCCTGAATTTTAAAATACAACAAGCATGTTTAAGTACATTATCATTTGCTCGACAAGAATAAAATACGTTACGTATCATCTTAAAATAAGTTCTCTACCATACGTATCATCTTCGATGCAGCTTACTGATTTCTTTACAGAGAGTCTCACTGTGCACTTCAGTTTACCAATTTCTCAACAGTTCCTTCTTCCAAACATCTCAAGTTTGAGGGGAACACTGTGATTATATCTTGGGTGTGCATCTTGTATTTATTGTATTTTCCCCTTTTTTTTTTTATATATACACCCTGCATATATCTTGATTATATATATTTTACACGTCTGTACTGTCTATAGATATTCTCATCTTTCAATCAACGCATGCAGCTTTTCTCTGATTCTCTCAACATTGACCATTAATTTTGAGAGATCAAGGGCAATATGTCAAAGCGCACAATCCTTTCTTAGAAGACCATGCAATTGCAGTAGTGAGAGAATACGAGTTCCATGCATGGTATGGTATAACATATGTTAGCAAACTTTTGGTTAAGTTAAAATATTTGAGGTATATTTATTTATATTAAAATATATAGGAATTGAATACGTATATAGAGTGGTTAAAAATGAAAGTTAAAGGTTAACTTTCAAAAATGAACATCAGATAATTAGATTTTCTTTTAATGAAATAGAATCAAAAGAGTATACTATTTGATGCCACTACACCAAAAATGGGAAATTGGAACGGATTACTGTTCCTAATCCGTTCATCCGTTCCAATTTCCTGTTTTTGGAACGGATTAACGGATTAGGAACGTTTTAGGAACGGATTAACGGATTAGGAACACAGGAATTAGGAACGGTAATCCGTTCCAATTTTCCGTTTTTAGTGTAGTGTGCTCTTTTTAGAAATTTACATCTTCATTTTTAATCATCCAATGTATTTTAATGCAAACAAAATTACAAACAGTGCCAAATAATTTGATTAGCTTTGATATTTTGAGAATACATTTTGTAGGTGCAGAAAATTATGACCCACAATAAGAGGGTGCCTTACAGGACTTATCCGGGAAGATGATGGTGTCTGGAATGTCTGGATGCCGTCCGAGAGCCTGAAAGGGAGAAGCAAACGGTCAGAGGACCCTGGCCTGAGCGGCGCAAGGCTCTCCGATGCCAAAGTCAGTATGTGAACTGGAACGATGGAAGAGAGGGAGAAGAGAGACAGAGTAAGGGCTCTGTGAATAATATTGTGCGTACCTTGCATGGTGTTTGAAGGTCTATTTATAGAGGTTTGGATCGTATCTCTCAGAGAATATCTTGGTGTGGGTCCTATGATCTGACTGGGAAGTCATGATCAGCCCACAAAGTAATAAATGCAGTCTAATCCGGCCCACTCAGCATTTAATGCTAGTCGGGTCAGCCCACATGCATTAAATGCGCGTCTTGTTGGGCCAGATTGTGTTGGGCGCCTTTGGCGGTAGGAGTACCAGCGGATCTGCCCTCGGGCCTTGCCCTGATGTGGCCTCAGCCGCTGGATGCTGCCATGTGGCGATCTGGTAAGATAGTGGGCGGCTGGATGTCGCGTCTGTCCCACTAGCTCGTGACCCTATCCCTCCACGTGTCTGATGACGTGGGGGATGAGGGGCCCAAGCGAAGGTTCTTTCTTGCTTCGGCTACTGTCCTGGCTTCTTCAGCCGAGGTAGCTTTAGCCGAGGTAGGGTTCTTTGCTGAGATGGCATCCGGGGTGGCCTTGCCGAGATGGACTCTTGCCGAGATGATGCCCGAGGTGGTCCAGTTCGGCGCTTGTGGCCTGGAGATGTTTGATGTCGGCCAAGGCCTCCGCCCTGGTAGCCGGGATGAGATCGGTGCCACGTAGATGGCACGCGGATAGCACGTGAGGATGTTTAAACCCATCTGATGGCTGTGATTAGCTTAATCCTGTAGCTCTGGAAATCTCCCCACACAATTGCCCCCTAGCTTCCGAGCTCGCGTAGAACGTCAGTGCCGTGAGGTCGGGAGCTATGTGCCGGGTCTATCTGGGGGAGAGCCTCTTTCGGCCTGCTCGCTGTCGCTTTGGATGTTCGAGGTGATAAATGGCGTCCCCTATTCAATGCTGAAGACAGTTCGACGGCTCCACGTGTCATCTCCTGGCTGGTTGTCTGTCTCTTCGAGGTCGTACGCGCCGTCTCGTCAGGGGCGCAATCAATTTTTGAAATGATTTGCGCGCCGCTTCAGGGAGGCGTAATAAATTTTCGAAATGATTCGCGCGAAATCCCAGGGGGGCGCCCCTTGGCACGCCCGATTAGGGTTTCTGAAAGGGGGCCTCTCGCTATATATAGGCAGTGAGGTCTGCTTATCCTTCGTTTGCGATTCTGAATCAGAGGCGAGCATCAGAGGTGGGCAAGCTACTGTCGAGGGAGCTTCATCTGAGGAGTGGTGCGCTGCTGAGTTGGTCTCTTTGCTGTCCAGCATCTTCGTTCTGCTTCCGTAAGTTCCTCTGCTTGCTTCTTCTTCGCGGGTTCTCTGTTTTTAGATTGGGATAGGAATGGGGATTTACAGCCACTGGTTAGAGAGCGAGGCAGCGATCGAGGGCTTAGGTCAGCCTTTAGGATCCCTGCTGATGTCCAAGTCAGGGGCGGTGAACCCCGTGGCTACAACCCTCGCGACTTTTCGGGAGGTTGGATGCCTTTTCGCTGGTGGCTGTGATAGAAGGCGGGGTCCGATTTCCACTTCACCCACTCCTTAGGAATGCCTTAGTCAGTGGTGTCTCTGCCCCTGCCAACTGCTGCCGAATGCCTTCAAGATCGTGATGGGCACGGTCAAGTTGAATGAGGTCCTGGGCACCGACTTCGGCGTCTTCGACCTTAAGGATGTCTACGACATATGCAGGTCCGGAGATTCTTATTATCTCCGGGCTAAGCCAGGCCGGGACGGCTTCGTCCGATACTTGGAGGATTCGAGCAAGTATGCTGGAGACGATCTGCTGTACGTCTCGGGGAACTGGGAGTTTGGGGAGGCCGACACCGATAGAGGCTACCAGGTCCCTCGCCACTTCGGTACCATCCCAAGTAAACATCCTTCGTTTCTTCTTTCATAAGTTTCTTTTTATTCTGCCGTGCTTACGCTTCTGATTGCTGCAGCTTTGAAGGAGAGGAAACGGGCTGCCAGATACATTTGGAAGAGGAACGATGCCTGGCTCCGTCTGGTGAAGCGGTACAGCGGTCACGACGGCAGGGCGGCTTGGTCGCTGCTAGGGTATAAGCCGAAGTACCGCGGGTATCTGAGGGGCACCGTAGAGCCGATCCAGAGTGAAGGTGCCGGATCCGGGGTTGGTCAGGAGCAGGCCGTTCCGGAGGTCGCAGAGCCCTGCGGGTGTCTGACGTTAGGGCACGTCTGGAACCCTAGCTTCCACTCGGGATCGAGACTTCCCAGGTTCAGGAAGGGAATCGAGTCAATCTGCCCGATCTCCCTCGCCAGGATCCGAGATGAGGCACACCAGGCGCTTGTCCTTCGAGGATCTCGAGGCCTTGGCGCTTGGAGTGGAGGACGCCCGAGCCCCCCAGGAGCCGGTGAGTTTCCGGGCATCCGTCTCCGAGGGCTCGGGTGGCTCCCTGCAGAGTGGCGGAGGCCCGTGCCCCCTAGCCCTGTTGATCTAGGGGTACGCTTGCCCCCAGCCGAGGTCGAGCAGGAGGGACTCGGCCGTCGAAGATGGCGAGGACCGATGAGGGCCCTAGCTCGGCTGCTGCCCCGTTGCCCCAGGGGCCGCCGTTATGGGAGCCGAGCTTCATGCTTGGCCGGGAGGCCGATGACGATGGAGGATTGCGTTCTTCCAAAGATCGACCCCAGGTCCTGGAGGCCTAGGGCGAGCCTGCGCCCTTCCCCGGGACATGGAGCGGCTGGACAAGTACAGCGATCAGAAGCTGATCCTGTCGATGTTGCAGTCCAACTTCGCGGTAAGTCTTCATTTCGCTTCGTCGAACCAGCGATTTAGCATCTGATGCTCTTGGGTCTAACATGTACACCTTATTTCTTTGGCAGGCGGCGCAGAAGTCCATGGCCGTTGCTGACGGATCTCAGGTACAGCGGGACGCTGCCGAGCTGACCGTGGAGAAGAACGGCCTGCAGGATCCCTGGACGCTGTGAGCCAGAAGTTGGCCAGGTAGAAGAGGAATACGCGGCGAAGCTCGAGCAGGCGAGGGAGAAGCCGAGGCGGAGAGGACTAGGTCGGCCGAGCTCGAGGTCTCCATTTCGAAGATGGGAGACGATTACGCGGCCCTGCTTCAAGCCGAGGCCAAGAGCGGATGAAGCCGAGGCGAAGCTCGAATCCGAGTCCAAGAGGGCGGATGAAGCTGAGGCGAAGCTCGAGTCCGAGTGCGATGCTGCATTCGAGGATGCCAAAGTGCAGGTCACCGCCCACTACAAGGAAAGGGTTCTTGTGGTGAGGGATAAGGCTTGGGCGAAAGGGTGGCTTGCCGGCCTGAAGGAGGTCGGGATCTCGGAGGGCCACCCCTCCTTTCGGGAGCCTCCGCCGTACACGCTTCCGGTGCCGAACTCTGCCCGTCCATCCGGCGAAGCCTCTGACGCGCTGCAGCTCGTGCAACTGACCGGTCATGACCTCGGGACATCAGGACCTCGGGATTTTGCTCTTTTGCTTTGTGCTTTGTAATTTTCTTCAATTTGTATTGCTGAACACTGTAATGAGTGAAACTTCAATACAAATGAAGGTTTTTTGAAATACTCCGTGCTTTTTCTCTTTTAAGCTTGAGTTCTTCGATGCTTGAGTTCGTAGATGCTCCCTTAGATATTTTTTGGTATTCGCGCTGATACTCCGTATCTTAGGTGATCTTCATTGGTATTCGCGCTGATCCTCGTATCTTGGGTGATCTTGAATAGCAATAAACATGGTGGCGCGGCAGGGACGAGGGGAGTCTGACGGATGTCTCCACGTTGGCGCATAGGTTTCGCTGGGTCGACAGTAGCGCCTTCCCAACACGGTGGGAGACTTCGCCCCATAAACTCCTTTTGGAGACTGAGCCTTCTTCCATCCTATAAGTAGGGGGAGAAGGCTCGCCATGGAGAAGGAAGGAACATGGTTGTAGGACCATGTCTGGGAGGTGCCTTGAAATGCTGTCCGGGGGAAAAACCCTGCGCCGTTGGACGCTGCCCCCGATGGGGGGAGGCTGTCGTGGTCTGCGCGCTCTCTGAAGGAACTCCCGTGGGCCACGCGCTCTGAACGCGGGTCCATGGGCACTGGCCCTTGGCCAGACAGAGTGAGGATGCGCTGCGAGGGGACGGTGGCGCATTCTCGTCAACACGACCCTGTGCGCCCGTCGTACGGAGGCGGGTTGAGGCTCTGCTGGTCCGAGAGGTTTCTTCAAGCTTGGCTGGCCCCTCTGGCCACCGAGGGTTTTGCAGAGCCCAGTGAGGTCCAGGATCGCTCAGAACCTCCAGGCGGTGATCCAGCGTTCTCGAGCCTTCTGCCTGGAGAGTCGTGGATGAAGATCAGAGTCTCCTAGCCTCTCTCTATTTTCTGTTTTAGAGGACTGTGGTCCTCCTTTCTGTACTTTGCTTTCTGTTATGTATTTCTTGTAACGAAGCAGTTTGCAATGAATGAAAAGGAATTTTCTGATTACCCAAGCTGTGTACAGTGCTTCTGAGTTCTTTTTCTCATTACTTTGCGCTGTGTTCCGGAATGCTTGGATTTTTGTGTTTGAATGCTGGAACTGACCTCGGCCGAAAGGGCTGGCTTTGGCCGAGACGAGCTGCATTGTGCCGAGATTGACCCATTCCGTTGGCCTTGGCTCGGCGAAAGTGAGTTCGGCAATGGCCTTCTGATGGGTGTATGAACCCGGACTTCAGGAAACTGTCCTTGGCGGACTGCCTTGAGGGGTTTATGAACCCAGACTTTAGGAAAGGCTGAGTGTAGGAACTGCAGGCCTTTTCCAAGGCGTAGAGCCTGAGTGTGTCCAAGACACGGAATTTTAGGAAAGGCTGAGTGCAGGGACTCGAAGCCGTTTCCAAGGCGTGCGAGCCTGTGTGTCCAGACACGGGATTTTAGGAGAGGCTGAGTGAACTCGAAGCCATTTCCAAGGCGTGGAGCCTGTGTGTCCTAGACACGGGATTTTAGGAGGCTGAGTGAACTCGAAGCCATTTCCAAGGCGTGGAGCCTGTGTGTCCTAGACACGGGATTTTAGGAGAGGCTGAGTGAACTCGAAGCCATTTCCAAGGCGTGGAGCCTGTGTGTAGACACGGGATTTTAGGAAAGGCTGAGTGAACTCGAAGCCATTTCCAAGGCGTGGAGCCTGTGTGTCCTAGACACGGGATTTTAGGAAAGGCTGAGTGTAGGAACTCGAAGCCATTCCAAGGCGTGGAGCCTGTGTGTCCTAGACACGGGATTTTAGGAAAGGCTGAGTGAACTCGAAGCCATTCCAAGGCGTGGAGCCTGTGTGTCCTAGACACGGGATTTTAGGAAAGGCTGAGTGAACTCGAAGCCATTCCAAGGCGTGGAGCCTGTGTGTCCTAGACACGGGATTTTAGGAAAGGCTGAGTGAACTCGAAGCCATTTCCAAGGCGTGGAGCCTGTGTGTCCTAGACACGGGATTTTAGGAAAGGCTGAGTGTGAACTCGAAGCCATTCCAAGGCGTGGAGCCTGTGTTGCCGGAGTCGACCAGAGACAGATTGACGACAAGGCAAAAGCTTTTTATTGATTCTGAAGTTCATTTACATCTTTAGAAATAGAATTTCTTCAAGTGGGATGCATTCCACGGTCTCGGCAATGGCTTGCCATCCAAGTCTTCGAGCTTGTAGGCTGACTTTCCTGCCAGTGAAACTACTCTGAACGGGCCATGCCAGTTCGGGGCAAGTTTCCCTCATTGGTTCTCTGTCAGCTGGCAGGGTCTTCTTTAAAACGAGCTCTCCCGTGGTGAACCTTCTTTCCTTGACATTTTGATTGTACCCTGGCTAACCGTTGCTGATAGTCGGTTAGCTCAGGGCTGTCTCGCTTCGTCGTTCGTCCGCCAGCTCCAGCTCCATCGCCAGGTTCGTCTCATTCCGACCTTGGTCGACCAGCTCTGTCCTCAGGGTAGGAAGGCCGATTTCCAGGGGAATGACCGCCTCCACCGTAGGCCAGAGAGAATGGTGTCGCCGAGGTGGACCTCCTTGGAGTTGTTCTGTACGCCCACAGCACGCTCGGAAGCTCTTCTGTCCATCTGCCCTTTGCCTTGTCCAGTCGCTTCTTCAGGCCGTCCAGAATCACTTTGTTGGAGATTTCTGCCTGGCCATTACTCTGTGGATATGCCGGGGTGGAGTAATGGTTTCTGATGCCGTGCTCTTGGCAGAAATCTCTGAAGGATTTGGAATCGAACTGAGTCCCGTTATCCGAAATCAGGGTCCGGGGGATGCCGAACCTCGTGAGGATGTTTTTCCAGACGAAGTTCCTGGAGTCCCTGTCCGTGATGGAAGACAACGGTTCAGCCTCTATCCACTTGGTGAAGTAGTCCGTAGCCACTATCAGCCATCTCTTGTTCCCTGGAGCTCGGGTGAAGAGGCCCCACAATGTCCAGGCCCCATTGAGCGAAGGGCCATGGACTGGAGAGGGGGCTCAGATCCTGCGCTGGATGATGGAGGAGTGGGAGAACTTTTGGCATTTCTCGCATTTTCTGGCGTAGACCTGGGCGTCCTTCTGCATGTAGGGCCACCAGTAACCCTGGCTGATTGCTCTGTAGGCCAATGACCGACCTCCAATATGGCTGCCGCAGATTCCTTCATGGATCTCGTACAGGAAGTCGTCCACCTTGGACGGGTGGACGCATTGGAGGTACGGACCCGTGAAGGACTTCCTGTAGAGTTTGCCTTCTGGAGAGAGCCAAAACCGGCTTGCCTTGAGCCTGTCTTGTGGGCTTCTGTCTTGTCCTCGGGGGGAGCTGGTCATCCTTCAAGTAGGCGACTATTGGATCCATCCAGCTGGGGCCGAGGTCAGCACAGAGGACAAGCCGAGGTGAGGGAGTTCTAGACTTGACCTGATACTGACCCGACCTCGATGGTCCTCTTCTTTCCTGCTTCAACAGCGGAGGCCAGGTTTGCAAGCGCATCTGCTGCGTGTTGGTATCTCGGGATATTTGCCTGACCTCGGCTTTCTGGAATTGGGAGAGTAGCTTTTTTTGCCAGGGCTAAGTAGGCCGCCATCCTGTCGTCCCTGGCCTGGTAGTCTCCAGCGAGCTGGCTAGTTACCAGTTGAGAGTCGCTGAAGATCTCCAGGTGCTGGGCTCCGAGGATTCGGCGCTGTTTAACCCTGCGATCAGTGCTTCGTACTCTGCCTCATTGTTCGTCGCTTTGAAGGAGGTGTGAAAGCCTGCTCTATGACCAGTCCCTCTGGCGATTGGAGAACTATGCCGGCGCCAGCTCTCTTGGAGGTGGACGACCCGTCGACAAAGATCTTCCATGCCGAGGTGGGAGACTGCTGGACTTCTGTTTCTACTGGCTCTTGCCCTGTGCCCCCAGTGCCGTGCCGAGCTGGGTCGGAGCCGGGTTGGGGCAGGCGAATTCGACTATGAAGTCTGCCAGAATCTGGGCTTTGATCGCAGTTCGGGGACGGTACGTATGTCATACTGCCCCAGTTCAACTGCCCACTTTGATATGCGCCCTGAAAAGTCAGCTTTTTTGAACAATGAACGGAGTGGGTGCTCCGTGATCACCACAATAGTGTGGGATTGAAAATAATGGGAGAGCTTGCGGGAGGCGGTGACAAGAGCCAACGCAAGCTTCTCCAACAGAGGTACCTGGTCTCGGCATCGAGCAGGGTCTTGCTCGTGTAATAGATCGGCTTTTGAACTCCCTCGTCCCCTGATGAGGACGGAGCTCACTGCGTGATCCGAGACCGCAGGTATAAATACAGGATCTCCCCCCGAGTTGGGTGGAGAGAATGGGGGTGACATCAAATAAGTTTTGAGTGCGGCCAATGCCTGGTCGCACTCAGGGGTCCATTGGAACTTCAAATTTTTCCTCAAAAGCTGGAAAAAGGCCTGCACTTATCTGATGAGCGGCTGATGAAGCGATTGAGTGCTGCGGCCATTCCTGTAAGCTTTGAACTTCCTTTGTGGTGGACTCTGGAGGGACGGGACTGATGACTGCATGCGATTGGCTGATCTGTCTGGTTGGATTGCCTCTATCCCCCTCGCGTCACCAAGCTGCCGAGGAACTTGCCAGAGGCTACGCCGAAGGCGCACTTGGAAGCGTTGAGCTTGAGCTTGTAGGCGCGAAGGAGTCGAAGACTTGGCCGAGATCGCCAGGTGGTCGCTGGAGCGCACAGATTTGACGACCATGTCGTCGATATACACCTCTACCGTTCGGCCGAGCTGGGCCTGGAACATCTTTGTGACGAGGCGCTGATAGGTCGCCCCCGCGTTCTTCAGCCCGAAGGGCATTACTTTATAGCAGTAAGTGCCGCGGGGGGTGATGAATGAGTTTTCTCCTCGTCGGGCTCGTAGAGAGGGATCTGATGATAGCCTCGGTAGGCGTCAAGGAAGCTCATTCGGTCGTGACCGGCGGTTGGTGTGGGCCTGGCCCTTCTTTTGGTGCGTGTCATTTCCGTTTGGTCAATCTTCGGGAGGGGGAAACTGTCTTAGGGCAAGCCCTGTTCAGGTCGTGAATGAAGTCCACGCACACTTCCACTTCCAGTTTTCTTTTTGACCACCACCGTGTTGGCCAGCCATACCGGGTACTGGACTTCCCGGATGGCCCTGCTTTTAGCAGGTTGTCGACCTCTTCGACGACCGCATCTGTCTGCTGCAGCCCGGTCCTGCGGGCCCTCTGCACTACTGGCTTGTGGTCGGGGTCGACGTTGAGCTTGTGGCACATGACCTCAGGGTCGACCCCAGGCATTTCGCTTGGGCTCCAAGCGAAGACGTCCACATTCTGCATCAAGAACCGAGAGAGTTCGGCCCTTTCTTCGTCCGACAGCTGGGTGCCGATCAGGAAGAAACGGTCTGGGTCTGCCGGGTCTAGCCTGACCTCGGCTAGGTCCTCGATGCTCTTCTCTCAGGGTCCCTGCCGATCTCGTCGAGGCCCTTCTCAAACTCGCCAGGTTGACGCGCTCTGGCTCCTTCACTGCTGGGACAGCGGCCAGCATGCACTGCCTGGCCTGCTGCTGGTCTCCCTTTACTGTGACTACCTCCATCTTGCCTTCTTCGTTCTCATGGACGAACTTCAGCTTTTGGTGGAAGGAAGATGGAACTGCCTCTAGCTTGTGGAGCCACGTTCTGCCCAGAATGACATTGTAGGGGGAAGGGGCGTCCACAACCAGAAAGTCGGCTGTCACGGAGGCTCCGCCAACTTGGGTTTCCAAGGTGATTCTACCCTTGGGGTAGACTGGTGTGGCGGACAACCCTAGCAGAGGTGCACGGACCTCCGTGAGGTCTGCTTCGGAGAGCTTCATCCTCTTGAAGCAGTCGTAGTAGAGGACCTCGGAAGAGCTGCCGGAGTCGACGAGGATCCTCTTCACGGTGAAGTCCCTCAACTTCATGGTGAGGAGCAGGGGGTGCGTGTGTGGACCTGGACTCCCTCTAGATCTCGATCCGAGAACGAGATGGCTGGTCTGTCGCGGCGGGCTTTCTTGGACGCCGGGGCGAGGTCGGCTTTCATCACTTCTTTCTCGTGCGAAGCCCGCCTGGCTTCGGCACGGGTTTGAGAGCTTCCCCGGGACGAGGAAGCAGGAGCCGAGGACGCCAGATGGATCACGTTGATGATCTTCTCTGAGTCCTCGCTGTCTGGAGCCGGGGCCGTGCTTTGGTGGACCCGGCCCTCGCTGCCACCGGCATCACCTGCCTTGACGAACTCTGAGATGTGGCCCTGTTCGGCCAGCTTCTCTAGATACCCCTGCAAAGTCCTGCATTCTCCAGTCCTGTGCCCGTTGCCCTTATGGAAGGCGCAGTAGAGCTTGCTCCGGGAGCCTTCGGTGGGTTCACTCTTCAAGGGCGGAGGGTACTTGAAGAACGGCTCGGATTTGATCTTGCCCAGGATGCGGTAGATCGGCTCCTTGAAGACGACATTGACGCTCTGACTGACGCTGGAGGGAGGTCTGGGCTTCCAATTGCCCCCAGACCTGGACGACGAAGGCTTCGCCGAGCTGGAGGCCCAGTCCCGCTTGGACTCCTGCTTCTGGGAGGGCCTCCCGCCTCTTTGCCGAGGCTGGCTATTCTTCTGTTCGGGCTCTGGATGCCCGTCCTGATCCTTAGCTCGGATCTCGTCTTCCTCCCGGGCGATAAAGCGCTTCACCCGGGTCATCAACTCTGACATGGATTCTGGGGTGTCCCCGGCCAAGTCCTTCCGCAAGTCGCTGCCGGGGATCAGGGCATGCTGGAAGGCGTAGATGGCTATCGCCTCTCTTGCCCTCGATCTGGCTGTAGATCGCCCAGAATCGGTGGGTGAACTTGGCGAGAGTTTCGCCCTGCTTCATTCTGAGGGCGATGAGGTCCCTTCCTTCTTGGGGACGACGGTGTAGGCCTGGAACTTCTTCAGGAAGGAGAGCTGGAGCTCCTTCCAACTGGAAACTGACTGCTCCGGGAGTGAGCAGAACCACTTCAGGGGGAGGTCGCCCAAACTGGAGGAGAAAATCTTGCAGTTTAGGGGACCCTCGTTCCCCCAGATGGACATTCTGGGAGAAGTGTCGGAGGTGTGCAGATGGATCGGACAGTCCGTCGTAGGGGACGAACCGCGGGACGGAGAACTTCCTGGGCAAGGGGGTGCGCTCGATCTCCTTCGTGAAGGGAGAGCCCCCGAGATCAGTGTGACCGCAGAGCTGCTTCTGGTCCCGCATGTCCAGGTTGTGCTGGAGAGCCAGCCTGACACGTTTGTCGAACCACTCCTGCTCGTGTCCTCCTCTGGAGTCTGAACTCTGGACTTTCGCTTGGGGTGGCTCGGACTGCGATGGCTATGAGTTCGGCCATCGCGACTATGGTGACTCCGGCTGTTGCTCGAGCCTTCGTCACGAATCTGGCCCCGTTTCTGGTCCAGATGATGTCTGAGGTCCTCACGAGGAGGCTGGGCTGCCCTGCTGGGAGCGGCCTTCTTTTTCCCTTGAGGCTCAGAGACTTCCCTCAAGGAGGCAGTTTGCACTGCCCTCAGCTGCTGCTGGAGCTCATGAATCATCCGTTCTTGCTTCTGGAGTTGCTTCTGGAGGAGGGCAGCTTCGGGAACCTCTCCAGGGGGTTGAGCGTGGCGCGTTTCTCCTACGGCCACGGCTTTGTCCTTCTGGGGATGCTTATGCTGACGCTCATCGCGTCTGGGTGGCGGGACTTCGTCTGCTGAGAGCGAGGCCTCGACTCCCTCTTGGAAGGGGATCTCGACAAAGAGTTGGGAGCCCAGGCGGCCCTCGCCTGCGGTCGCGCCATGCACCGTACGGGAGCGTCCTTGAGGAGGGACGTCCGTTGGCGGTGGTGGTGGCAGCTCGAGCGCTGCTCTTGAAGATTCTACGCCCTTCTTAGCTTTCGGAGGCATGGCTTCTGAGAGGATGAGGTTAGGAAGGTTGGGAAGGTTTTGAAGGGCTGGGATATTACTTCCCCACAGACGGCGCCAATTGTAGGTGCAGAAAATTATGACCCACAATAAGAGGGTGCCTTACAGGACTTATCCGGGAAGATGATGGTGTCTGGAATGTCTGGATGCCGTCCGAGAGCCTGAAAGGGAGAAGCAAACGGTCAGAGGACCCTGGCCTGAGCGGCGCAAGGCTCTCCGATGCCAAAGTCAGTATGTGAACTGGAACGATGGAAGAGAGGGAGAAGAGAGACAGAGTAAGGGCTCTGTGAATAATATTGTGCGTACCTTGCATGGTGTTCGAAGGTCTACTTATAGAGGTTTTGGATCTTATCTCTCAGAGAATATCTTGGTGTGGGTCCTATGATCTGACTGGGAAGTTCATGATCAGCCCACAAAGTAATAAAATGCAGTCTAATCCGGCCCACTCAGCATTTAATGCTAGTCGGTCAGCCCACATTGCATTAAATGCGTGTCTTGTTGGGCCAGATTGTGTCGGGCGCCTTTGGCGGTAGGGAGTACCAGCGGATCTGCCCTCGGGCCTATGCCCTGATGTGGCCTCAGCCGCTGGATGCTTGCCATGTGGCGATCTGGTGAAGATAGTGGGCGGCTGGATGTCGCGTCTGTCCCACTAGCTCGTTGACCCTATCCCTCCACGTGTCTGATGACGTGGGGGATGAGGGGCCCAAGCGAAGGTTCTTTCTTGCTTCGGCTACTGTCCTGGCTTCTTCCGCCGAGGTAGCTTTAGCCGAGGTAGGGTTCTTCGCTGAGATGGCATCCGGGTGGCCTTGCCGAGATGGACTCTTTGCCGAGATGATGCCCGAGGTGGTCCAGTCCGGCGCTTGTGGCCCTGGAGATGTTTGATGTCGGCCAAGGCCTCCGCCCTGGTAGCCGGGATGAGATCGGTGCCACGTAGATGGCACGCGGATGGCACGTGAGACTGCTTAGACCCGTCTGATGGCTGTCTTAATCCTGCAGCTCTGGAAGAATTTCCCCACACAGCAACAAAATGCACTGGCCCATGTGAAGTGGGCCACAAGCCACGCAGAGGTAGATGGTGGCGTGATGTGTGATTGGAGGTTTCACCCTATTGTGGAATTTTTTTTAGAGAGAGAGCCAACATTTTAGACAATATGTATGGTTTTTGATATTACCATGTTGCTTGACCTAACTATATATGGTGATATAGACTTTATATCGATTTAGACGGGTTTTGTAGAAAGGGTGTTCAACCACCACCTGACTAATATCTGCGGTAGCATTTTCTTGTGACAAAAACAACTTTGTAAGCCATTGAAAGTTTGTCCTGGACAAGGGGCTCAACTAGAGGGGGCGGGAGGTGGCCATCTAAATTTAAAAAAATACCCTTTTAGTTTATGAGAAGTGAGAACCCCTTCCTAGTGGCCTCCTCAAGGCATATTTTATAGTTCTGCCACTGGTCCTAGATTACCATTTCAATGGAGGTGGAACACTGAAACCTAACCCACAAGTTCTTCTATGAAGACAGAGTTGGATGATCCAGATTGATTACAACATAATAGGCCCATCAGCCACCATCCATCTTGATTGTCCATCAAGTTACCTCACCATTGCTCATCAAGTCTCCTCATCTAAGATAATCGATCTCAATCACAATCCTTTGAGCAGATGGTCCATAAATAGTTGGGGATCATTTGTTTGCATGAAATTAAATTCTTAAAAATTCAAAGTAAAAACGAGTTCTAACAAAGGAATGGTAAAGAGGAAGGGGGTTAAGAGGAAGGGGGTTAAGGTACAATTACAAGGTGGATCCCTAGATGATCGACCTAGAACTTGCTAATATTTGGTTTACTAAGTTGATGAATAGGAATTCATTTTCCGCCATTGATGGCCATTTGGTGTATTTTTACCAATGATTCTTCAATCTCAGCCACTTTAACATCAATACATTTCTTAGAATCCCTATAAATCCATTGCCATGCAGACAAACGGGCCCTTAGTGACAAATAAAAATGATGATCCAAACAAATCAAAATATAAATGGTCTCCACACTTTGGCTTAGCAGTCCAATATCATTCAATTGCAGAACATATGGATTGTGTGCCCACTTCTCACTTGAGGCTGGTAAATCTCCATTCTTCGATGTAGGTCATACATCAATTGTAGTCCACTTAAGAATCAACTTGGTCAGATGATCGCAGCTGTCGATCAAGTGTGTGTAACTGGCAGACCACATATGTAAAAATGGAAGAGATCCAGTCATAATATGGACCGCCAACGATGTGGGTTCCTCCAGATTTTCTGAAATTCCAAAGAATCACCTTGACCCAAATCTTATATATATATATATTTATAAACAACAACAACAACAACAACAACTTGAACACGAGTAAATGAAACAAAGTACTGCCACATGAACACATGAATTATGATGAAAACTGTAAAACAGTGGCTGAAGGTCTAGATCTCAGATAATGTGCATTGCTTAAAAATAACTTTGATAATACAATTCTAACCATTCAATAACAGTTACAAAATGGATGGTCCATATCAATTCAACTAAAAAGAAAGGTCAGTCATCGATGTGGTCAACGATCATGTAGATTTCACTCAAAATGTCAATAATCTATGTAAAAGATCTCATTGATCACATCTATCATTAATAGCCAGAAACCACTCTATGGGCCTGTTTGGTTACATTGAAATTCATAGGAATTGAATCCTATAAGTAAATATTCCTAAAAATGGCTAAAATTTAAGAAATAAAGACAACTAGACGAGGTTTCATGAATAGCAATCAAATAATCAACCTTTCATTGGAAATGAATAAAAGAGAGAGAAAATTATTACTAGGGTGATGGTTGGTTTCAATTCACATCTATCATGATGGAAGGCCTCTGATTGATAATTTAGTGAAAATGCATGTGGTGCTGTACAAAACAGAAGCAACATGTTAGTAGGCATTTCTTTCAGTATAGGGAAGGCTTGAACAATATGTTAGGTTCGACCTCAAATAGATGGGATTAGGCTTTGATGATGATACAGATGAAGTAAGAAATACTTTCAAGAACCAGTAACATGCCCATGCAAATTCAAACCATAAGCTAATGAGGCAAAAAAGAAAGAAAAAGAAAGCACTTTTAGTATTATGTTGGCAATGATGTTTTTAACCAATGCTCTAGTATTATTAATCATGATGTTCTCGCCAGAAGGAGGGGCTAAACTATAATGTTTTTCAATGGGACAAAAAGACCCAACTTTCCGTTACTATTAGTGCTGCTGTTACCCAACATTCCGTAACTATAAGCACCGCCGTTGTTTTCATTATCACTGCTGCTGTTGTTACTAGAGCCGCTATTGTTTCCATTGCTGGTGTTATTATTGCCATAAGCCAATGCTGTTGCCGGATCAAGAGTCCCATCTCTGTAAAGATACAGCCCTTCATCATTCATGCGGCGGAACTTCTTTTCGAATGGCAGATCTTGAGTACGATGAAGAGGCATGCCCCTGAAAAATATGAAACACACAAAGACCTTTATTTATTAGAGTAGATTACACTTAATGGCCAATAAACTTCTAACCACTTTAGTAAGAGAGGTTTCTCTCCATTAAGACTTCCCATTTCTCCAGATGTGTTTAATGAGATGGTATATATAACTGATTAGAGTGGCCATAGCATATTCAATTGATGATAAGCATCTAACTATTTCTTTTTGGAAGATACACCATTAGTAAGCAAGATCATAGCCCATGAGGATGTGGCATAGCATGAAATATCACTATGGAAGGTGTTGGTTCAATGTAGTAATAGATACATGCCATGGTAGATACACTATGCTTTCTAAAACCTAGGACAGAGATACAGGCATGAGTCTCCAATCCTTAATATGGCATTTCATATTTATCATTAACAAAACAAAAGTGCATGTCAACTAACTTGATTGCTTTAGTTCTTTAAAACTTTATTGTTTGTATACAAGGACTTGCTTGTAATCTTTAAAACATTTCTAAATTCAATAGAAATTTTAGATGAAGATTCCTCAATTGTTATTATTTTGAAAGAAAATTAATGTAACTTCATGAAACAATGTACCTAGCAATAGTACATTAAAGTTAATGCCAACTATAATTCTTGTCCGGCTGAACGGTTCAGTTATCACCAACACGAGAGAAATTACTCAATACTGTAACCACAAGGTAACTCACCGCATAAGCAATTTAGAAACTTTTTTTTTTTTTTGGGTGGGGGGGGCGCACATCTCATAAGTCCTAACTCCTAACCCTAAAAGGGCACATCTCATAAGTCCTAACCCTAAAAATCAGATGCACTTCCCATGAACGATGACCAGCTGGAATTCCCTGGCATCACTCAATCTATCACAAAACTTTATTAACTAACATATATGGATGATGTGATTTAATCTCATTCTCGGATGATTCGATCCAACTGTGGGTATAGCTCCATGTGAGCAATGTCAGTGCCCATCACAAATCACAAGGGAAGGACTTAATCCAATCAAATGGTTTACTTTGACCAGAAATGGGCTCCATGGCTTACATATGCTCTACAGTATAGTAAGCTGCCAAACTGCTGCTAGAATTAATCTTTTCTCTAGAAAGAGAAGAGGCTGATCTAATTTGGGTATGATTTGCAAGGATATCCTAACCATCAGCACAGAAAGATTTGCATACTCATTATTCAACTGAAGGACTAACAACATTATTCTGATCAGGGAAAAAGTTGTAATACAGAATATGCTCACAGGGTCCTGGAATGATTTACATTATCCTTTTTAAGCAGAACTTATGGATTTCTAATTCTGGACAAGATTTTAACTTGCTAGCCACGAGTATCTGAAATAATGCATGAAGGCATCTACTATAGGAGGGTACGCATCACAATTTGCACCTATAACTAACAGCAAGAGCAATCAAACCAGAACACATATGTTGACCAAGGCAAAAGCATAACATGACATCGTAGATTTTGAGATCTTTGAATCAATTCATGAATTTGTACAAGTAGAAGCAACTGAGAGTACAGTTGTGTACATAGTACTCATAACTCTCCATTACGAAGTTACATACGGAGGGTATATAAAGAGATGAAAAGGCCAATATAGAAAAGATGCCAGCATATGTTCTCTTGATCTAATAATGACATCGGCTAGCAACTATAAATTCCATAATAACCGTAGCTATGTACAATTGTAAGCATGCATTTTTGGTCCCTTTTGGAGCAATATGTGATGATGGAAGTGACGCATTTTCAAGTATGAGCGGCCTGCTTGCATTTATCAGCTAGTGGGACGAGGTTATCATATCTCTAATGCAAAACCTACAATTGTTGTGCAAAAAGGATCATAGGCCCAGATTGCAAGGAGCCTTGCAATTTCAAAACAACACAAAGAAGATGGCAATCTTCCATCCTAAAATAAAAGACCTCAGAATAGCTGAATAGGTCTGGAATCACATATTGTCAACGGTAAAAAAAAAAAAAAAAAAAATTTGATAAATAAAGGCAGAATAAGTTTTTTACATTTTGTGATATGAGCTGATTATAATGTGAAAGTTTGTCTTCGCATGAGGTGGTGAAGATCATAAAGAGTTGGAAACAAGCTAATAAAGTTGTTCCCTAGGGCACAACTCTGGTTTGACTAGACAACTTGACGGTAGATACCTAAGATGCAATTCCTTGTTTATAGACAATCTGTTGCTAATTATCAAACTAGATTAATCGGTAACAAAAGTAAATAAATGACAAATTATACGTCTGGAGGAAGGCTTCCCACTTGAATGGTTTGACTCGGGCCAGAATATATGGAGTGAAATTTCGTGGTTCTACCACCACTCGTTAAAAAAGTTCACTGCTTCTACAAATAATGAGACCTACATTAAAATTTAAAAGCACCTCACATAGTTATCACTTATCAGAATCCTACGATTCATCATGAATCTCAATTCGTATCCCAAATCTTTAAGGAAAAGGATTAGTATCTATACAACTAATCCCATTTATAGATGAATCTTAGGATTCATGTGTGAATCTTACGATTCGATGTTCGTTTCATCAAATCTTATGATTCAAGTGATTTGGCTGAGCGAAAATAGATACAACCAATAAGTTAATATTAATAATCTTTTACCTTTGTTCTTTTTTTAATTCTTTCTTTCTTTTAGTGTTTTTACTTTTAGAATGTTATTTAGTAGTTAATGAAACCTCTTAAGAATTTTTTCCGCTTTGGGGAGGTTTTAGAGATGAATAAAAAACATGCATTTAATTAAAGCATTCATCTGTATGTATGATGCTTGTCTATATGTTCGTTTTTTAAATATTTTTTGGTTTTTCCTCTTCATGAACACTTTCTAACTTCAAGAGATATCTTACTATTTAAGATTTATTGTTTGAATTTTATTTTTTACTTTTTTCTTCTTCCCTTTTTTTAATTATCTTTTATTTTTATTAGAAAAATAAAAAAAGAATCCTACGATTCACGATTCGATTCATGGGTATAAACGATTTGCGATACGATTTAGATTTTCAAAACTATGGCACCTAATGGCATAGTTTCCACATTTTCCAGTATTTGGAAGCAACAATAGTGAAAAACAGAACGAGGTGGGTGTTGTAAGTAGGATTACTGTTATGTAGGCAAAGTAAAGACAATCTTGTGGAATGTCACATGGCCACTGAGGAACATATTTATAGGACAGAAGTTGCCCTGCTGGAGATGAATGTTTGGCAATGAAGATGCCAAAGGCAAATCAGTTATTACTTCATACGATAAGATAAATTGTATAGTAACAAGAAAGGATAGAGTAAGGGATGAATCAGGAAGATTTACAATTGGCTCCAAATAAAAGAGAAAAAAACCAAGAATGCCACTACGATTGTTTGGGCAATGTGTCTGAAAGACCAAAAAAGTTCAAGATTTTGCCAAAAGAATGAAGTCTTTAACTAGTAAGTGCATGGACTTGGAGGGGAAAGGTCAATAAAGACCCTGAAATTAGTCGTTCCTACATTGTCTTAGTTATCATTTCGTTAGTTTTTGTCCTTTCCATGTTTATGTTTGTTTTTGACAATATTATACAAATTTCAAATTTTCACATCTTTTAAAAAAGAAAGCCAAGAAAACGTCAACTTTTTTCCAAAAGAATGAAGTGTTTAACTAGTTAGTGCATGGACTTGGAGGGGAAAGGTCAATAAAGACCTTGAAATTAGTCGTTCCTACATTGTCTTAGTTATCATTTCATTAGTTTTTGTCCTTTCCATGTTTATGTTTGTTTTTTACAATATTATCCAAATTTTAAATTTTCACATCTTTTAAAAAGAAATCCAAGAAAACATCAACTTTTTGCCAAAAAGAATGAAGTGTTTAACTAGTTACTAGTTAGTGCATGGACTTGGAGGGGAAAGGTCAATAAAGACCTTGAAATTAGTGGTTCCTACATTGTCTTAGTTATCATTTCGTTAGTCTTTGTCCTTTCCATGTTTATGTTTGTTTTTGAAATTTTCACATCTTTTAAAAAGAAAGCCAAGAAAACTTAAATATTGAACCTTTTTGGTGAATCACTCTATTGTGGGTAATGAGTGCAGTGATTTGTTTTATATATATATATATATATGAGAAGAGATAGTGAACGTAATTAGTGCTTATGCCCCCCAGGTGGGCTTAGGAGATGGACATAAGGAGAAGTTTTGGGAAGACTTGGAAGGAGCGCTACTAGAGATACCCCAAGGAGAGATGGTCTTCATAGAAGGTGATTTGAACGGTCATGCAGGACGTGACGTAGATGGATACATAGGTGTACACGGGGGACATGGGTACGGTAATAGAAATGAAGAAGGGAAGGATATCTTGGAGTTTTCAGTGGCTTATGATCTCATGGTAACTAACACATTTTTTAGTAAGAGAGAGGAACATTTGGTGACTTATAAGAGTGGCTCATCGAGGACACAAATTGACTTCTTCTTAACCAGGAAAAGAGACCGTTTAGCTTGTAAAGATCATAAGGTTATACCAGGGGAGAGCTTGACTTCCCAACATAGGTTGTTGATCATAGATGTGCAGTTACAAAAGTGGACTAGAAAAAAGAAGTTGTATAGATGCTCAAGGACTAAATGGTGGAACCTGAAAGGTGATAAGCAACTAGCTTTAAGGGAAAGAGTACTAGAGGAAGACGTTTGGGCGACAGATGAGAGTGCAAATAATATGTGGGATAAGGTAGCAGAGTGTATTCGGAGGGTAGGGAAAGAAGTCTTAGGAGAATCTAAAGGGGGTGCTCCGGTACAGAAAGAGGCATGGTGGTGGAGCGAAGCCGTCCAAGACAAGATAAGAGTTAAAAGAGAGTGCTTTAAAACTTGGCAAAAGGATCGAATTGAAGCGAACTTGGAGAGGTATAAAGAAGCAAAAAGAGAAACCAAAAAGGTAGTTAATGAGGCCAAGGCAAAGGCATTTGAGGAGCTATATAGGCGACTTGACACTAAGGAAGGCGAAAGAGAGATATTCAAGCTTGCTAAAACTAGAGATCAGCGGACCAAGGACTTAAACCAAGTTAAATGCATTAAGGATGAGGATGAAAAGGTCTTAGTAAAGGAGGAGGAGATAAAGGAGCGTTGGAAGAGCTACTTCTACAAGTTATTTAACGAAAGCAGTAGTAGTGACATACAATTGGGGCAGCTTACCATTTCTAGAGAAGAAGCGAATCATATGTTCTATAGGAGAATCAATAGGGAAGAAGTTAAAGAAGTATTGAAAAGAATGAAGAATGGGAAAGCGGTTGGGCCAGATGGTATCCTTATTGAGGTATGGAGGTGCTTGGGGGAGGATGGTATTAGTTGGTTGACAAAGTTTTTTAATGTAGTGCTAAAGAGCAAGAAGATGCCTAATGCATGGAGGAAAGTATTCTTATACCCATATACAAGAACAAAGGAGATATTCAGAACTGTGCGAACTACCGCGGGATTAAATTGATGAGCCATACGATGAAATTATGGGAGAGAGTTATTGAGAGAAGACTAAGAAGAACAACAAATATTTCAGAGAATCAATTTGGTTTCATGCCTGGGAAATCAACCATGGAGGCTATCTTTCTCCTGAGGAGGTTAATGGAACAGTATAGAGAAGGTAAGAGAGATTTACATATGGTGTTTATTGACTTGGAGAAGGCCTATGACCGGGTTCCTAGGGAGATTCTTTGGAAAGTTCTGGAAAAGAAAAGAGTTTGTGTCGCTTATATTGAGGCGATAAAGGATATGTATGATAGAGTCGTGACATCTATAAGGACGACTGGCGGCGAAACTAAGGAGTTTCCTATCACGATTGGTCTACACCAAGGTTCAGCGTTAAGCCCGTACTTGTTTGCCCTAGTTATGGATGAGATTACAAGACATATCCAGGATGAGGTGCCGTGGTGTATGCTATTTGCAGATGACATTGTTTTAGTGGATGAGACGAGAGAAGGAGTGAATGCTAAACTTGAATTGTGGCGGAAAACATTAGAGACAAAAGGGTTTAGGCTAAGTCGATGCAAAACGGAATATATGGAATGCAAGTTTAGTCAAAGTAGGACACCTGGTAACATAGAAGTAAGTTTGGGCACACAAAAGATAGTAGAAAAAGAAAACTTTAGGTACCTTGGATCTATGGTGCAACAGGATGGAGGGATTGATACTGATGTAAGTCACAGGATTCAAGCCGGGTGGACCAAATAGAGAAGTGCTTCGGGGGTTTTGTGTGATCGGAAAGTCCCCCTCAAGGTTAAAGGAAAGTATTATAAGGTGGCGGTACGGCCAGCGTTGTTATATGGATCGGAGTGTTGGGCAGTAAAGCATAATCATGTCAAGAAGATGGAAGTTGCGGAGATGAGAATGCTAAGATGGATGTGCGGGATCACAAGGAGAGATAGGATTAGGAATGAGGAGATTATGGGCAGAGTAGGAATAGTACCGATTGGAGATAAAATGAGCGAAAATCAACTGAGATGGTTCGGCCATGTTAGAAGGCGTCCAACAGAGGCACCTGTTAAAAGGTGTGAAAGCATGGAGTTTGCCAAGAGTAGGAGAGGGAGAAGGAGACTCAAGAGAAGTTGGAAAGAAACTATTAAACATGATCTTGCCTACATGGATCTAACGGAGGACATGGCCCTAAACAGATTTGATTGGCGTCGTCAAATCCATATAGCCGACCCCACCTAGTGGGAAAAGGCTTGGTTTGGTTTGGTTTGGTTATATATATATTATTATTTTGCTAATTTTAGATTATGAAATGAAAGAGGACAATCCTCAATAATGATGCATAGAATTAAAACTCGGATGTACCAGGAAAAAAAAAATAACCAGATTTATTCAGTATCCAATTATTAGCTCCCAAAACTTAATTGACCAAAACTTCCCACAAGCCTGTAAACCAGTTCCCGGAATGGACTAAATTCATATAGAACACGAATCAAAAAGGTGCTGTGCAGCCACTCTCCAAGTAAACAAAAATGAAATAAATCAAGCCTGCATGAATATAGGGCTGCAATTATTCATGTCTTTAAATGCAATCTACATAACTGGTATCGTGGCCTAAATTTACTGCAACGGAGATATTTGGGACGATGACAAATCTGCAGGCACATGATTCAGGCACAGAAACACTCCATTGGAATGGCATGAGCCAGCCATAAATCTTTAAACATGAAGGGAAAAATAACAGCAGCTAACATGTCAATATGTGATGGCAATGACACTGAATAAGAAAAGGTGTTGAAGATGGCAAAGAGGATTATAGTAAGCACACAGCAGCATAATTCCCAATATTCCCCCAAAACTGCTCTGCTTGAAAGGCCAATAAGGGCTTTTGTTGTACTCCTAATACAATAAATATATAAATCTAATCCTGTTCCTTGAAATTAAAAGGCTAATCTCAGCCATCCAATCTCTTAAATGAAGATTAACTTACCACATTTCTCAAAATTAAGTAATCTCAGCCATCCAACCTCCTAAACAGAAGTTGGAGTTGATGCCAGTTTTAGGCAATATCCCAACTCTAACTTCATCAATCAGACCTGAAATTTAATGATTTCAAATATCCATCAAGTCAACAAAATCCTCTTGGTGGTAGACTTCTTGTTAGGTTGCATGGTCTTCCACCTCATTTGGCCCGCAAGGCATGCACATCTACTTATCCATCCCCACTCATATCTGTACAAATTATATGCAACGATAAACAGACAGTGAATATTATCTTCCAAACAGGGTAAATTTTGGAGCAAAATTCAATCCAGAACTGTGTATCACTTTAGTGGCTTTAGTAAATTGGTGCTAGTTCCATATGGGGTCGATACCGGCATTCCTCTGGTGATAGTCTGTAGCAAACTTGTGTGCGAATGTTAGATCTACTGGATGATCGTCAAAGGATTCCCAACTCTTTTCAAATAGCAATTCTAAGGCAAGAGAGAATCTTGGTGTTTACCAACTGTAAGTGCACAAAAATTCACGGACCCGGGAGGGTGGTGTTCTTGCGACTCACTGAGGAGGACGAAGGCTGAGGCTCCCCGTCTCCTCGTTGATGATGGAAGAACCGATGCCTTAGAACCTGGAAGAGGGAGAAGAAACAGGTCAGAGGACCCTGGCTGTGGGCAGCGCAGGGCTCTCCGATGCCTAAGTCAGTATGTGTACTGGACAATAGGAGGAGATTTTGGGGGAGAAGGTGATACCAGTGTGGTTCTCTCGGACCGGAGAGAGAGTCTCCCTTTACTGTTCTGGTTTGGCCCCTTTTATAGAGGAGGAGAGGGAGATAGTTGACTTTGGAGAGAGAGGAGACAGAAGACAATGAGGTGGTTAGCCGTCCCATCACAGCCCACTCTGGCGTCTGTGGACGCCGATCTGTCAGGAAGCATGGGCGGCATGGTAGGCTCTGTCTGTCAGAGAGTATAGGCGTGCCCTTGTCCTGTCGCGCGTGCTCTAGCATGCTTAAGTGTCCAAGGGGGGACAGCTGTCAACCCCTGCCTTGGCTAGCCCTGGCATCCCGACCGAGGTTGGGGAGCCGAGGTCGGGGATGACCCTGACTTGGCTAGAGACCTCGTGGAGATGCCGAAGTGGATGAACGTGATGAAGTCCATAGCCGAGCTGGGGAAGACCTAGCCGAGGTGGAGCTATGTCGAGGTGGAGGAGTTGTGTGAGGGGCTGAGATGAGCCTTTGGCTGACGTGGGAGCACTTGGCCGAGCTGGTGGTAGTCGAGACGAGCCTGGCCGAGATGGCCTAGCTGGCGCCGGAGCACGAGATGGAGCATCGACCGGTACTCCGGTGAGTTCGAAAATATCCCCACACAATAGCCCCCCAGCTTCTGAGCTCAATAGACTGCTCTTTTGAGGTCAGAAGGTAAGTACCGTGGAGGATGACGGGCTGGCAATGGACCAGAGCTAGAGGTTGGCATCACTGCTAAGTTGTAACAGGGTGCTTCTGCCAAGCTGGAGAGTCACACAACTGCCGAGCTGGAGAATGGGTACCGAGATGCGCTCATGGAGATCCCACTGGCTCGTCACCAGGGGCCTGTGCCGGGCATCTGGCGCGTGGCCGAGACGCGCCTGCCGCACGCGATGGAGATCCCACTGGCTCGTCACCAGGGGCCTGTGCCGGGCATCTGGCGCGTGGCCGAGACGCGCCTGCCGCACGCGATGGAGATCCCACTGGCTCGTCACCAGGGGCCTGTGCCGGGCATCTGGCGCGTGGCCGAGGTGCGCCTGCCGCACGCGATGGAGATCCCACTGGCTCGTCACCAGGGGCCTATGCCGGGCATCTGGCGCGTGGCCGAGATGCGCCTGCCGCACGCGATGGAGATCCCACTGGCTCGTCACCAGGGGCCTGTGCCGGTCATCTGGCGCGTGGCCGAGGTGCGCCTGCCGCACGCGATGGAGATCCCACTGGCTCGTCACCAGGGGCCTGTGCCGGGCATCTGGCGCGTGGCCGAGATGCGCCTGCCGCACGCGATGGAGATCCCACTGGCTCGTCACCAGGGGCCTGTGCCGGGCATCTGGCGCGTGGCCGAGGTGCGCCTGCCGCACGCGATGGAGATCCCACTGGCTCTTCACCAGGGGCCTGTGCCGGGCATCTGGCGCGTGGCCGAGATGCGCCTGCCGCACGCGATGGAGATCCCACTGGCTCTTCACCAGGGGCCTGTGCCGGGCATCTGGCGCGTGGCCGAGATGCGCCTGCCGCACGCGATGGAGATCCCACTGGCTCGTCACCAGGGGTACGTAGCTCTGGACGACTAGCGGCGGCAGAGGACCGTGCGATCAAGGCTGACAGCAGAGGACCGTGCCGTCGAAATGACAGTAGAGGGTCGTACGATCAAAGCCGACAGTAGAGGGTCGTACCGATGTCGTCGCAGCTGACAGCGCCATCGAAGCTGACAGTAGAGGACCGTGCCGCCAGAAATGACGGTAGAGGGTCGTGCGATCAAAGCTGACGGGCGGTCGAAGCTGAAAGATGATAGGAGGCTTCAGCAGCCCCCCGAGCTGGAGGAGACTTCTGTCATGGAGGCGTCCGCCGAGATGGACGCTGCTGCGGAGCTGGAGGCATCCGCCGAGATGGAGGCGTCCGCCGAGATGGGCGCTGCCTGTTGATTGTCGTTGAAACGCTTCTGGGCTCGGGCTTCGTCTGCTTCTTGCCTGACGAACTGGTTTACCCTGGTCATCAGTGCTGCCATAGTGTCCACGGGGTGCATGACCAAGTCCCTCCGAAGCTCGTTGCCTGGCAGGAGGGCTTGTTGGAAAGACAGGACCGCTATTGCATCTGAAGTATCCTCGATCTGGCTGTAGACAGTCCAGAACCTTTTGGCGAACTGCGTGACGTTCTCGGTCTGCTTCATTCTGAGGGCCATCAGGTCGGCGGCCGACCTGGGGACGACCCTGTGAGCTTGGAACTTCGTCATGAAGGAATTCCGGAGCTGCTGCCAACTTTTGATTGATCCTTGGGGGAGTGCGCAGAACCACTTCAGGGGGAGGTCTCCGAGGCTGGAGGAGAAGACTCTGCAGTTCAGGTGGCCTGCATCGCCCCACACCGACATCCTCTGAGTGAAGTGCCGGAGGTGTGCTGCTGGATCCGAGGTTCCGTCGTAAACGACGAACCTCGGGACTTTGAAATCTTCGGGAAGGGGGAAGCTCCTGATCTCTGGAGAGAGGGGAGATGTGCCGAGATCGTCAGAGTTCAGCCGAACTCGAGCGAAACCGGCAACCTCCATGTTCTGTCGTACTGCTTGCTCGATGTGTCGATCAAGCCACTTTCTGATGTCGTGGTTGTTGCCCGGAGCTTGGTTGCTTCTGTTGTCCTTCAGGGTGCGCCTTTTGGAAGGTGGAGTCGAGGATGAACCCGACTGAGTACCCTGCTGTCGGACGCTTGCTGGATTAGATCTTGCTCTTGACCTTTCCCGGTGGGGGACCGTCGGCAGCTGTGTCGACAGTGTCAGCGGCTCCTTTCCCTTTCTGGTTCTCCGAGGCATGGTGTTTGGGAAGATGGCTTTTTGTAGCGTTCCCCACAGACGGCGCCAATTGTAAGTGCACAAAAATTCACGGACCCGGGAGGGTGGTGTTCTTGCGACTCACTGAGGAGGACGAAGGCTGAGGCTCCCCGTCTCCTCGTTGATGATGGAAGAACCGATGCCTTAGAACCTGGAAGAGGGAGAAGAAACAGGTCAGAGGACCCTGGCTGTGGGCAGCGCAGGGCTCTCCGATGCCTAAGTCAGTATGTGTACTGGACAATAGGAGGAGATTTTGGGGGAGAAGGTGATACCAGTGTGGTTCTCTCGGACCGGAGAGAGAGTCTCCCTTTACTGTTCTGGTTTGGCCCCTTTTATAGAGGAGGAGAGGGAGATAGTTGACTTTGGAGAGAGAGGAGACAGGAGACAATGAGGTGGTTAACCGTCCCATCACAGCCCACTCTGGCGTCTGTGGACGCCGATCTGTCAGGAAGCATGGGCGGCATGGGAGGCTCTGTCTGTCAGAGAGTATAGGCGTGCCCTTGTCCTGTCGCGCGTGCTCTAGCGTGCTTAAGTGTCCAAGGGGGGACAGCTGTCAACCCCTGCCTTGGCTAGCCCTGGCATCCCGACCGAGGTTGGGGAGCCGAGGTCGGGGATGACCCTGACTTGGCTAGAGACCTCGTGGAGATGCCGAAGTGGATGAACGTGATGAAGTCCATAGCCGAGCTGGGGACGACCTAGCCGAGGTGGAGCTATGTCGAGGTGGAGGAGTTGTGTGAGGGGCTGAGATGAGCCTTTGGCTGACGTGGGAGCACTTGGCCGAGCTGGTGGTAGTCGAGACGAGCCTGGCCGAGATGGCCTAGCTGGCGCCGGAGCACGAGATGGAGCATCGACCGGTACTCCGGTGAGTTCGAAAATATCCCCACACACCAACTACTTACTACAAGCAAGTTACATGATTTCTACCAATTGGACAATTAATGCTGGAACACACTGCTCTGATATTTTAAGGGAGCTGATCTTCTGACTTCTCCATCGACAATTAACACATCTGAACCGATCTGCTCTACTCCCAGCTTCTGCAAAACTTCCTCGACAGGTTCTGCAATAGAGATTGTCTTATCTCTGTTCTCTGCAATAGCGTAGGTGATGGGATTTATTCTTCCCAAGCAATGGCGAGCTACGAGTTGCTACATGAGGAAGTCTTGCTTGGAAGCATTGATTTGTGTAGCAGAAGACGTAGCAACATCGTTCCCTCCCATTTGAATTTCGAAACTTGATCTACTCCCTCCCATTTGAATTTCAAAACTTTATCAAAAACTAGGAAATAAAATCCGTTAAACAGCTTGATGTGTTTATAGGGGAAAATCGGTCATTAAATATCATGTTAAGGAGCTTCAAACTAGGGATTAAATTCGTGACATAACTTTAAACGGTTAGAACGGAAAATTTGTCATGCAAATGTATGACTTGGCATACTTAGGGACCTCCGCCTGAAATAAGTCTAGGCGCATGGACTAGAAGCCTTAACTGAAAATTCTATAAATTAGATGCCTTAAACGACAATATCAAGGGCTAATTTACTCTTTTTTATTAGTGTAACGGTTTGGTTAACCGTGTGTTTTGGAAAAACGGTTAATCGAACCGTATTTTACGGTTCGGTTCGATTAATAACCGTGAGTCGAGACTGAATACCGTAACCGAACCGTGAAGCACGGTTTTCCGATTTTAATAACCGTAACCATACCGTGAAACATGGTTATTAACCGTCGATTTAGTTTGGTTCGGTCGGTTAGACGGTTTTCCTATTTTTTTTTTACACACCTACTCTCAAGGGTTAATCTCCTTCCCCGATTCACTTTCCCCCTTCTCCTTACCCTCGTTGTTCAAAATCCCTAATTTCTCGCTTCGTTCATTCATTGGCAAGTTTCTGCGATTTTAGGCTTTGCGTTATTTAATAACGCGGTAAGAGATTAAGAGGGCATTATTGACTTTTCAAGTATATAAAATGGTAAAAGGGACCTTTGGCTTTACGAAAATAAATCGTGGACCGTTTGCAATAAAAATCAATCTTGAGGGACCTCCGACCAAACGCCCCTAAATAAAATTTGCCCCCTTCCACAATATCTGTGGAAATTTTTTTTTTTTGGGTGATATTTGTTAACGGGGAAGCCCATTACTCCATTGCACACAAATTGAGAAAAAATCATGCCCAAATCCAAGAGTTATTTACAACATTCAATTTTCCCTACAAAATTTCCATACATAACCCTGCAAAAACGTTATTAGAGCAATTATTACAAAAAAAAAAAAAAAAAAAAACAACAACAGGGCATTCTTGATGTAACCCTCATGCTCTAATATCAAAGAAAGTAAGGTGACGTTTGGCCACCAAATCTTTGGGAAAAAGATTTTTGGTTTTCCTAAAGTTGTGGTAAATCCATATTTGGCAATTGTAAATTCTTCAAGATTTAGACAAATGGAATCTTCATTTGTTAGTATATTCAGATCCAACCACCTCTCGTAAAATTTGAAAGTCCTCATGTAGGTGGATTTACACTGAACCTTTTTTTTCTCAGCTATATGCATCGACCCCAAGAGGAATCCTAATTCCAGTGGTGGTCAAAAATCATCAAAGCTATGAATTGCACAGTTGTTACCAAACACACACAAAAAAATAAACAGAGACATATGAAAGTGACCAGTTTAATACTGCCTAGTGCCTACAAAACAAAACACAGCAATGGCCATGGCAATTCAGTAATTTTCTAATGACATCGAGGCCATTCCTGCAAAAACAGAATCCCAATGCTCTCTAAAAAAATATATTAAAAACACACACACACACATATTCATCAAAGTTGAAAGATACCAGAACGAGAAACCTCCGTAATGGCCACCAATGACCGTTCCCGTAAATTAAACTAAATTCAGGGGCATAAATCAAATATCCCAAAAACAATACAAGAAGGTCAAAGAAGCAAAAAGGAAAATCAAATCCTCCCCCAAAACCAGCAGCCTTTCATGTTCCAAAAACCTCTTTTTCAAAAAAACAAACCAATGGCATTCCCGTAATTCACCGTAAACAAAGCAGCATAACCCGAAACAGTTACATCCAAGAAAAGAACCGATACGAGATGAAGAGAGACAGAAAAAGACCTGACATGGAAGTGATCAGAGATATCGCGTTGCGCGAGATAGAAAGAGACGGCATCGAAGAACGCGCGGTAGGTGATGACGTGGAGCCCGTCGATCCTCGGGAAAGGGAGCCGTATTCGGGGGAGCTTCTCTGCCGGCACCGGAATCCACCCGTAGAAGACGTACTCCTTCCAGCCAGAGGTGGCGGGAAGGGCCACGAAGCCTAAAGTGGCCATGATGGGCTCCAGCTCGTCGTGAGTCATGATGGGTTTGAAAGTCTTGGTGTGCCACAGCGCTAGCTTCCTTACAAAATCCTCCATCTCAGCTACAAAAACCAGCAAGGGAGAGGGATTTGAGACTTGATGTGATTGCTTTCTGTTTTTAAATGTCCATCAGGACTTGTTCTCTTCTTTTTTGGAGTTTGGGATGTGGGGGAGAAGGAGGGGAAGGTGGTGTTGATAGTAGCTGGTGTTTTTTTTAAAAAACAAAAAGATTTACTTCTGATTCCGAAAGAAGCGTTGGGGTGTGACGTTTGTGCGTTTTGTGAGTGGTGTGAAAACACGGAAATGCCCTTTGGAGCTTCGCTGCTGCTGCTGTGGGCCGAGTGTCGTCGATCACGTGTAAGAGGTCCAGATGGTCGGGACGTATAGACCTCAATTCATTACTCGCATTTGCGTTGCTGTTGTTTTGAATTGAAATGGGTTTCTAAAATTAGGAATTTAGGATAAGGTGGAAGGCGTGTATTTTGTGGTTAGACAGTTCACTCATGTGGAAGTTACTGTTCATGTAATTGGAGAGTAAACTTCGGGGGGTTGAGGTTGAGGTGTCTCTTAAGTCGGTTTTATTTGAGTTATTGCGTGGCACACGTTGATGAGGGTTGCATAGCTGGCTTAGTAATTTCTTCTTGCTGTGGAAACTGTGGGTGGTTATCTGATTAAGGTTTTTGAAATTGAGAGTTAATAAACTGTGGGTTTGTTTGTGTAGAGAGAGGATTTTGAGTTTTAGATTTCTCTTTTTTTTTTTTTTGAAAAGAGGTATCTGTTTATCTGTCAAGTTTTAGATTTCTCTTTTTTCTTTTTTGAAAAGAGGTATTTGTTTATCTGTCCCTCTCATAGAACAGCAAAATTTTATTTGTCAAAATAAATTAATTTATTTTTTCCTTCTTTTTTGTAAAATATTATGTATTCCACCAAACATTAGAACAATGGGTAATTTGAAAATTTAAAATGACTTTCCTCTGCATTGGACAAATGCATCAACTTAGAGGTAGCAAAATCTGACACGACCCAAATAATCCGACTTGACCCGGTTTTGATATGCATACCCCAACATGTGTTTCGGGTTACTGATGATTGTCATTTAAAATGAGTTGGGTTAGGCCGTTAGGGTCAACATGCTCAACTCACATAAACTGCCTAGCCTATATGAATGTGTCAGGTTAGGGTAGACCTACATATCTAAACCCATTTATATAATTTGGTGATTTTGGTTCTTAGAATGGTCTATTTATATGGTATGAGCTGAGCTTGTGTTAGGCTTTTTTTTTTTCTCTACAACTTAACTTAAGTATAATCTCAATATTTGAAAGAATCATAATTGGGCCAAGATTCTATAGGTTGGGGTGACTTAGATGGGTTGACCCAACTTGAATAAGGACCATGTGAGTCGGGTCAAGTTGACCCACATTGGGTTCTGGCTGAAGTTCCTTAACCTGTTTAAAAAACAGGTCAGATGTGCATTGAACTTCAATCTATCAACACGCCTCGTCTGCCTAACCGGTTTCGACCCAATACGACCCCCTTGTCCCCCCACGCCACGCAACTGGTCTCCGACTACATTTTTCATGCAACTGAAAGATTAGAATTTTACTTGGTAGTTATTGGAAGAATTTACCTATTGTAGACTCTAAATTGCGGGCTTCAATGGAAAGTAGACCTACTCTGAAGCACTAGTTTTTTTTTTTACTTCAAACCTATCTATGAAAGAAAATCTGAATTAATCAATCTTTGGACTAGGGATAGACGGCATCAATTACCTTATTTAGTTGTAACCGTAGGTTCAGATATCTATATTCAATGGTGGATTCAGAATTTTTATTTGGGTGGTGCGAGCAATGGTCAAGTTACGATATCTAATAATAAAATAGATTTCTTAAGATCTTTTTAAGGAATTTCTGGATTCTCGGGGGTGTAGCCGCACCCGTGTCGCAACACTTGGTTCCACCCCTGTCTATATTTAATCCTTTATTGGTTTGGCAAGAACCAAATATGTATTTGTTGTAAATATGTCTTGGAGCATCAGCCATATTGGTATGTTTTTTATTTTCTTCAGAAATTTAGAAAAAAAATAGAAATATCTAGATATATTTAAAAAATTAAATTATTGAGCCGTCCATATTAGAATAACCGTTTTATCATGACACATTCTGATGGTATTGGCAAATGCATACACGATTTTTTGCATAGCTTTGAATGAATTGATTTGTGGTATGGTTAATACAACGATCATGTACTTTGAGCAGATAGAGAAACTGAATCATACCAAAAGCCCTCTTATGTATTGGATTCTACTAAAACGTCTTTAATGATTATATTCTTTCAAATCAAATGTGAGGAGAAGGAATCGTATCTTTCATCTCTTAGGTGTAGAAACCGAAGAAACCGACCAAGAGGCCTCTATCTCATATTGAAGCCTCTGTGCAAAATAAATGAAGAGCACCTGTAACTTGTAGTTTAAGATTTGAATAAATTATAAAAATCTTCAAAATTTGTTGCTAAAAAAATTATATAAAGTTAAACTGACTCAAAATTCTAATAGATTTTAGACTTGTTGTATAGAAAGAAATAGATTTCTAATCTATTCTTCTTTTTTTTTTTAAATGTAGCATTTCCTTCTAATCCCACATTTGGTAAAACAGAAGTAGGAGGAAGTTTTTTTTTTTTTTTTTTGTTTTTGTTGCAAAAGGAAATACTACTATTAAAAGAACACAAGACACCAACAAAGAAACTAAACGGAATCAGCAGCACCAATCTAGACAAACATAAGAACACTAACAAGAAGACCACCCAGACGAACTAATTAACCCTAAATAAGATGACTAAAGTCCTTCAAAAGGTCTTAACTACATGAGATTAGATTCTCAAAACTGACATTTTCAGATCTGATATTACTACCCCTGCACCCTGAACCTGAGATGGCTGAGACAAAAGCTCCATTTTCTTCAGCTCGAGGCCTCATTTCCTGCACATAAAAATGTCGAATATGACATGGCATAGTATTTTTAATTATCATTAGAGGAGGTCAATAGTGTTTCCCTATCTTCGCAAAAGGAAGCTTGCCAACCATAATTAGTTTTCAACCATAAATTTGCATGACATATTTTGTCCTAACTCTAATGCTGTTATGAGGGAGTCTCCCCGAATAATGATATTGTTCATCAGCTCAGCTGGGCTTCTTGACAAAGAACTAGGCGTTCAAGAAGAGCCATGAGTTCAGCTTCCAAAGCATTTGAGGCATTTGATTGGGAAGAGTTTTTGGTAATATCATTTCAGCTATATGATTTCTGATTATGCCTCATACCCCTGCCAATTGATCATTTTGATTAAAGGAACCATCAAAGCTCAACTCAAAAGTATTAATTTACTGAAGGTGAGATCCAACTATCCAAGTAGGTGGTGGGTACAATTGGTCGCTATGAATATCTGAGATCCGCTGCAACTTTCCATTGATGGATAAGGTAATGGATTTAGATAGGATTGCATTAGGTTTTTTTTTTTTTTTTTAAAAAAAAGAGGTTGTATGTGAAATAAACTTGCATTTTTGGCTTTCCAAATACACCATAAATTAATAAGACCTATCCTACAATCTTTTTAGAAGCTCCTGGGAGCCATTGACCAAAGCAATGGTGGATACAGGATTTTCATTTGAGTGGGGTGTACGGTTTTTAATTGAAAATGTCAAAATGATCAACGCCAATTTTTATTTTTATTTTTATTTTTAGCAAACTAAATATAAAAAACTCATATCCTACTGCTAACGCTCAATTCCTACTTAAATTTTTTTAAATACAACATCGAATTCATCAAGAAATTAGTTTCTTATTCAAATAAGAGGGATGAAAATCAAATTAGCAACCATGTTACAATAATAATAAACTCCGGAGAACTCCAAAAAAGTAATAATCATTATCATGCGAAAATAATACATCTTCTTTCCTCAAAGCTCCTAAAGAGTACCTAAAAAATAAAAATACCCTTTTGATTTTCCACCCTTCATTTTTGCCACATCTTAAACCCCTCCCCCAAATCTTTCGGAACTCAAAACACCCACAGTAGAATATTCTCCGATAAATATGGACTTCAAAGATCAAATTAGCTATAAGAATCGGTGGAGCCCAATGACACTTCTAGAAAATTACTACCATTAGATATCTCCATCTCAAAGCTCATAGTAGGACCTGCCACGCGTCATAGATTCCTGTTGCAGCCTCTATATAGGATCTAAATTCGATATATAGTTCGATATAAAATCCTCTATTTCTACTCTTCTCTCACGCATTGGCCCTTCCCATCTCCTTCCTTTTCCATAGAAAAACAAGTACCCAAGATAGAAGAGTGAAATCTTAAGATCGAGAGTGTGAAACTATTTTGGAGAACTGAGATGGGGCAACAATTTTACTGAAATGGGAGAAGGGCCATCTGGCCACGCCACCTTTGATCATTTTTGGATCCAACCTAGGGCCACCGCCCCAGTTGAAGATAATATGGGTCCGCCCCTGGACCAAAGGTTAGCTGCACAATTTGAGGGATAGGACCATATCAACTGCAAAGGAGCATTTTGAAAACAAGTGATTTGAAGTTTCTACAGACTCTGTACAGCAAACCTGAAGTTTTTTTTTTTTTTTGAAAAATGAAATATTATTACTGCAAATCCGAAGATAAAGAGTTACAGATAAAGAAGGAATGAGTAGTCTTCCAAACTAAAGAATCTGACAAAGAATCAGCTGCTCTAGTTAAAAGATGAGCAACATGATTCGCAGACCTTTTAATAAAACCATACTTGAAGTTTCTAAACTCCAACAAGAATTTTTTGCAATCCTCAATTACTAAACCAAAATGTGAAGCATCAACGGCTACAGACTTCAGCGATTGAATTACCAATAGTGCATCTGACTCCATCATCACCTTATCAAAACCCCTATATTTGAGCCAACTAAGAGCCTCACAGAAACTTAGAGCTTCAGCTAACTTTGCTTCAGAACAGCCCCACAACCGTCTGCTACTTGCTGCAATAAAACAACCATTAGAATCTCTAAGTACACATCCAAAACCTGACTGGTTGTCGCTGGAAAAAAGTGCCGCATCAACATTGCATTTGATCTAACCAGTAGGAGGTTTTTGCCATACAGACATGGTTCCTGAAACTCCATTAGCAGCCACTGATATGCCCTTACTACGAGCGTCACGCCACTGATTTAGGACTGAATGAGCAAAATTACTAACCTGCTGTACAGATCTGGTGATCCCCTTCCATAAAATGTCATTGCGACCTTGCCAGAGACTCCATAAAATCATGGCTGCTCTACATTTGTCCTCCTTTGAACATCTACAAAAGAGTGCTTTCAACCACTCCAAAAAAGATGTTTCCATCCCGCCATTAAGCCATATACCACACTGCAGCCAGCAGCAAAAGGGCAATTAACAAATAGGTGGAGACAAGATTCAATGTTACCATTACATCTCAGACATAAAGCTTGAACTTCCACTCTTCGGGCAAGAAGGTTATCTTGCATAGGTAAACAGTTTCTACACATCCTCCATAAGTGAACACGAACTTTAGGAGGTATATTCAGGTGCCACAACTGTTTCCATATGCTACCCTCATATTCCAGATTTATTGCCTCTCCATCAATGTTTTCCTTTTTTTCTAGTAAGACACTATATGCACTTTTAACAGTATACACACCCTTTGCATCCGCCCCCAAAAAACAAGCATCCTCGATATAACAAATACTAAGTGGTATACTGAGAATCAGTTGAGTATCTCTACTATTAAACAATGATTCAATCAACACCTTATCCCACGTCAGCCTCCCTGCTTCATTAATGTCTGTCACCTTTAAATCCTCTAACCCTTCAATGATTGGAGTAGTAAGATAAGTCACACTCCTACCTGGCAGCCAATGATCTTGCCAAACATTTATTTTCTGCCCATTTCCCACCCTCCACCTTATGCCATCATGAAGCAGATTTTGAGCCGCTAAAACACTCCGCTAAACAAAACTAGGATTGTGTCCAAGTTTTGCATCCAAAAAAGAACGATTTGGAAATTACTTGGCTTTGAATAACCTGCTAGCTAGCTAAAGAATGGGGTTTAGTAATAAATCTCCATGCTTGCTTACCCAATAGTGCAAGATTGAAATCATGTAATTTTTGAAATCCCATCCCGCCATTGATCTTCCTTCCACACATTCGATTCCACCCCAGCCATTTAATACCTCCATTATCACCATTCGAGCCCCACCAAAACGAATTCATCATTTTCTCAAGGTCATCACAAAGACATAAATTAAGGAATAAGAAAAACACTCATAACATATGAAGGTACAGCTTATGCCACTGATTTTAAAAGAATTTCCTTGCCAGCTCTACTAAGAGATTTCCTCTTCCAACCTTGAATTCTTTGCCACACCCGATCCTTGAGAAAACCAAAAATCTGAGACTTCTTCCTCCCAATCAACGAATGCAGTCCCATATAGTTACCATGATCCAAGGTTTCTATGACCTGTAACAAGTTAGCCAAAACACCCTGCACATCTTCATGTACATTAGCACTAAAAGATATCGAGGATTTCTGAAGATTGATAGATTGACTCGAGGATTTTTCATACAAACACAGCAGATTTTTAACTCTAGAGCTCTCCTAAACATTTGCACGAAAAAAATAAGAAACTATTGTCTGCAAAGAAAATATGAGATACCTCTTGAGCGCCACGAGCAATTTTACAGCCATGAATCAGCTTGTTGGATTCAAAATTGCGGATAATAGATGATAAACCCTCAGCACAAATAACGAAAAGGTACGGAGATAGTGGGTCTCCTTGTCAAATTCCCCGACCTGACAAAATCGGGCCAAACTCCTTTCCTCTCTGAACAATACTATAGCTCACAGATGATACACACATCACAATCAGAGAAATCCACCTAGAGTCAAATCCCAGTCGAACCATCATCTGCTGAAGAAACTGCCATTCAAGTCTATCATAAGCTTTGCTAATGTCCAGCTTTAGTGCAACAAACCTCACCTTGCCTTGAGTTCGCCGTTTCATGAAATGAAGAACTTCAAAAGCCACTAGGAAATTATCCGTGATCAAACGACCAGGGACAAATGCACTTTGAGTGGCAGAGATAATATGTATCAGTACCTGCTTTAATCTGTTGGCAAGAACTTTGGACAGAATTTTATAAAGAACATTGCATAAGGATATTGGCCGAAAATCAGCCATAAATTCTGGATTTTTCTTTTTCGGAATTAACACAATAGCGCTAGCTGTGTCATTTAGACCAACCGGTAGCACAAAATCATTGAGATATTTCAGACAAGCATTCACCACATCCATACCTATAGTCGGCCAAAAATTCTGAAAGAAAACAGGATTCATACCATCTAAGCCAGGGGATTTGTCATGATGCATAGAGAAAACAGCTTCATGAATTTCTTTTGCAGTAAACAGCCTCAATAAATCTCTTTTCTGCTCCTCAGACACACACTTCTTCACACCCAGGAGAACTTCATTTATTTCACATCCACGAGATGTGAAAAGAGAGTGAAAATAAGAGACCATATGGTCCCCCAACCCCGAGTCCCAATCACACCACTTACCTACGTCATTCTTTAATTGAGATATTTGATTTGGTTTCTTCCTTGATGAGGCTATAGCGTGGAAGAAACATGAATTAGAGTCACCCTCCTTCAACCAAAATTGCTTTGCCCTCTGTTTCCAAAAAACTTCTTGCTGCATCAAGAGAACATTGAGAGCCTTATGCTTTTCGGAAAATTCAGAAATAGCCAGAGTGACATTGAGGTCTCAGACGCTTCATCTCAGCTCGCAACAGTTTGATTTGATTCTTGAACATTTGGGAAATATCTACACTCCAATTCTGGAGCTCCTCACCACAATGTTTGATTTTCGTCAAAATGGACTCACCCTCCCCCTTACTCCAACCTCTGGCCACAACCTCCTTACACTCATGTTCATGGAGCCATGCGTTTTCAAACCTAAATGCCTGTCTTCGAACCTGATAGTTAAACTTCACTAGTTCAAGAAAAATGGGGTTATGGTCCGAACGTTGCTTCTAAATTACATACCTTAGCATCTCTGTATAGGTTCATCCAGTTCTGAGTTGCTAGAGCCCTATCAAGCCGCTCTTCAACCCAGTGATCCGTACCCCTTCCCCTTTCCTAGGTGAAATCATACCCAACCATACCAAGATCAAACAGGTTACTGTCCTCAATTGCTCCTCTGAAACCGGATAATAGCCAGTTAGGATGCTCAATATTCTCTCTTTTCTCAGAATGGGAAAGCAGGTCATTGAAATCACCAATAACACACCATGGGAGATCCGAGGCTTTGCTGAGACTTCGTATAAAGTTCCACGACTCCTTCCTCCTTCGCCTCTCCGAGAAACCATAAAAGCCGCTCAACCTCCATTCCCTAAGATTATCTACCTTAACAGCAAAATCAATATGATTATTTGAATAACTCAGCAATCTCGCTGACACACTGTCCTTCCATAACATAGCTATACCACCGCCATGGCCGGAGCGCTCCACCACAAAACTCCTCCTAAAACCTACCTACCGACCAACTCTTTCCATCACACTTCTACCTACAGAAGTTTCAACTAAGAAAACGAAATTGGGCCTTATCATATTTACAAGGTCTCTCAAGACCTGAATTGTCTGTGGGTTACCCAGCCCACGACAATTCCAACTTAACACCCTCATGGGCCTAGGCGGGCCTGAACACCATGGCCCGCATTCTCCAAGTTTTTTTGAACATCCACATTTATATCCGTTAAGCCCATGCTAGGGCCTCCCTCTGAGCCTAAAACAATGATACCCTCATCTTTCCTTCGTCTTTTCGGGTCCACCAATATCAGGCCCAAATTCTGTGTCTCACCTTCAGCTATCTTCTTATGGGAATTCACCGTAAACTCCTCTTCAGACTCCTATAAAGGAATTGATTGATATGCTCCATAACTACCCCCTTGATTTTCGCCCCTAATGCGATCCTCACTTCTCCTGATCACTGCCTTTCCGCGTTGGATAATTACCGGTTCCGAAATTTTTGCAACTGCCATATTTGTCTTCCTGGTGCCTCCCTGTGAGGTCTCCGGTGTACCATTGAAAGCATCCTTGTCCGGCGCTGCCGTACGTAACCACTTTTCACCTATGTGAACCCATAGTTACGTAATTCGCTGGTTTAGGACTCGAACTGCGAACTGTTCGAATCGAACAATTAGCAGTTCGATTCGCCATGGTTAGTGAAAACTAAAATGCCCGATTCGAGACAGCTCGCAATAAAAAGAAAACTGAAAAATCAAAGGCTGCGGGTTGGGGATGATGAAGTTACAGGTTTACCTAAATGCTTTTAGTTCTCAGTTACATGTTCTCCATGGTCCAGCACATGTTTTCACTACTGGAATCCCAATGATAAAGTGTTTAGTCACGGGCACCACTTGAAGGCATAACGTTTTCAACTGAAAAAGAGGAGCCGGACTCCAGAGTCCAGTCGAAGAAGAAAACCATGAAAAAGGGAAGCTTCTCGCTTCGCTCTCTCAGTCGTACTGTTGGAAAAATGGAATTTGACCTTTCCTTCTTCTCTCTCTTTCTTAGCTGTCATGTGTACAATAAATTATTATTATATCATATATAGGCTAAAGTCTTATCCTAGATGAGATTACCTAACGCTTTAGTAGCTAGTCTATGCTATATATATATATATTCATGACTTGGGTACTAGGTTTCCAATCTACCCGCTGAAAAAACATGAAGCTATGTATAAAACACTATCGATCAAGCTGTGGCCCTCACTCCAATTGAAATTAAATTTTGGTTACTATTAAATTGATGGCATATAATTTTAGGAGGTTTAAATCTAGCATATTTTTATGTTACCACCATTTTTAGAAGAAAGTTAGATATGAGTTAGACCTAGGAATATGCAAGTCATAACAAATCTCATTAAATTATATATTTGAACTATTATATCGAACATGTCGAATTCGAACTATGAATTAATCGAATTAGGAAACGACTAAATGAACCTACATCATCGAATTTTCGAATTTAGATAAGTGTTGAATTGTGAACTACGAATTTGAATGCGAATTATTCGAACTACGAACTAGGTAACTATGTGTGAACCTCATTCCTCCAAGTAGGAGCTCTAAGCCAAACACCATATGGTTTTTCCACAATACCATAACTGCTTGCGAAAAGACGTTCACAAAATCTGTTTGAATGGCCTATAATTCCACAAATGAAACAAAAGGATGAAAGTCGTTCATAACGAAAAGTGATCCATAGCCAATCACCACCTGACTTCTTGATCTTCATTCCACACTTTAAAGGCGTTCTGGCATCAAAGGCAACATGGATGCGCATATAATTCCTCCAAACTCCCCCAAAATTTTTTGGATCCGAGCGAATGAATCTCCTCATATGCTCTTCCCAATGTTCTCCGACATGAAACCCACCGGCAGGTCAAAATCTTGCACCCAGAACTCAACCAGATTGAGTTCAACCTGATTTGGTTGAATACCAAATGAGATACGCTTAGTAATGAGTAGATGTTGATCAAATGTCCAAGGGCCTCCATCTACTACGCTGGTCAGATCCAATTCATGAAAGAACTGAAAAAGAAAAATATTATGACCTATATCTTTGATGCATACTCCCCTCACCGGCCTCCATAGTGCTGCTGATGAGTGTTAAATATTGCATATTTTACCTCTCATTAGTTCGGGTTTTATCAGCATATCATTTGCTTTACATAGAGATTTTATCATTCTATCACATTAAACGGATTATCGAATTATTATCCATAAACCCGATTATTTATAGCACATTTTTATGTAACTTCTCTTGTGTAGGTGGACTCCGCGACTACCCCAACCTTCTGGCTAATGTCCCAAGGCACCAGTAGTGTTGAAGAATTCCAAAATAAGATGAAAAGAAGTCATTTTCCAACACAAAGGAGTGGTTGGTGTATTTGTTAGAGTTTTGGTTGGTATGAAATAGGTTATCGGTTCAAATCTCAATAATTACATTTTTTTTTTTACATAGAAGATATTTCATCCAACTCTAACATCTCCACCAATCAAAGCTTTTGGAATGAAAGTTTGTTGCAGCCAATCTAATTGAAGCAATCCATGTGAAAGCAAAAGAGCCAATCAAAAGCCTTCAAGTTGCAACCAATCAAATGGAAGCAAATGAGCTAATCAAATGTCTTCAAAGTTTCTATAAATTGGAATGTTTTTGTAGAGAATGGGAGATCTTTGGCAAGTTAGTCTTTTAGGAATTTTATTTTACCTTCTCTATACTTTTAGATTGTAATTAGGAGCTTCTTTGTAACTAATCTAGAGAGAGTGTGTGTAATTGAAGATTATTAATGAAGATTTGGAGCACTTTCTTGATGTTTAGTGGCTAAAGCTCTTGGATTAGGCTCTCCTTTTGAAGCTAAGTAGTGTGATTAGTTCAATTCCATGCATGTTTTAGTTTAAATTCCTTACTTGTGCCTCAATTGATAAATAGATTTTAGATCTAGTTATGCTAATCTCTCTCATTTTTCATGCTCTATCTCTACACTTGATGCTCGGATAATCTCAATTGATGCTTTGTAGTTTGATTAAGTTCTCTCACATAGCATGCTCTAGAGCCCTTATCTTTGATCTTTTGCAGCTTGATTTTGATGATTTATTGTTAGGGTAGCTAAATGATGATCTAAGATCTTGGCCTTTGATTTTCTTTTACTTTGATCTTCATTGTTATATCATCCAATCTAATTAGGCAAGAGATTGCTAATTGGATTGTAAATTTGGGAATTGAATTAGAACATGCATTGTTTGAATTAATTACATACTTAGTGGATTTTGGATTGCCTAATATATTATTCTTATTGTTGTTAATTTAAATCTTTATTTGATTTTGTTATTTTCACTTCTAGATTTTTAGATCAACACTTCACACCACTTGTTTTAAAATCATACACATTTCACACCACATCTTCACCTTAAATCTTCCATTTCCACCACCATTCATCCACTAGTTTAGTGTAGTTTGTTAGATTAGCTTAGACCTTGTTAATTTCATATTTTAGATTGTTAATTAATAGTTTACATTGCATAGTTTAGTAGTTTTAATTGTTTACTTCAATTTTCTATATTAGCTATATCTTAGTTCAATTCTACTCTAATTGGATTCATTACTTGTTCCATCCTCTCTTCGTGGGATCGATAATCCGGACTCTTGAGTCCTTTACTACTTGACGACACCGTAGTCTTGCGGTTAAAAATTACACATTTAAGTGTCGATCAGCTGCCAATGTGTTTTTCATGGCTATAAAATTGATGGTCCTGTCTGATAAGAATCTGCCTACAAGACACCATTGGAAATCTTCTTGAGCCCCGTCAATCTCCTCATCTTCTAAAATCAACCCACCATCAGCATCATCACCGATGATAATATTCGCACGCCGATCTTCAATGTCCTCCATAGCCCCCTTAATGTGCTCCAAATTGCTAACACACAAAAGAAAAACACGGAAAACAAGAACCCCTTGTCAGAGAGACAAGACAAGAACCCTTGTCAGAGAGACAAGACCAAAGCTTTGTAGCAAACCTGAAGTTAAACTTAATTTAGCAAGATAATCTCCTATCATGATCCAACCTTACAAGTCTCTAAAGCAAAATCTTTATTTTAAAGGACAAACAGAGACCAAAGTTTTTTTTCCAAAGTAAATTTGAGCCAATAGGGGGGAGATTATTATTATTATTATATAATAAAAGACAGTAGGTGAATTCGTGGAAGAGTGACACGTGGCAATAGGGGTTTCCTTGGAGAATGACACATGGCTCACCAAATGGTGTTCTTGAGATTCACGTAGTAGTTACACAATTACTTCCTTATTTAAGATGCCACGTTGTTGCACTTAATGGAAATCCCTTATCTAATTATCTTTTGAAATTTCCTAAACTCTCTCCATGTGAATCTCTTCCCTATCTAATGTGTCAAATGCAAATCTGATCTCTAATTTTTCTCTTGCAATTCTTCTTACCAATGATGTACTCTCATTATGCTATCATACAAATCACATCATACGATCCTGTGAAAAGGCATCCTTCTCATGCTCGCTTCTTTATTATTCTTCTCTCAAAGAGCAGTAGCACTAACAAAGATGATGAGAACAATGGAATATTAGAGCTTGACTATGGTTTTCGCTTACCCAATAAAAATATTGCCTTTGATTATTCCTCTGTCTCCTTTTCCTTTCAAAACTTTTCTGTGTTTTGATCATATTCGAGATGGTTTTCTCTAAAATTTATAAGAATTGATTACATTGTTTTGTGATTTTCTCTAGCATTTATAATCCCAATTTATTTGTCATCGATCACAAAGATAATGCTTTGTGATTGAGGCACATTCTCTACACTAATGCATCCACTCATATGCAGAGTAATGGAGTTCTTTTGCATACATGTATTTCTATGAATGTTTTGAACTATTCATTTTTAAATTTTTAGTGGAAGCAGCGTCATTCTTTTTATATTGTTTGTAGAAATATAATATGTCAAGTACATTATTTCACCCTTTATGACTTCTCTTCGATTAATTATCCTAAAAAATCAATTATTTAATTATTCAAAGTTTTCATGGACCCATTTATATGTAAGTATATACTATGTTTTTTGCCCACAATTGTTATTTGTCTATTTACATTTTGTTAAATATTTAATTTAATGTTTTGGGTCCCATGGGTCTCGCACTTTATTTTGATTGTTATAGACTTATTTACCCTTAATCGCCCCCGTGTAATTATGCTAACAACCCTCTTCGATTAATTACTCTAAGCCATACGTGTGGCGTATATTAATTGCATTTTCGTGATTATTTATCCTAAAAAATCAATTATTTTATTAATCAAAGTTTGCATGGACCTATTTATATGTAAGCATATACTATATTTTTTTGCCCAAAATTGTTATTTTTCTATTTACATCATTTTTAAGTATTTACTTTAATATTTTATTCATTAACACATTGTGTGAGGGCTAATTATCCCTTCTCCGATAATTTTGATATTTTTAGGCTAATTGTTATCAAAATGATAATTTCGGCGATTATACAAGAAAATGTTAACAAAACTGGTAGTCCAGAGTAGGGTCCTTACAATATAGGTAAGTGATAATAATAAACACTTAAAACAACACTATGCAAAAATATAAATTATAATCCATTTACAATTCATTTAAATATTTATAATTATTTTTTTTTCATCGCGGGTCTTTTCCACTAGTATATATATAATGACAATAGCTAGCCCTCTTTTCAAAAGAGCAACATGTGGTGCTCCCTCTTGGGGTTTCGCAATTACATGTAGCACACCCCACCCAATCCTAAGATAACTCATGCAATATATAAAACTTTCTTAAAATATTTAAATACAATCTAAAACTTTCCAAAACTAAAAGCCTATCAAATATCTTCCGATCCCGTCAAGATTCTATCCAATCAAACAAAACCACGAATTAGAAAGAATTAAAATTGTGAGCCCCAGTCTGAGCCCCAGTCTATGTTGCCAACCCCATGAGCCCCGCTTCCTATTAATATATATATCTACTATCCTTTATTAATACCTGGAAGGATTGTTAGCCCCACTCCTCTCTATAAGCTTTACACTAAACACGAATTTGGGTCTCACCATCAGAACCAAAAGCAAGCAGAGTCCCACCTAAAAAGACATGTATTCTGGATGGACCAAAGTCGGGCTTTAGCCCATTGATAACCTTAATAAACATGCGTGTGGGCACATCTTAAAAATAGTCTGGATTTAAAATCTATTTTTCAAGATTAATCCAATATGAGTGTGCGAATGGGACGGCTGTATCTAGATTAAAAATTATAAAAAAAATGAATAATCTGATTTCAATATGTGTTAGATTTTATGATATAAAAAATCAATAGTCAAAAAATAAAAAATAATCAATCCAATTGAAGTTATGTAAGATGAGTCTCAATTGAGGGTGAGTGTCAATTTATAAGGTAGCTAGGAAAGTGAGTAGTCAGCACGAGGGGATTGAAATGATCATGAAAGGGGCTTGCTTGGCCACACAAAGTACCCCTTTAGGTGGTGCCCGCTAAATTAAATCAACCGAACATTGGGCAAAACTGGGTAGGTTTGGAGCAAGATGTGGGAAGCAAATCCTGACCTTTTGCCACTCCATCAACTATTGAGAGAGTGATAATTTTCTGTTTTTAAGATCTAACGTGCACACACAATATTTGTTTAAAGAAGTATTACTTATATTTTTAAGTGATTTTATTTATTTCAACTTCCTTATCTTAATGTCTGAATCTTTTATTTATATTACTTTCAATTCGTATCCTTTTAATCATTTTTCCTTTCTAAATTTCATACCTTTTGTTGTTATTTTAGCATCTTATTATCGCAGTTTTCTTTTGTAACGGCCCGGGTTGGGCCCGGCCTCTTTCGCTAGTTAACATCTTTGACCAAGCACTAACCAGTTGAATTCTGATCCCAACAAGGAATGTGTGTGTTCCTCCCTAGATGCGATAGTTTGAACAATGGCCCTGTCGTAGATTTGACCAAACTTGCCTTGGTCCCATTCTAAATGATTTGATATTGGGGGCCATCTAATTAAATTCCCATGACATAATTTCATGGCCACCCGAGATTTCTTCCTTTCTATGCATGATCGGCACTTCTTCCTTGTCTAACTTTAGTGGACCCTGACCATGCTCGGTCCTCAAAAGGGGCCCATATGGATGAATGACAATGATGGGATAGGTAATTGAAATTTCTCGATGTAGATAAGTTGCACGTAATGCCTGTTAGCTCACGTGTGAGACCCACCTGGGGCCATCATAATCATGAGAAACGCATAGAGAAAGATATCAATGATATCTATGGGTGTGCACTTGCTCTGAAGCCTACTTGAATACATGAAAATGGAAGAGACCAGAGGATTAGATAGATTTAGGTTCGGATTAGAGCTGGGACCGATATCAATCCAGTTGAATTATTTAGCCTTCAATCTCAATGCCTCGAATTTTAAGTGCCATAGATCATTTAGATCCGTCGTAAATAAATTAGCATGAAAGACCATCATGGTCCGTGCCAAATTGAGTCCTAAATGAAGGAGTTTTCAATTCATGGGATGAAAGTGTGTGCTAGGAATTGGATTAACCATGGGCAGGCCAACATGAATAAGTAATACAAAGTTAAGGCAATATTTAGGAGAATTTGCCAATAAGATAAGACAAGAGAATAACAAGGTTCTTATAGTGGCCCCCTGGCCGGTGATGAAAGACAATAGAACCTCATCCACTTAATGATGTAATCTTTGCGGGCCACCACCTCTGTAAAGCTAAAACCCCTTTCACCCACACCTCATCTGAGACTCCAGCCGAAAACCCCACCCAATCCTCTACCCCATAAAGAGAACGATTGAGAGAGATTAAAAAAACAGCGTAGTGCAGCAGAGTGGGTAGGTGCAGGTGCAGGTGCAGCAATGAGATGGAGAAGGGAAAGGAGAAGATGGGGAAGTAGAGGAATAGAAGGAAGAAGAAAAAAAAAGGTAAGGTGCAGTGTGTGCAGATCCGCAGGGGAGAGGAGCGCGAGGAAAGATAGAGGAAGAAGAGGGTGAGAGGAACAGTGGAGAAAGAAAGGAACAGGAAGAGCTCTGGGTGGAGGGAGACAGGGAGCGGAGGAAGAAAAAGGCGCAGGGTGGAACAGAGGAGGAAGTAGGGGAGAGGGAGAGCTGGGAAGGAGAGGGAGAGGAGGAGAGGGGATGAGTGTGATGAGATCTGCGTTCTGAGATGGTGATGAAAGATAGAGGAAGAAAAGGGCGAGAGGAACAGTGGAGAAGGAAAGGAACAGGGAGAGCTCTGGGCTGAGGGAGACAGGGTGCGGATGAAGAAGAAGGCGAAGGGTGGAACAGAGGAGGAAGTAGGGGAGAGGTAGAGCAGGGAAGGAGAAAATGAGGAAGGAAAAGATGGGTGTGCAGGTGCTGTGAGGGGAGAAAGAAGAAGAAAAGGAAAGAAGATGCGCAGGAGAGTCTGAGTGCAGGCAGTGACGAGGTAGAGGAGGGAAAAGGAGGGAAGAGAGAAAGAGAGAGGAGAGGAAGAGAGCGGGAGAAACAGTGTGTGCAGGTGGGTGTTGGGGCTGGCGGGTGGGTGCAGCAGTGAAGGAGGGAGGAAGAGAAGAGGTGAGCGTGGGGGAGAGAAGAGAGGGAGCAGGGGAAGAGAGAAGAGAGGGCAGAGAGCGAGAGATAGAGAGAGAACAGGAAAGGAGGAGAGGAAGAAGTGTGTGCATGGAGATGAACGATGATGGAGGCTTCTGCACCAGTGTTGTGAGGCTTCGCTGCAATGGGCTGGAGGGAAGAGAGCCTTCTTTCTGTGATGGAGGTGATGGGATGGGCTGGAGGGAAGAGTTTCCCCGGATCTGGGACTCTCATTCCCAGATCTCGGTGGACTCTACTCTCACGTGAAATCAGTTGATCCCTCCCTCTTTTTTTTTTCTTGGGTATTTTCTTGAGAGAGGAGAATTTTCAAGGATGAGGTGGTATCCTTCACAGCCCACCTCCCGCTTTGCTTTAATATATATAAAGGCTCTCTGATATTTAGACAATATGGTTGCAGATGAGCGATGATATCGTCCTTCGTATCTTTTTCTTCATCTTCTTTTTACCTCTTTTTTCTTTCTTCTATTTCTCTATCTGCTCCCCACACCTCTATCCCAGCCAAACCTGAGTTATAACCCGCAAACCCACTCTCACTTCCATTTTTTCCTGCTCTTTTTTTTCTACTACATTTCGTTTTTTAATTTTCCTGCATGATTTCTTTCCAGCCGTCACACACTTTTCTTCTTTTATCTTCTTTTATCTTCTTTCTTTTTCTCCATCTTAGTTCTGCCATCCCTCCAACCAAACATCCAGCCACCTCCTTGCCCTCTTAACCAAAAACACTTAACCCATTCACCCAATCTCTCTAATCCATAGTTCTTAGCCCACCTGTACAGCGGTGCACGCAACTATTACAACACCCATACCCCAACCCATCCTTTTCCATCATCTTGCAATCTGATATAAATTTGTATATCATTTATTAAGAGCTCGATCTTTTAGTGTTACTGATTATTAACATGGCATCAAAGCCAAATGCTATGAATTCAAAATCCCTGTAAAGTATGATTCCATGATAAAAGTAGCAGATGGGTCCTCGTTGATTATACCATTTTAGAGGGTGAATCTGCTGCAACTTTTATCATTAGGGCGGCCATAGCGATTACATCATTGGGCGGTGGTTGGTCCTATTGTAATTCATCAATAGGTGGGTGGGCCACCACGAGTCCTCCTTTTCTTTTTGGAAGATTCTAAAAAATATTGTCTTTAATTATTGTCATTTTTCACGTGTGCATCCAGGACTTAACTCTTGTCAACCCAGTTCGTTCCCACAGACTTCCCTTCCAAAATTAGCGGTGGCCAATTTGACAATAATCTTGATAACATTCATAGTTACAATTCATCTCCATGATCTATATATAGTCGTTAATTTCGACGCTTAGACATGAATGGATAATGTGATTTGATTTGATTGATAATGGGCCCACCTCTAATCCACCGCTAAAATATATCCAAACCTATATTTTTATTGTTTTTTTAATTTCATCTATGCAGGCATATCACTGGACAGGTGGGGATGAAAGAAGGGCACCAAGCACTCTAATCTCTCTGCATGATTACTTGGCCTCACACACATTTTTACATTCACCTCTGTTTCTTTGACCATATTTTTCTTATTTTTTCCATTTTTTCTAATTTCTTTTTTATTTTTACAGGAAGATGGAATGGCATCAGTCAGCACCAGTTTTTCTAATATTTATCTTCTATAATTAATTTATGTGTATGCTTTTAATGGAATATTCTCTTTTGAGAAAATATGCACACTCATATGCCCTCGCAGCTCCTTTGGCCACTTAGATGCCACTTATTAGTTATGAGTGGTGGTGGGGCTTGATAAGGGCAAGGAAAAAAAAAATCAACTCGATGAGATCAGTGGAGCTCTTGATTTTAAAGTTTAGTGGTCTTTTAATCATACATTTGTTTGAAATTTAATTTAATGGTGAATAAATATTTGATGAAAGTAAAATAAAATTTACTTCATAACCATATCACGAGGGGATGAGAGCGTAAGAAGGCCTGTACTCATCAAAGATCGGCCCAAATAACCCCATTAAGCACTGCTCGGTGCTCATGCTGCTCCTAGGAGAACTATTTACGATATTTTTGGATTGAAGATTCTTACGCCTAAGTTCTCAGCAATGTAATACAAATATGATCATGATAGTCACAGGAATCAGAAAACAGGGGTGGTTACTTTTGTGTGGTTCTCCAATCCTCTAAAAATAATGAAAATTCTCCCCTACAGCCCTACTTAGAGGACCGCCTATATAGTCCAGCTCCATGAGCCCACTTGGATCTGCATTTAATCAATGTAACTTTTTTACACTCATGTCATTCATGATCTCCCATTAGATCCAATTTTACACTCAATGAACCTTCACTCACCGACTAATTTAAATTAAAAATATAATCTAAAGTTAACATATCATTAAACTTTAAATCTATTAAATCAATGGTTAAGTTAATCCATGGGACTGATAAGTTTGCTGGCCCTTTATCTACAAAGAAAAATCTTCCATCCAACCCCTTCCCATTGATAAACATCCATCCTAAATAGGCCTACCCGTAAAAACTATATTTCAATACTAAAAAATCTACATCAAATTTTTATAAATTAAGAATTTAGAAGATGTGATCCTTAAATCATAAAATTTTTTCGTGACACGGTTGATGTCCACGTAGCATCACTCTTTCAACAGTATCGAGTTTGCTCGTAGTTGAACCTTCTCTCTTCTTCTATCCCGTTTAAAACTTGAGAAGCTGATTACACTTTCACTCTTCGACTTCCAATAACAGCAGGTAAAGGAAGATGGAGGGAACATCGGCTTCACATCTCTTTCTCTTCTTCCTCATCATCTTCTCACACCCCTCCAAATCTCAATCACTCCAACAACAATACCAAGAAGAAGAAGACGAATCTTCTTCAATCATCTCCAGATTCCAACAATACCTCCAAATCGACACCTCCCATCCAAACCCTAACTACTCGGCCTCCGCCCAATTCATTCTCTCCCAAGCCAAAACCCTAAACCTAGACTCCGAAACCCTAGAATTCGTCCCCGGAAAACCCCTCCTCCTCCTCAAATGGCCCGGAAAAAAACCCTCTCTCCCCTCCATCCTCCTCAACTCTCACACAGACGTCGTCCCCGCCGAGCACTCCAAGTGGTCCCACCCCCCTTTTTCCGGCCACGTTGATTCCGCCGGCAACATCTTCGCCCGCGGATCCCAGGACATGAAGTGCGTCGGTCTCCAGTACTTGGAGGCGATCCGCCGGCTGAAGCGGTCCGGGTACGAGCCGATCCGGACGGTTTATCTCTCGTTCGTGCCGGACGAGGAGATTGGCGGGCACGACGGCGCGGAGAGGCTGGCGGAGTGGGAGAGGCTCGAGGAGATGAATGTTGGGGTGGTTCTTGATGAGGGATTGGCGTCGACGAATGAGGCGTACAGGGTTTTCTACGCGGAGAGGAGTCCGTGGTGGTTGGTGATTAGGGCTTTTGGGGCGCCTGGGCACGGGTCGAAGCTGTATGATAATAGCGCGATGGAGAACCTGATGAAGAGTATTGAGAGTGTGAGGCGGTTTCGGGCGGCGCAGTTTGATATGGTGAAGGCTGGGTTGAAGGCGGAGGGGGAGGTCATTTCGATCAATATGGCTTTCTTGAAGGCCGGAACACCTTCTCCCACTGTAAGTAGTGTTTTTTCTGTTTCCATTTCACTTGTATGCACTGTTAGTAGTAATTTTTCTGTTTCCATTTCACTTGTATGGTAATACTAATATCCAGGTCTGGCCCGATTTTATAAACTAGTTTGGGATAATCTTTCCAACCGTGCTATACGGCCGAAAAAGCACCCGAGCCGTGGCACGTCCCCGGGGACGCTGCCACAGCCCGGGCGCATTTTTTTGGGCCGTGTGGACTTTCCCTAATCGTATTGGTGATGAGGAGCTGCTTTTGGTAATCCATGGTTTTTATCGGTAGAAAGGTAAAGTAGATGGTTTATCAACAAAAGGGGATTTTCGCGGTTTGTCATAGAACCAAAACTTTAAACATACCAGGGATTATGGAAAACATCTTTAGCTATAAGGGAGGACAATGAGTAAATGTTAGTCATTAATTATTATAGTTTCAATATATTGTGTTTCCTTTTTGGATGGGTAAGGGAATTTTTTTTTCTTTTTTTAAGTAAAAAATATATTAATTTTTTTTCTTGATGGAATAAAAATATATAATGGACAATATATATATATATATATAAAATTATAAGTTACCAGAGAAGTATCATCATAATGTCAGGCCATCATTTATTAATTATTATTATTATTATAAAAAAAAATCCTTATTTCCAACCAAGATGTAAAGTTGACTTTAAAAGATTTAAATGGTTTTTAGTTTGAAGCTGTAAATCGTATTATAATCTGTCCTTTCATTTCACTTGATGTATTTACTTGTTACCTTTAGCAACTGGAGGCAGTATAAGAAAACTTTTAGCAAAAAATAACTTCTACATGAAGTCCTCCAGGTGGAGGCAGGGTAGCTAGGTTTGAGCCAGTAAAGTAGGGGCTTATATTAGGATATCCAGGAAAAAATGGATGGTAATTATTTTACAATAGAGGGTAATTTATCTAACCTTCCTGAATTTTTTTGGATCAGGGTTTTGTTATGAATCTCCAGCCATCTGAGGCAGAGGCAGGTTTTGATATTAGGGTGCCCCCGAATGCTGATGAAGAATCTTTGGAGAAACGCATTGCTGAAGAATGGGCGCCTTCTTCACGTAATATGACATTTAAGGTAGGCAAGCACTCAATTATTTTTATATATATATATATATACATATTTGGTAGAATTCATCTTGGAATTTTTTATGATAGCTTTAGTGTAGTCTAAAAAATGAAAGAGTTTCAGCTGACAGGTTATCACGCCCCCAAACCCGGGCCCTGCAGCGGCTCGACCTCGGGGAGCGCGAATTGAGAGTTTTAAGTGACGATTATATTTCTCCCAAGATCCGCGTGTGTGAGGATGACACATTCCAACACACTCAACCGAGGCCATCGGATTCCGTGGCCAACACACTATATTTTGCGGAAGCTTTCGTGGCATTGCGATTCGGAGTCCGTTGCCATCGGATTCTGTGTCGCACTCAATCGCTAGCATATAGCTATCATATCAAGCATCATACCAGACTGGAACAAACCATCACAATAAAAATACAGAGCTGACATTACAGGATATTACATTCCCATATATGTTCAACTTACAAATATCAATATGTATTAATTACAATTCCGAGAAAAAGGCTAATAAAAGCCATACAATAACAAGCTAACAACCACTGCCCCACATGTGACGTAGCTCATGTCTACATGACATAGCCGACAAAACAACTTGCAACTCATGGCTCTAGAGCCAACAAATGCACTCAGCTCGAGGCGAAGAAATTTGGACATGAGTACCAAAATAGTAGGTTAGACACGACGGTCTGGCAGGTGGGTGAAAGGATAGACACGACGGTCTGGCAGGTGGGTGAAAGGATATAAACAATACACTGAAGAATAAAATATATGATAAATCATGTTATTTGATCAAAAACTGCATATAATTAAAACGTGTGGAAATTCATGGATATTTGACAAATCTTGTATTCATGTAAAACGGGTGTAAAACATTGATATCCGACAAAACATGTATTCACTTAAAACATATGTAAAACAGGGATATTTGACAAATCGGGTATTCATTTAAAGCATGCATAAAACATGGATATTTGTCAAATCGGGTATTTCTCACATTGCAAACCCAGTCTACAAGTGGACTTTGCAAATTGCCCTTCTTCAGGGGAGCCACAATCGTAAGGACAGGAGGCAACCACATAAAACTAAATCCTCTATCACTAAAGTGATGTGAGCACATCGGGGGGGGGGCGTTGATCTCAGACACACGAAGTGGTGAGAGTCAACAAAACATATAAATGCATATAACTATACAGGACCACGGCTGCGGACCGGGTATCGTGACGGGATCCAAGCTGCAGCTGGCGGGAACGGGAGGGGGACCTCCAAGTCGATAGATTAAGCCGACAAGGTCGTCCAAGCTTAGTGGTGCCGACTCAGAGGTCACATGAAAGAAATCAGGACATGTACAAATATCTGTATGATGTGAAATACATAAACGGGCTGAAAGGGGTGCCTATAGGCACAAATATCACTGTATTACTGGGCAATGCATAACGGGCTAGCAAAATGCTAAAAATGCAATTTCAGTATTTTCGGGCATGACGAATCAAGTATCTTGAAGTTGAAGAATACATATGAAATTTGGGTAAAATAGGACATAAATGGATTTCCATAAATTCCCGGTTCAAGCATTGAGGGTTCAAGATTAAATCAATGTGGGGTTCGATCGAGTGAACTGGGCTCTGGCTTGGTTGGCTCGAGCCAACTGGGCTCTGACTGGGGTTTGCTCGAGCGAACTATCACAGAAACCTGTTTCTGATGTATTTCGGGTTCTTTCCTTCTCTGGCAACCCCTTTGAACCACCATTCTTTCACATAAAAGAGGGGCTCCGGGCTTATAGCCACCTCAAAACCACACTTACACCTCCATCAAAACATCCGACAAAATGCATCAACATCCACCACATTCATCCACATTTCATCAAAAGAAACCCAATCATCCATGTAATCCATTTGTACACATAAAGCAAGATTTAACCAAAAAAACATGTATAAATTTCCAAGAGATTAAACCAATGAGAAAGACTCATCAATATGCATTCATAAACCAAGAGAAATTGTAGCAAGAAGCATGCATTGATGAAAAACAAATATGAAATCACCAAGAACAAGTAATGAAAATCAAGATTTTCTCATAAAGCATGCTAACATTCAAAACCATCCATTCATCCACTTGCCTTGGCCTCCAAGATGGCTAAACAAGCTCCTAGTCACACTCCAAAGCCACAAATCACCAAGCTACACAAAAACCCCCCAAAACAAACCCATCTTAGAACCCTAAAATGGCAAATCATCAAAGACAAGGAATAGGTTCAAACAAGGCTAAGAAATAGGATATAAGGGAATGCCATTGTACAAAATAGAAGATGGGAAGGAGGCCCTTACCTCTAAGACCATGAATCAACAAGGACAAGCTTGGAGAAGGGGCTGCCCACCTTGACTTTGCACAATAATGGTGTCCAAAGAGAGCTTGAGATGAGAGGAAGAAGAAGTTGGGCTCAAATCTCCATTTTGGCAAGCTTGGAGGTGGATTGAAGAGGAAGAAGCAAGAAGAAGAAGAGAAAGGGCAAAAATCCCTAAGGGGCTGGAGCTCCTCTCCCTCAGCTGGAACGAATGGGAGAAGAAGAAAGGGGCTGGCCCGTTTATAAAAGGGTGGGTGTGGGCCCCACCATCACTTAAACTTGTCAAGGGTTAAAACATCGATTTCTGGGCCCCGGATGCTATCGACGAAGAAGAGAAAAATGTTTCTTATAAAATCTAGTTTCCAAAAAGTATAATTTTGGCATGGTTTCGAGATCTCGAAATTTGGGTCCAGATTCAATGTGAAAAAGAACGATTTTGCACCCAGGGCTGGAAAAATTAGTTTTGGGGGCTTCGAATGGGTACGGAGTAAACACGAAAGTTATAGGGGATGACGAGACTAGTCAAACGAAGCCGAAATGAGAATTTTTGAGAATCACAAAGAACCTCCCCAAGCTGACACGCAAAACAAATGGGACCCTATGGTCATTGACTAGGTTCACTGGCTCTCAAAACTTCCCAAAGCTAATGAAAAAGCATTCTAACTCACAAACTCAACCAAACAACCACTAATTCCACTTAGAAAGCTAATCCACAACCAAATCAACACAAAACCCGGGAATTAGGGGTCGGGGTCTCACACAGTTGGTTCAGACTAAAGATAATGTGATGTATAGAACTTTTCATGTACAACATAATCCGTGAGATTTTGTTGTTGTATACCATATAATTCCTCTCTGCATCTCTATTTATCTGAAACACTTAAACTGTTTATGTTACTTGATGAGATTCATGGCATCAGATGTTCTCCTGTACAGCATAATGCATGTCTCTTTGCATCTGTCTGAGGCAACTCATGCTGGGGCGCGACTGGGGCAGGTGGGGCCGAGTATCGACCTGGTCCGAGCCAAGACTGGGCCCATGGTCGGATGAAACTTGAATTGCCATGCTTGAGCCATAACTTGATTTCAAAACCCTGGGCTTGAGCCCAAGCTGAGGTTATATTACAATAAATGTTATGTATTATATATATTTATTTATCTATTAATCTATTAAAAAATTTAAAAAATTCAAAAATTAATTATGTAGCATAATAAATATGTTATTTAGACATATGAGACCTGCGTCCAAACATTATAATTATCATCAAAGCTTTGTGACAAATGTTTTATGCCAGCTATCAACCTTCCTGACGCAATTCCCCCTTCTTTATCCGCTCTCTTGAGTGGCGGTTACGACAAACTGAAGGAGTTACGAAGGAGTTACCTGAGCCCAAACATGCCCAGCCCAAAATGAGTTTTCAGCAGGCTTTGACACGTGGGCTCATTACGTTTTGAAAAAAAAAAAGAGTAATGCACAATATCATCCAAGGGGACGAATTAAGTCAAATTGTGAATCGTATTTTTTTAATGAAAAAAATACTAAAAATAAGATAAATAGTAGCTATTTATAATCCATTCATTTTTCATCTATTTTTGCATCTATATAGTGACAAATAAGATATAATCAATTTGTATCTATATAGTGACAAACAAGAAATAATCGATCATATAAAAAACATCATTGACATTTAGCAATGCCATATATGATATATCTGTGAATAACTGAATGTGTTAAAGATTTATATTTTTATCAGCCACATATATTAAAGATATCAATGTTACTAGGAAAAATAAACATTTTCAATTTTTTTTTCTTTCTTTCTATTTTGTTCTCTTCAATAAAAAAACCCAAATCATCGACATCATGTGGTTAGGATGTGTTGCCTAAAGTTAAAGTAGTAATTCTTGTAAAAGAAAAACAAAAAAAGAGCAGGGAAAAATGCATACCTACAGTCAAATGCTCTAGTACACGCCAATGCTTTCTTTATCTTTAAAACCTTCCCAAAATCCACAAATTCTCATCTTAAGATGTTTTCCTAGTTAGTAGATAATCTCTTAAAATAAATGTACCAAAGGAAATATATAAAAAATAACTAAAAATAGCAATTTAGCTGTTGCTGCTCCTGCCCAGATTAGTTGCCTGTATCATTTTGTCTAAACAAATGATGCTATGTATAGTATCTAAATATTGTCTAACTGTGCTTCTAGCTTGGACAGTTTAAGCAGAGGGTTTCTCTGCACGACAAGTTTGGGAAGCCAGAACTCACTGCCACTGACAGTTCTAATCCATGGTGGAAACTATTAGCAGATGCTGTGAAGAGAGCTAATGGTAAACTCAATAAACCAGAGATCTTTCCAGCTTCTACTGATGGTCACTATTTCCGGAATCGGGGATTACCAGCAATTGGCTTTTCTCCAATGGCAAACACTCCAATTCTGCTTCATGACCATAATGAGGTTTGTACTTAACTGCTTTTAATGCTTTCAATATCTAATTTATGTCTTGCAGTTTCATGAACTAAAGCATTTTTCAGATCTATGTATATATTCCTAATTGGAATTCATACACAAATGCATTACCAAAGGGGAAACAGGTTTGCAGTCCTTCCAAATTGTAGTGCTCGAGGACTACAATATGTGAGGACGGTGAAACAGCTGTTACTTTCAATGCTTGTTATAATCAGATGTTCTATACTAAATCTATGAGTATGGGCATCTTTATCTACCTATTTATCTAGTTATTCTATAGTATATATATGTATGTGTATCTGTGTGCGCATTTTGAGCTACGTTTTTTATATGGTATAGTGTGCGTTTTGAGCTACATTTTTGATACGGTACATGAAGACTTGCATTACTTTATGTACTATATGGCTATACTTTCATCATCATGTGGACCAAACTTGTGCTGTTGATAAAAATTACTGAACGTGAATCTTTGAACTTGACTAAGAGATGCAATATACTCAGGCTGCTGTTTGAATTGAAAGTCAGTTCCCCAAGTAGGGTTCATGTGCAACACTTCGCAGGTCTCTGGAACCCAACTGTGTATTCAAAAATATTTCTTGGTTTTTGTACTCTTGACTTGGAGCTATGTTTATGAATACATAATTCAGGTTGTCTTGATATCTATACTTGTTGTCATTGGTATGCATGCATGTCTATCAAAATAGAACATACATGCACAAGTAAATTAAGGTTTGTGGAACTGAAATGTCTCTTTAATTTATGCAGTTTCTAAATCAGGCAGAGTACTTGAAAGGAATTGAGATATATGAGTCAATCATTAAAGCTTATGCCTCTTATGTTGAATCTACTGGAGACAAAGTTCCCAAAGATGAGTTGTAAAAGCATGGGTGTCACCCTTTTCTATAGAATAGGCATTATGTTGCCTAGCTGAGGCATATTGACGTCTATATCACAGAATTTAGACTGGGAATTTATACCCTTAGCATGTTCTGGTTGAACCACGGACTTGGTCCAATTCTTCCCGCCACTGTTGCATTGTTGTATATCTTGCTAGCTGCATTTGGAATATAGTTCTGAAATGTGCTTTCTTTTGATTGGAAGTACAAACAGATGATCTTTTTCTACTTTCTAGTTGCAAGTATATCTGGGCCCATAAGGTTCTAATTTCATGGTGCCAACTACCGTGGTTGTTGCTGGTAGAGAGTTACATGATTGTCTTAGCTGTGTTTCGGCTGCATGGCTGCATCCAGGGAAGGCTAAGTTAGAGGAACATTTATTTATTTTTAATTATACGGAACAAAAAAACGTGATTCTTAAAATTTCAATCGAAAACTGGATAACAGTCCTTTGCTCTAACCATGTTATCCGTGCACCCTTGGGTGGGAAAAAAATGGGAGCAAGCCACCATCGTTACATCGTATAACAGTCAAAACAGAATCAACAAGAATTGACTTTCAAAATTTTTTTTCCCCTTCTTTGGAAGAATTGGCGCACTTTCATGTGTGTGTGAGAGAGAACTTGAACATGTGCTTCTACTGCTACAAGAGAGATGGGGTGCAAGTTGAGCCTGCATTCAAGAGATCTCCTGTACCCCGCCTTGAGCCTGCACTCACCTGACGTTGGGATTCATTATATGTGCTAGTTGCTTAAGTGGCCCACAACTTGGCTTGCACCTAGGAGTAATGGGGAGGGCCGCCCCAAGCCTGGCTGGATAGAGATTGTGATCTTTGGCCCGTGGGATAGTTCCAGTCCTAGGCTTGGGTCGTCGTCCGCTTATGATGCAACTGCGCTCAACATATTTAGCACAAAGGTGTATATAGATTCTGGATGTGGGGTGGCCAATGCTGAATCTGGGCTAGAATATTAGATCTAATAAATTAAGAAGCCCGGCTTTGGCATTCCCATGAACAGCTCTACTTGTAGCACAGTTGTGGTACAACCTCGTCAGAATTGATCATTTCATCTCTGATCTCAACATTGTTCTTTTTGCCAGAAACTTTCCCATATTGATGTCCTCGATGAAGTTTTTAATTTTCTATCTAATGACTGATGATCTTTCAAGCTCAAGCTCTTTAGACTTCACCTCCAACCAACAAAGTTAATAAAATTTTCAATTAGGTTACGTTCTAAAATTAACATGATCTGTTTCAATCTGCATATACCCTGATTTGGCGATGGGAGTCCATCAACAAGATATCTTATCATTTGCTTCATTTGGTTACATCTCCAAGACCAAAATGATCCATTTCATCCTGCACGTACCTTATTTTGTAATTGCAGCCCATGCCCTGCAGGCTTCACAGACCTTCAAGTTGACAAGTTCAACTAAAGGAAGTGCAGATCGTCGACAGGTTGAAAATTGACATTGTCATGTTGTAAGTTGGAAGCCTTTTTCAAGGCAGCTGAGATCCCAACCTCTCAGCAAAGCCATTTACATGGTTAACCTGCTCCATAGATGATTGGACTGGTGTGAACTTCGCTCAAAAGAACCTAAAGACAACTTCCCCTTGCATTACCAATAATCTGCACATGAACAAGCCCCATCTCTGAAATGGTGAAAGCGGATTGCGTCTCTGATAATAATGTTCCTATTCTCTGTCTTCGCAACCAGCTTTGCAAAAGTGTGGCAGTCACCACATATCCTAAGGTTCTTCATTATTCGAATCGGCTTTTCCTTTATCGAGTGGATTAGTCCAAATGCAATTGCCAACTTCTCACTATGATATCGAAGTGAATCCTCCTTCTGTTCTCTTTCTATATCTTGCAACACGAAATTTGTGTCTGGAACATAACCAGCCTCTGTTATTCTCTGAATCAACCTGTTCAGCTCTTTGCTGATTTTATCTGCATGTGGGTGTGATTTGTCGCCTCGAACAAAGGCATGAATCTGCCTGTCAACTTCAATCCAGCTACAACCAGGTTCTTTCCTCACTCCCCTCTCTCTCATTGTTTTTCTCACTTCTTCAGCATCCTCCCACCTTCGAGAATTTGCATAGATATTGGATAGGAGTATGTAAGCCCCTTCATCATGTGGTTCCAATTGGAGAACTTGCTCTGCTGCATATGCTGCCAGATCCATGTTGTGATAAACTCGACATGCACCAAGAAGCGTCTTCCAAGTGACAGCATCCGGCGCGCATTCCATTTCATGGATGAATTTAACGGCTTCATCAAGCTTCCCTGCTCTTCCTAGGAGATCAACCATGCAACCACAATGCTCTCTTTGTGGTAGAATACCGTATAGTTTCTTCATTGACTGGAAATAATACCATCCGTCTTCAACCAAACCTGCATGACTACAAGCAAATAAAACGCCCACCATGGTAATATGATTTGGTTTAATACCAGAATCTTTCATCAAACCAAACAGTCTCAGAGCTTCTTGACTGTGACCATTCTGCGCGAATCCTGCAATCATTGTGCTCCAAGAAATCACATCTCTCTCTGACATCCTCATAAAGGCGGAGTTTGCCTCCTCTAGATTCCCACACTTGCAATACATATCAAGAAGTGCATTGTTCAGTATCAGATCGCTCTCAAACTTCAATACATGGCCATGAACCTGTCTTCCTAAATCTAGCAGCACCGAAACTGTACAAGCTCTCAAAACACTTGTCAATGTCCCCTGATTAGATGAAAAACCAGCTCTCTTCATACGCTTAAAGAGATGCAAAGCACGGTCGCTATCGCTGTTCTGAGCAAAACTCCCAATGATTGAATTCCAAACAATTAAATCGCTTGTCACCATCTCATCAAAAACACGAAGCCCCTCATCCAATTCACCCCATTTCGCATAGATATCAATAAGAGCGCTCCGAACAAAGACATCAGACTCCAACCCGCATTTAATTATACTGCAATGTAGCTGTCGAACGGTCCTCAACCCATCGCACGCCCTAAGAACCGACGAAAAAGTGAACATATTTGCTCGAACACCTTCTCTCTGCATCAAAATCAGAAGCTTAAGAGCCTCTTCGCCGCGATTTCCATTGGTATAAGCTGAAATCAGGGTAGTCCAAGAAACTACATTTCGATCAGGCATTTCATCAAACAGCTTGCGCGCTTCATCTAAAAGGCCAAACTTTACATACATGCTAAGGAGATGGTTGATGAGAAAGGTTTCTGGGACGTACCCATTGGAGAAGATGTGCAGGTGGACTAACTTTCCATGATTGATTGCTCTGCGGTCGACGCAGCATTTGACGAGCTCCGAATAAGCGAGGGAGCCCGCGTGAACGCGGTGTGATTGGAGGGAGTTCATGGCGGAGATGGCATTGGCGAGGTCTCTTTGGTAGCATAATCTGGTGAAGTTTTCGACCAAGTTGGAAGGAGATGAAGGATTTTGAGTGGTTTGGGCCTGTAGATGGAGAGATGAAGAGGAAGAGTACAAGAGAGAAGAAGAAGCGAAGGAGAGGAAGTAAGGTTGTGGGATTGTTTTCAGTAGAGTTTTCATTGCGGGAGCGTATCGTACGTAGTAGAGATTTTCTGCAAGCCCACTATCTATCCATCGAAAATTCTTTGAGCCCAGATCAGATGGACATCTTGCAAACCCAACTTTACCCGGCCCATCGACAACCACACTGTTTTTGCGTCTGGCCTGACCCTTGTCTGACCCGTATATTTGATGTATTACTATTACGCTGTAGACTGACCCATTTTTATCCGACATGACCAGTGTCATTAGTGTTCATGAGCAAATTTAGGGTACATTTGTAAAGCGCTACAAAATTTTAATTTTGCACAAATTTTGTGTGTTCTAGCGAAAACACCAAGTCTAACCCCTCTCATGGGAAAAGTAGCCTTGGGCAAAACAGCAGAGAACTCAGTTCATTTTTTTAAGAAAAATTGGCGGACCAAATATGAAATTTATTATATGGAAAATATTTTATACTTTTCACATGCTTTTTGCGGAAAACTATGTACACAAACATGCACTTTTTTTTCTTAGTAAAATGTGAAAGAATAGTTTCCTCTATGCTCACTACGAGGCTGCACTTTTTGGAATACCTTTGCATAACATGTTTTGCGAGAGTTTATGATGTGTGATACCAATCTTGTCCCCAAGTTATAGGTTGGTCGGGGGTCAACTTTAATATAGGCTATCTTTTACTCTTTTTTTAAGTACTATTATTTGCATGTAATATTTCATTAATAGATAATAAATGGGGCCAGACAAAGTGATTTGACTATAGATTTGAATCAAATTTGTGGTAGAATTGAGAATATTGGCTGCTGGGGCAGACCCATGAAATTTGACTTGGAGGGCTCTATGCAAGAGAAATACTGGGAAATGGGCAAATGTAAAGAAAAACATATCAATTTGTAGAACGGGGGGGGGGGGGGGGGGGTCTTAATAATTTTAATTCCTTTTCAAGTATGGGTGGGGGCTTAAGCCCCCAAACCCTTGTACTTGGGTTCATCCCTGATCGGCTAGAACACATGTTGTGCTGACGATAGAAATTTGCGTAAAGAAATGACTTCAATGAAAACTCTCTTTTACATGTATTTACATCGATATAACTTAATTATCTTTTACATATTTTACTTATTGAAATTTTTAACCTCCTCTTCTTAATGAAATGGAATTGATGCCCTACTTATAAAAAGTCATCTTCTTAATGAAATCGAATTGATGCCCTACTTATAAAAAAGAATTAATAGGCTTTTCTTTGCTTTCATTATTGTTAACGAGAAAAGAAATGTGGTGACACATTTATTGATACTATCGATGAACTAAGCTTGACCATTTGTAAGAAAATTCTGACCTCACCACTAGTTTGCATCATTTATCTGCGAAAAGTTAAAAAAAAAACACAATTAATTTTTTATATATCCATGGAAAAGCACTTTTCTAAACAGGCAAGAAATCTTTTTTTCGATTTTGGAGAAAAATCACAGCCCTTCGTGTTAGAAATGTGCCCCTTCTTACAACCCTTGAAGAATGATGATTATGATTTCATAAACACGTGCCCCTCCTCGGTTAATGCATGTCTATCTACTATACTGCTTAAAAAGGAAAAACCAATTCAAAATACAGGGGCCATTTGGTAAAAGACAAACGGCACAAATGAGGCTAAACTTTCCATGTAAAACATGCGGGAAACCAGTAATTTTCGAGGAATACATTATATCGGGACAGGCTTTTAACATATGATACACTGTTTCTCTCTTTCTAATTTTAACATAACACCCAGTTTGAAAATGCAACGAATCCAGAGACCCGCCGTCACGCTCTCCAGATAACAACTAGCTTAAAAATCCAACAGAGAGAAAACAAAAGAGCTCGACAAGGAAAGCGAGAATCGTCGGCTGCTGGTATTTTCTCTATCATCATCATCATCATCATCTTCTTCTTCTTTTGTTATTACTATTGTGAGATCTTCTTTTCTATGTTTTTTTTTTTTTCGCTGCATGTGTTGTTTATAGCTTTATTTAGTCTTTCTTATCTTTCTTTTGCTGAGATTTTGAATCGCCAGATGAAAAATGAAGAAGAAATTTGGGTTTTATCATGACTGGGTGGATCACATGTTCGTTTGTTTCTGCAGATACATTTACAAGATAGGGTTTGTGGAGATTGCATGCTCTTTTCTCTTGTAGTTTTAAGCTTATCATGTTGTGTTGTTTTTTTTATTGCTATTTGTTGTTCATCATCATGATCTTCTTCTTCTTCTTTTCTCTGTTATTACTATTGTGGGATCTTCTTTTTTTCTATGTTTTTTTCTCTCTGCCTGTATTTTTTTTTAGTTTGATTCTGTCTTTCTTATCTTTCTTTTGCTGAGATTTTGAATCGCCAGAGATTAGGGTTTTATCATATGACAGCTTAGATCACATGTTCGTTCGTTTCTGCAGATAACAGTTACAAGATCGGGTCTCGTGATCAGGAAATGATCTCTTTTGTGTTTCTGTAATGTGAGATTTCGGATTTTAGGGTTTGTGGAGATTGCATGCTCTTTCCTATTGTAGTTTTAAGCTTTGCATGTTGTGTTTTTTTTTATTGCTATTTGTTGTTCATCTTTGTATGATTTCTTTTTAATTTATTGATGATTCATCTTTGGAGAAATCATTTGCTATTGTAGTGTTGGGTTAGTGATAAGTTGTTGCATCTGTTGATCATCTCGATGGAGTATTTGTTGACTATGATGAAATTTGGACGTATGGGTATAATATAGTTCTTTTGGGGATTTTGGTTTATCTTTAGCAGAAACAAATATGATTTCTTTTGGATTAATTAGTAGTCCGTTTAGAATTGTCATTTTTTTTTTGTTATTGTTAGATGTGAAAAGAAATGCGATTTGGGGATGTTATGTTATCTGAATTGGTTTGTGTGGAAAATCTGAAGAGGTTACATTTCCATAAAGCCTCAACGCACAATTATTAAAGAAACTTCCTCAATTTATAGAAGAGAAGAGAGTAATTGTGACTAAAATAGTTCAAATCTAAACATTCAAACTAACCCTTATCCATTTCTCTTCTAACAAACTATTCCTACTGTCTAATCCCGTGGTTTCTAACAGTTTGATTGCCTACTTAATTGGTTGTGGTCCGCACAGCTAGACTCTTGTATAATCAGTTTCTTATTGTAGTTAATAGAGATGAAAGATACTCCCCATACGTCCCCTATACTACTATATTTTTAATTTCTAATCAGATTTCTGTGAATTGATCAAATTCGTCACCACCACCACCACCGAGATCATGTGCAGAAGCCCAGTGGGGCCCACTTTGGAGGAGTGATTGGGGAGGATGGGTAAGGCTTTTCTTTTGTAGAGGGCCCACAAAATCTCAGATCTAAAGGATCTTAGTTGATCAAGAAATGTGCCCCCTAAATTCAAGTTAAGAAAATTTGGACTTGGAGTCAAGTACTGAGATCAATCTGGATGGGTGTAAGTTGGGTATGGAAGCAAATCACTAGCATGGGTGTTGGTGGGGATCGGATCGGAAGGGGATAAAAATCGTATATATTTATGCATTTTCATCATTAGTCTCAATTATAATTCTCAATAAGCATAACTACTTTGGTTCATTACAACTTCTATGGCAAGTTGCTAGCTTGATGCTAAGCCTCCCACTATAAAAAGGAAAGGAACTACAAGGGACCATAAATGGGCTGACATAACTAGGCATTGAGGCACCATTGAATGCTTGCCCAGTGTTTGCTCAGTAGAAAACCATTGAATAAAGTATAGAGAGCTGCACACTGGTTTTTTCTCTCTCCACACTGGTACTCTCTACACTCCCCACACTTACTCACCCTGTTTTGCCCAAAATACCCTAACATACGGAAACCCATTGCTTTCTACACACCCCTTCTCCCCCCTCTCAACTCTCCCTCTCTCCCCCTTTGCCTCTCGCCCACCACCTATTCTCTCTCTCTGTGTGTGTGTGTGTGTGTGTGTGTGTGTGTCCGTGCCCGCCTTCGCCCGCGACCCCCTCCCTCTCCCTCCGCACCGCCCAGTCGTTGCCGGAGAAGAACACAGAGAATAGGCCGCTTGAGTTTGGGTTTCAGTTTCGCCGAGGTTTGTCTGATTATGTGCCTTCATTGGAGAATAATAGAGGATCCATAATCCTCAATTTTGCAGAGATCTGCTACCTGATTCTTCTGGATTTTCATCGCCACCAGAGAAGAGAAGAGGATCTAGTCAGATTGTACGGTGCCTAGGTTTGCCGAGGATTCAGACTCTTGGTTTGGATATTCCTGAACCGGAAGAAACTCGATCGGTGATGGTTTAAATGATTCTGTTTCAGGGAATCGAGGCAGAGATGAGGTGCGGTTTTGTCTTCGTTGGAGAACATTGTCGCCGGAGAAGGAAGGGATTACCGCCCTCTCCCACCCTCTCCCTCTTCCTCCCCCTCCCCCTCCCTTTCTCTCTCTCTCTCACTCCCTCCCCCTCTGGTGGTGCTGGAGGGGGCGGTGGTGGCTTGGGTGGGCGTGGGGATGAGGGTGGGTGAGTGTAGAAAGAAGTTGGGAGGGAGAGATGTCTTTTTAGGTAATTTTACATAGGGGTATATTGGTCATAAGAAAGTGCAGTGTGTGGAGAGCAAAAACCAGTGTGCATTTAGCAGCTCTCGGAAATCATTTTTCTTTTGTGAGAAAGATGAGGCATGTGGATACCTTAATAATCATTTTCACTATCTTAACACCATTAACCTAAGAGGTTAAGAGGCCAACCCAAGGGTGGTTGTCCGAAGGATGCGAGGTTGGGCCCATAGATGCACTATGTATATATAAGCATATATGACATTTCACCTATGGTACTTACTGAGTTCTTTTGAGAGGAAAAGATCTCGACCTCTTGTGGGACCCACTTGGATGCATGCCAATTATGAATTGGTGGTATTATGGAAAGATCTCAATTTGTTCGGACTTTGGGCAAGAATGAAAAACAGATAAAGAAATAAATAAATAGTCTCAAGGGGATCATTCTATCCCTTGACTTAAGAGACCTTAAAGTTTATTACTCTTTTAATTTACATTAATGTTTTGAAGTTCAATCCAATGGTGTTTAATTCTAGTATGGAATATGTCTCAAATTGGAGAGAGTTATTTCATTAGGGGTAGTGAGTGTGAGGGAGTTGGATTGGTTATACACACGGGAACAAGGGCTAAGATTGTGACCTCCAGTGAACAAGATCACCTTTACATTCTCTGGTCCAGTTAGATAAAAACTAGGGTATTGATCAAACTAGTAAAAAAACAGTGGTAGAACTAATTGGAAGCACCATTGTTTAAAATATTATTAAAATCTTTTTATTAATTTTTATGCCACGGTTGAGCTAGGTTAAACTGGATGGTCAAACTTGGTTGGACCAAACCGTCCAATGCACTACTTCGCCCGCTTGTTTGATTTATAAAATAATGGCTGCAACTCACATAAACATAAGAGGTACAAACTGGGTGAAAGATGCAGATAGATAGATAGATATGGATATGGATATTAGGGATGGAAAGAACCTGACTCGACATGGGTTTGACCTGCTAAACGGCTAAATCTGATCTGGAATTTATAGGGGGTGGTCAGAACTTGATCAGAATTTATAGGTTAGGTGTGGTTGACCTGCATAATCTGGGTAGCATGTATGGTTTATCAGCTTTCTCCATTAGTTTGTAAAACAAACTGGTGGCTGATATTAAATAGTGCCTGATATTAAATAGTAGCAATGACAGTACAATATTACCAAACAAAAGTTTAAGGGTCCCTAGGACTACCAAAAAACTATAACCCCAAAATTGCCATCCCGGGCTGGGACTTGCATAGTAAATGAGAACCACTTCCGCTTCATATTGCCGACAATGTATGGTCAACAATGAAGGAGTTTGGATGATCAAACCTGTCACAACCCCACCCAACTCAGCATGATATTATCCGCTTTGGCCCACGTGCACGCGCGGGGACTTGCCAGACGGTCACTCATCCCGGGTACTGCTCCCACCAAAGCATGCTTAGCTCTGAGTCCCTTATATCCCGAGTGTTTTTTGGCGGGTGATGGGCACACCGGATTTTAACCAAATACACCACCTCGTCTCAAGCCTGCCGTGTCTCACAAAACCATTGTGATCGTCAATTGATGGACATATGATTCGCTAAATGTCATGTCATGGACCATTTGCCTTTAGTTACCTCATCCTCATAGGCAATGTTAGAAAGAGTTGCCTTCAGCTCCCCTCATTTACATGTACACAGTTCCTCCTCGTCACATCTTTGCTTAATTTGAATGTGGTTTGTGTAGGTCGGGTTGGGTTAGCCCACATTAAGCGTGAGATGCGGATACTCGATCCGTTTTATAGACAGGTTGAATACAAGTTGGGCTTTGACCCTCAAACTCCTTTGGTCAACCAACCAATTTTTACTTTTCCTGACCTGTTTGTTGCCCCCTCATAGATAGAAAAGAGGTGAGCTGGTAAGGTAATATGAACATGCTAGAGTATCAGGAAGAGTAGTTGGGTCGTACCTATAGTTTGCGCTGTGTCTTTCCTCTTAGAAGATTAAAGGTCACCGAAGTAAGGTCCTGGGAGGGTCCATTCTAGAGACAAACCTAACCTTTGGCAATTTGCACAAAGTTGTTGCTCGCAGTTCTCGAACCTGCAACACCCGAGACTCTTAGAAGATTATTAAACAAAATATCCTCCTAAATATCCAAGATTGGAACACAACCTTCATCAATAACAAAATAAATGCAAAGCTGCCAAACTTTCCTAGCCCCCCCCCCCCACCCCCACCAAAAAAAAAAAAATGTAAATAACATGGGAGAGCAGACCAAAAATGGAAATCTCAAATAAACTACCAACCATGCTTACATCTATGCTTTGGGGCATCCAAATAGGGCAAAAGAAATTCAAACCAACTTTTGGTAGGGCTTAAGAAGATAAGGAATCTAAATCCTGCTTTGCATACAACCAAATCCTAAAAGATAGGAATTAGAACCGTACGGCTAGCGGTGGACTAGGCTTTGATGGATTTTTAATTTTAAGTCCCATGGCCCAAGGATGGGCTTAAAGAGTAAGCCTGTTTAATAGAAGGGCTATGCTTGGGCTTCTAGTACATCAATACTCAATAGCATGGATCGACATGTCTCGGTGTTTGGTTTTTCTTTTACATATATTATATCTATTTAAGTAACAAATTACAAGAATATAATCATATTTAGTATGATACTATTCTTGGAAATAAATTAAGCATATTAATTTTTTGTTTGTATAATTAATCTACTCCTATTATATGATGATCGTCAAGGCCTTTGGTGGCACATATGGAGGATATTTTAGTGGGGTGATTGTGAGGATAGGTAAATGGGTGATAATTAGAAAGGAGTTCAATTATCTACATTTAGATCTAATTCTTTACAATTGGGAACCTGGTTTGAGTTATGGTTCTAAGATTGGCATGTTGAAATTTAATGTGGATTTGGTGGTTCATGGTATGGCACGTCCAGTGGGGATAGAGGTTTTCCTTTGTAATAAAGTCACTTTATTGCTTACTTTATCAGACTTTATTGCTTACTTTATCAAACTCTACTGGAGTCGGGGAGTCCAATGAAGTGGAGGTGTTGGCTTTTTTAGAAGCTTTGAGGGTTTAGTGGCATCTTATTTACTAATGAGTGTGGAGTGCTTTGAAAACCACAATTCTTCCTAAATGAGATTAAATAGTTGTCTTCTTACATTAAAGTGGAATTTTAGTATGCTGTTTGATTGGTTAATGATGTGGCAGATAGGTTGGCTAGGATCCTTTTTTTTTTTTTTATGATTATTCTCTTTTGGCCTTAATTAGTAATTGTTTTTGGATTTTTAAGAGAATGGTGTTGGTGATACACATGTAAGTGCATACACACACATATACTGAAATATTCAAGTGAAAACTGTATGTTGTTATGCATGCCCCTAGGTTTTGTTGCGATCTTTTTCATCCCCCACCTCCTCCTTGATTGACATGGCCCGATGTGGCCCTCAGAGACGAGTTGGCTTGGTACCGGAATAAAAAAAAAAACACACACACACACACACACACCGAGCTACTGGAAATGCAGTCCAACACTATGGGGCTCACTTGGGCCGACCTTCTGTTAGTGCGGCCCCTTGGAAAGTCTTTTCATCCCATGATTTGGCATCAAACCCAATTTTACATTCACTGAACCTTCACTCACCTTGGATCGAGTCTCAAGAAAATCTATATGCCATTAGACTTTAAGGCTGTTAAATCAAGGGCTAGGATAATCTAGTGGGGCTAGCTTTTTGAATCCCCCCTATCCATGAGCAGACCTTTCAATTTGCCCTCCTCCCACTGGTAAAATTGCATCTAAGTGGGCCCCACAAGCAGCTTGTAGGTGACCATTCCCCGTATATTGAATGATATCTCTTTCTACATATTTACACACACACACATATAGATCGTGTGGCTTATTACCTCTCAACAATGTATGCAATGGTCTAAACCTTCCATTTAATATGATCTACTTCAGATTTGGTAATAGCTAAAAAAGACTCTGAAGTTTCACATTTAATTCCCACATTAAACCTCAATAGTCAATATAGATCACTCTGTATTCTAAAAGGAAAAAAAGGTCTGCGTATTATTATGGGTAGATATTTCCCAAAATTTCTCATGACCATTGGAAAATGTTGGAGAAGCAACAGGTTTCTTCTTGATTTAATCTTTCTATTTGTGGATGATATCATGGATATCTGGAATCAGATGAAGGGTTCAATTTGGCACATTCATGGCTTTTTTGTTCAGAGTTTTATGTACTTCCAATGCAATTTTTATAGAACTTTTTTCCTGCTACATTAGGGATTCAAATCCACACACTTACTCGCACATCCACGTGCCTAACCAGCTGATCTTCAGCCGGAGACTATATAACTTTTTCTTAATAGGTGATTTCTGTATAACCTTTTATGCATGTCCCAGATACAGCATTCAAGGAAGCTTCTGTTGCTTTTGATGATTCCCTGTTGTGCATGTATGCTAATTTCCCAAAAGAGATATTTTTACCAAGCAGCACTTATAACTTGATCCAGATTTTATTGATTTTTAATAATTTCTCCCTTGTGCTATAATCTTGTCTAGTGCTGTGACCTTTTAATGCTAAATATTTGGTTACGATATATATATATATATTCAATGACTAAATCTTGATGTGAAATTTGATTCTCTCCATGAAATCAGTGGGTTTGGACTCTGCAGTAGATAGATAACAGCGTGAAGCTTACATGGATCAGTTCAGGCCCAATAGTGGACCAGTTAAAGCATCCACAAGTGATCAAAGATTCTTGATCAATTTCATCATGGGCAATTACTTGGGTCCTGATGTCAAAACTGACATCCCTAGGCGGTCAGCCTCTCAACGAATGGCCGAAGGCCTCCCTCCATACGATATATCTGATTTGTGCTCCACAAATATTAAGCGTTCAGAGGTCGAGAGCCTTTATTATTATGTTCTAAAGAATGCTCATCAGAGCGCCATCATGAAGTTGCAGCCTTTAGACCTCTATTTTGCGGGAAACTTACCTTCAGACAACGTGGACAACCCTGAAGATGTGTGCAACTTTACGAGCCTTTTCCCTTTGGCTATTCATGAAGGAAGTTTCGAGATCTTTAATGGAATTGTTGTTATTGATGATCCTGATATTTCACATATAAAACCAGAGGATCTTCAGAGGTTCAAGTGGCTAACCGGAGTGAGTCAACTGAAGATTAATAAAGATGAAGCCTTGTCTTATCATCATGTATATCGGACTACACCAAACACAAATAATAATAGATCCTCTATGGAGGCGTCAATGGAAGAGGTTGCTGCTGGAAATGATGATGCTTCTCAACAATTTAGAAATTCATTTAAAAGAAGTCGTGCTGGTAACATTCTGCAAGTGCAAAACCCATCTCATATGGCTGGTCCTTCACATGTTCATCTTCAATCTTCAGTTGAAGGAACACCTCCTGTGGAAACGACTAATTCGACTGAACCAGTCATGTTGGTACTTGGATTGACGTCTAAAATAGAACAATGGAGCAGAGTGACAGATATCATTTTAACTGGGACAGCAAAAGATGGGAAACTTGGACCACTAGTTGGAAGAGCTGAGATAGGCAGCAGTAAAAATTCTTATTTTTTTCGAGTGGCTATACCTGGTGTCAATAAAGATGATGGTCAGTTTTCTATTTCTTTTTGTGCTGTTTCCTATTTGTTGTCACACAACCATTACATAGCAGTATGCTCTTCACACCAGTATCTTGCTAAATTTTTGCTCTATCACATTGCGGTGATATAATTTTTATTGTGAGGATACAATTGTGTAGATGATCTTTGCTGTTAGAACAAATTCCTAAGCCACTTCTACTTTTTTGTGTTTGATTGGTAATGTTACATGAACCCACAACCTCAAGGTTGCAGTTGTCAGCACCTTCCCCTGCCGTGGGCTCTTATTCTTCTTCTTCTGTTACCACTACTATTCTTTTTGATGGTCTAGTGGCCAGGAGAGGTAAAGATAACCTGCCCACCCACATGGTGTTTTTCCTGGGTGGAGCTGAGGGAGTTGGCGTGCTATCCACAGTGACAGCTTTCCACCACCACCACCACCACTTCTTAGGCATGAGTGCTCCAAACTTCATAAAATCTGGTCACATTCAATTCCAATATGAAATGGAATCAGGATGTATTCATGAGACCTCTTTCCTAGCCAACACCATTGGACACACCAATCATATTGGTCTGAATGTGGTTGGGCCTTCATCATATATAAAAAAGGATGCCTTTTGAATTACTAGGAATCAGGTTTACACAATGATACTGGTATCCAACTTGAAGTACATTCTGTTTTTGCAACTAATGCAAGATCTTTTATCTGACAGGTCAGTTTTACTGTGACATTGAATCTAATGGGAAGGTTCAAATTCGAGGTGTGATCACAACTGATGATAGGAGTGCCTTGCAAAAGTCCCGTGTGTTTCAGATGAAAACTTATCATTTCTGTTCGCCTGGGCCGTTCCAAGTTTCTTTCCGGTTACCAGGTCCGGTGGACCCGAGGCTGTTTTTAGGTGACTTTGGTTTAGGCATGTTTGAAGCAGTCGTAGCAAAAATAATGGAACCCAGCAACAACAACGCCTTGAGTATTTAACTGATCAGTCTCCATTCATATCATAGGTGAAATGTTGACATTTTCAATTTAAGCTACAGAGAAATGGTGCGTGTGCTGAGCTTTGCTCGATTTGCTGCTCATCTCCTATTCAATTAGTTAGTATTATTGTTCTTTCTTTCATCTTGCTTTGGGGATTCTTCTACCCCCACTGTTGTGATATGTGAACTACCGAATGAATTGTTTGGTTCTTCATCAGTTCAGGTGAACAGATACAATTGCAAGGTTTATTTATCATTCTTATCTGTTAAGGCAGGGGCTGTGATGGTTTTTGAGAAGGTATCCACCTCAAAAGTTCAAGTAGTATTTGATGGGTTTATTTTTATCTTCGTTTGTTTTCCTTGGGTTGATATCATATGCAATGAGCTAGGAGCATTATCTCTTTGAAGTTTGGACGACAGTGCATGCAATTGCATCATGGAAGCAGAAATGGTAAGTTGGCCCAACTTTCACCGTAAAAGGAGTGACATAAACCGTTGGGACTGATCATGACATGTCTCCATAATTTACTCAATAGTAGCCAACAAAAAAATGTATATTTTACACATGATCGGTTTAACAATTTATAACACTCTGATTGAGATGAAATCTTGACTGATGCCCATACTGAGAAATTGAATGGAAAGAAGAAGAAAGGAGATTGGATTTCTTTTATGAGATTGTTATGAATTGGGTACCAATCAATGTGATCGGTCTGAAGGTTTTAAACCCCCAAATCTTAAGGGTTAAGGTCCTCAATCAGGTCTATAAGATGCAATTCGAAAACTATCAAACAATCAGAATTGAAGTAAAGAACAATCCATATGTGGAAAAACCCAAATAGGGAAAAAAACCACGGGTCCTGGAACTCAGTCCAGTAAAGAGATCAATCACTGTTAAAATGAAGATTACAAGAGAACGCACAACCCTTTCCCAGTTTACCAAAAAATCTAAGGACTGAAGGTTCTCATGCCGACGCCACGCCGTTTATCTTCTCCCATGATTGACTCTTCGTAATCCAATCTCAAAGCAGCTTCAAGATCACAATCAGGCAAGAATGATGGAAAATGGTCTCTAGAATTGAAATTGACAGTTCATGAAAGAAAAAGGTTTCTAGAAGAGGAATCTCTCTCACAGAAGGTAAGTATGCTCAGTATGTCCAAAAGAGGCACTTAGGGCAAAAGATAACAACCTATATATATGGAAACATTAGGGTTTTGCCTGAAATAGAAAAACAGATAGGAACGTTCGAACGTGTAAGTGAAACGTTTGAACGTTGGGGCTCTCGGGAAAAAGGCTCGAAGGCTCGACACATCCAACGTTCGAACAAAGGTAAGGTGCGTTCGAACGTTGGGGCTCTCGGAAAATTGGCTTGATGCGACTGAAGAAAGAACGTTCGAACGTGTAAGTGAATCGTTCGAACGTTGGAGCTCTCGGGAAATTGGCTTGGAGAGAACTGAAGAAAGAGCGTTCGAACGTGTGAGTGAATCGTTCGAACGTTGGGGCTCTCGGGAAATTGGCTTGAAGGCACTTATGAAGAAATTGGCTTGGAGAGAACTGAAGAAAGAGCGTTCGAACGTGTGAGTGAATCGTTCGAACGTTGGGGCTCTCGGGAAATTGGCTTGAAGGCACTTATGAAGAAACGTTCGAACGAAGGAAGAGTGTGTTCGAACGTTGGGGTCCTCTAAAAATGGCTTGAGATTCTGACAAAGGAACGTTAGAATGAAACATGGAAACGTTCGAACGTTGGGGTCCTCTGGAAAATGGCTGGAGAGAACTGAAGCAGGAACGTTCGAACGAAGCAGGGGAGCGTTCGAACGTTCAGAGATGTGAAGCCTTGCAGTCCATTCTAAAAAGAAATAATAATAAAAAATTACAGAGAATGACCCCAAGTTTTGTCCAATCCCATGAATTATGCCAACCCTCAAAATCTAACACGGTCCTTACTCTTATAGCATTAGCTTATCCTATTTACAGGCAATATCATCCTTTTTAGTTGTGGTGATTGGGACCGATCACTATAGATTATCATACAAATCTTACAGATATGGTGGTCCAATGGGAATTAATTCGCACCCTGAAAGTTGGCGGTAGCACAAGAATTTTATTTTTATTTTGGTTATGTACGCGGATCATTTCTCTTTGTGCCATGCTCAGAGGCCTTTCCTGATAATCTCTCTTCTGCGGGTCGCATATGAACTGGCCATTTTTTTTTTTTTTAATTGGTGCCCATCGTTTAGCTTTATCTCACTTTTTGCAAGGGTAATGATTCATTTAGTACTCTGCTTCCTTCAAGGACTCTTCCATTGTTCATCTGGTCCTACTCCTATCTTTGTTCTAAAATAACAGCTGTTATATTATGGAATTTTCTGTTACATATTGGTTTTTGTAGATGTGATCCATGTTCTCCGGCCACTAAAGTTTTCTAGTAAAACACCATCAAAATCATGTTTTCAACTCTGTATATTGGTGTCTTAGTTTTGCTGTGCTTAAATCACTCTTAAAAATCATATATAAATATAGAAGGTTTTTTGATAGGGAAATGGAGCTTTTTTTTTTTATCATTGTGTCCTTTTTCAATCCAAGACAAAGTTACTTGGGTTGTGTCACATCGGCTTCAAAGTGTCTTACATCTTCGCATCTCAGTTTTGTTGCAATTTGCAGTATGGAATCCACCCAATAAACAATTTTTCTTTTTTTTTGAACGGTAAGCATAGCCATAGAACATAGAACAGAACCCACCCAATAAACATAGAACAAAGGCACGCTCCATTTTGATGTCAAACTTGCCAATTTTTAAGGGTTCATCAAGTGATTTGTAGGCTCATCTGAAATGACTATTTTTTTTAAAATGTTTTTGGGGCTTACAGCCATGAAGATCGATTTTTTGTTTTGTTTTGTTTTTAATAATGGTAGGCCCAGCCAGTTTACTCACAAGGTTGTGCGTCAAAATCTGAAATGTCAATGATGCTCCCCCTAAATTTTAGGGTGCATTTGTGCAACGTGAGAATTTCATGATAGAGGAATTATTCTGATTTTTCTTTTGCCATTTAGTGCACTTTCTTGTGATTTTTTTATTTCATATGTAAGGAGAAGGAAAGCAGGACGTCTCTTTAGCATGGAAAAGAAATCCTCAAAGTACGAAATCACTCTGTTTGTCCCAATTCCTAACCTACGCATAAAAAAAAACGAATACTGGCATGGATGTGGATTAATATCCTCCCAAGCTTTATTTTTTTGGAATCTTTATTTTCTATAGCATTCTCAACAATACTCCATATCATAAGCCAGTGTGATGTGAGTCGTGAATAAAAAGGGTAAAAAATGTGGCACCTTATCGACGTTGACCCTCAATATAGAAAATGAGGGTCCACGTTCTTGAAAAAAAAGTTTCTTGTATGGGAAGGCTGGTTTGGTCTGTTTTTTTTTTTTTTTTTTTTTATAAAATCCTCTTACGATTGTCTCTCTTAAATGATTATAATTACATAATGACTAATAGCCAAGTTAAGGATTGAGATTATTTGATAGGCCTGATATTTTATATTCTATATCTAAATGTTTGTCATTGTTATGCCAGCATCTAAGGCTCCGTTGGATGATCCTATACATTTTTCTTTAGCACAATTCTTGACTGGAATTTGTTATATTGGGAATTCAAAGAGAATGATTGGATGACGGCTGTCCCTTGAAATTATTGCATGCAGCATCTTTTTGTTAGGATCATGAATTCCACCCACCTAAAAAGTCATAAGAACTCCCGGAATCTCAACTTTTTTAGAATTTTTGGATGCTTAAGAGGGAAGGAGGACTTATAAATTTCAGATTATCCTTACATGATATTTTGGAATTCTGCTAAAGAACCGGGGATACTTTAGCCAATGGTTCTTTGTCATAAACCATTTCCAGATCTTGTTGGTCCTATATCATAAACCATATCCAGATCTTGTCAAATTATAGTCATGCAACTAGATTTGAACTGAAGGATTGTTATGTCATCACAAATATTATTTACTTGTAGCCAATTTTGGGGTCCTTCTAAATAAATGAATGGTTTGGATCCCATCGATGTGTAGGGTCAGAAATGGTGGATTTTTTTTGTACCCTCCATTTCTCCAGAGGTCCAAATGCTGTACCATCTTAATTCCATATGATAACTAAGGCTGGCGGTTACAAACCAATGATATAGTGGGGAGGGAGAGAGTTACGACAGTTAAAACTCCAAAGGCCTCTTTTAAATTCAAAATCCTATAAATTCAAGCGCCCAAAACCAGCATACAAGAAGAAAAGTTTGCAGACTTGGTCTTGAGAGAACCCAATAACAGGTGAGAAAGGAAATGGTCATGCTCCAGAGAAGAGCAACACTATGTTTGTGCCTCTGCCTTCTCTTTCTTGGTGGAGTTGTGGAAGGTGGGAATGTGAGGAAGAAAGCCCCAAAGCCCGGATCATTCAATGTCATGGATTTTGGCGCCAAGGGCGACGGCCTAGCGGAAGATACTAGGGTTAAGTTTTCCATTTACTCAACCCTGTAATCTGAGAATTTCATGTTGTAAAAACACTTGGAGGGGTTAAAAAGGCTCAGAAAGTATGGGATGAAATTGAAGTTTAAGAAACTGGTGTGGTCAGGATCCACTGAACCAGTCTCCACTTTAATTAAACTCTTTACTTGTCACCTGTTTCATGCTCTTTCGGTGAAATTCCCTTTTACTGTGAGTGAATTCCCCCAAAAAAAAAAATATTTGGTGCAGGAATGCAGTCATCTATAAGTTATGGTTTGTAATTTTCTATGGTTTTCTGGGTTGTTCTTGTTTTTCCTTCGGTTTATTTTTTGTAATTTGAAAACGTTTCACAAGTTTCCTTTCCTTTGTTTTTTTTTTTTTTTTTTGAACTATAGTGGGACTTGGAACTCTTTAGTTGTGTTCTTAGTTTCTTTTAATCTGCAATATGTGTTGAAAAATAATATCTTCTTTCCCTGGGTTATTCGTGTTTTATAATTTATTGGACTGAGGTCACAGACTCACAGTTAATTTTATGTTTATTAAATCATTTTTGGAAGGCATTCCATTATACAGACTAGTCCACTAAGGTGTGAAACTATATATGGTGCCTACGCCAAACCAGGAGTGATGATATCCTGGGCACTCAACACTACACTAGTCCTCATGATAGAGCAACAACTGCTTGATTCTGGCCATCCTTGTAAAATCCATTAGTGGAATTGGACTAAAAGGTTGATCTTTGCATAGAATACATAGAAATTGAGTGTATAAGGATTTTTGGTTGAATAAATTCTATTGAAGGATTTTTAAAGAGCTGAGTAGTGAAGGAACTAAAGGTACCTGCCTTAGACGTAATCTTGGCTTTTATTAAATATAGGGTCTTCAGATGAATGAGAATTCAATTACATGAAACAATCATGAATAAGCAAATAAACCAAACGAGGGCTAATGAGTTTTAGTACAAATATGGAATATGCAGTTATCTAACATACGCAGGGGTTTGGATTGGGATTTGCAGGCCTTCATGGCAGCTTGGCAGGCTGCATGCAGCTACACAGGGTCGGCTAGGCTTCTCATCCCCAAACACACTTACCTGCTTGGTCAGGTTAAGTTTGCGGGCCCCTGTAAGAACGTACCGTCCTTAACTATCTACATGAAGGCAAGTCTCTAGCATCCAAAAACAAAACAAAAAGAAAGAAAGAAAGATGTCATCTATCATCCATCCGTTCATTTAATACACATATGTATTGATTGATCGATGCCCCACCTAATCTGAATAATGTATTATTGTATATATTTTTTATTCTTTCTATTTGTAGGGTCATTTGATGGCCGTGAGGGACCTCAACAGGTTCACAGATTCAGATGTTTGGGTGGAGTTCGGATGGGTCAAGGGGTTGACTTTGACTGGAGATGGCATCTTTGACGGCCAAGGATCTTACGCTTGGCCCTTTAACAAATGCGCCAAAAGCAAGCACTGCGAAGTTCTTCCAACTGTGAGTACACTCTACTCTACTCTACTTCTCTCTCTCTCTCTCTCTCTCTCTCTCTCTCTCTCTCTCTCTCTCTCTCTCTCTCTCTCTCTCTCTCTCTCTACTTCTTCTTCTATCTGGGGTAGAGGAGAAGCTAACAAGAAAGATGAAATGGTGTTTTTCTTCAGTCAATTAAGTTCATAGCGATGACAAATACGATAGTGAAGGGCATAACCTCCTTGAACAGCATGTTTTTCCACATTGGCATCGTCGACTGCAAGAACTTCAGAGCGAGTGATCTCCACATAACTGCCCCGGCCGACAGCCCCAACACTGATGGAATTCACCTGGAACGCTGCTCGGACGTCCAGATCCATTCGTCGATCATTGGAACGGGCGACGACTGCATATCTGTGGGACATGGCAGCTCTCAAATTACTCTAAGTGGAATCACTTGCGGACCAGGTCATGGAATCAGGTAGGGAAGTAAACTAGTCAGTCTTCTATTACTCATCTTCATCAAAGCCTCGTCCCAACCATAATAGTTACCTGGTTCGCTTAAATGGCCTTCTAACTGCAAATTGAACTATGAATTATTTGATTTGTAGTTTTAATCGTGAATTATTAACAAACTAATCTCGTATATATAGTTCCCTAAGTCACGTCCTATATATCTATTAGTGGTGCTTACTTGAAAATCCAAGACACTCCAAAGCACCACACACCTGTGTATCAATGCTAATCCATATCTAACTCCGAAGCTTACTCAGCTCCACTTTAAAGATAGATAATGAGGAAAACATGGAATTTTACTTTGGTTGTTATCTGCGCCATGTGTTGGGCACGTAATCAATCAAATTGTGGCCTCAAATCTAAATGAAGTAAAATTTCGCCAAGAGTAAATGTAAAAAATAGTTTTGGCTGGTTTGGGTTTTAGGTGTGGGCCCTAGTGATGGACATGTCACATGACCACAGATAAATTAGTTCATCGAACTTAAACCCCAAACCAGATGCAAGCAAATCGAAAGAACATGATCCATCAAGTTTTCTCGTCCAACTAATCTTGTAGAGTTCTCTTAGTCGAGTACGTAGTCCTATAAATCTATCAGCAGTTGTTCTTAAAAATCCGACACGCTCAAAAGCACCACACCCGTGTATCAATGCTAATCCATATCTAACTCTGATCTTACTCATCTCCAGTACTTTATAAAGACTGATAATGAGTAAAACATGGGATTTTACTTTGATTGTTATTTGTGTCATGTGTTGCACACGTAATCAATTAAATTGTGGCCTCAAATCTAAATGAAGTAAAATTTCGCCTGACTGGTTTGGATTTTGGATGTGGGGCACTAGTGATGGGTTTATCACATGATCAAAGATAAATTAGTTCATTGAACTTGCCAAACTTGAACTCTGAATCAGGCGAATTGAGAAGCAAATTAAATGAATCTACTCCATTAAGTTTTCTCATCAAACTAAATCTTGAATTAAGAGTTACAAACTCAAATAGAAATTAATCAAACTGCGAACCAGGTAACTACAATCCCAACAATGTTGGGTCATCTATATAAATTTGGTTTTTCCATTTCAGTCTATCTTGAGCCAAGTAATTAACTCCGTTAGTTTAAGTACAAATTAATTACACTGCGAACTGGGAAACTAAGGTCCCAACCATGTTGAGCCAGCTATATTTTGCAATCTCAGTCTATCTCAAGCCAAGTAAACTCCGTTAGTTTACTGCCTCTGCAAGGCTTGGATGAATAAGGAGGGTTGTGTCAAGTTGTAAGTCGAAGTAAAACTTTTGTCGCGTCTACAATAAAGAAATTTGAGTCTATTATTATTATCATTTTGTTATTGTTATCATTTTAAAATAATATAGGTTTCTATATGATCTCTTGATCGATGATGGTCTCGACCTTGACAGTGTTGGGAGTTTAGGGAGATATCCGAATGAAGGGGATGTGAATGGGCTGGTGGTGAGGGATAGTACTATTTCAGGGACCATGAATGGGCTAAGGATAAAGACGTGGGAAGACTCACCTGGAAGCAGCTCAGTCTCCAACATGACGTTCCAGAACATCGTCATGAAAAATGTGGGCAACCCCATCATCATCGACCAGAGCTACTGCCCCTATCAGTCTTGTTCTTCTTCGGTATGAGATTTTGCACTTTTCACGCTCCTTTCTCTTTGGAATTTCAGGATCAACTAGTGTCCTGTGTACTTGATCACACACAGAAATATAGACATACCCATGGAGAGGGACAGAGCGAAAGATGAAAACTTACTGTAATGGATCTCAATTAAATAGCTAACAACCGCCATGCCGGTAGGGCCTATCTGAATGCATCAGAATCATGAGGCTGGGGAACCATCCCAACAGGGCGGTACTTTTTTTAGGGCCTTAAAATTGTCTAATCAAAATGAATGAGAAGTTTTGGTTGAATGGTTGGGAGGCCACAAAATTCATATGCAATTCGCATGTAAGTGTGAAGGGCTTAGATTGATCATTTTCATAACAGCTGGTACGCTTGATCATTTTCATGACAGCTGGTACGCCGATGAAGAAAATCTCTTTTAGGGCCTATTTGTTTGCATTCTAACACAAAGGGATTGGATACATAGGAAAGTTGAAATAAAGATCAAGGGTGAATATACAAAACTATCATAGAATAACCTCCCTTAAATGAAAATTGAATCTAAGGGAAGATGAGAAATGCATACCAAGCAATTTCCCTAGAAACTCAATATGAATGTAGGAAAGTCAAGGTCTCATCTACATCTCAACGTTGTTTCTTCTTCACCGACATATCCTTCACCCCTCACCTCTTCAAAAATCCTCGGCAGAGCTTATTTGAACACAAATTCCTATGTATTAAATTCCTTTGTAATCAGATGTGGGGGTGATACATGAGCCAAGCACAAACCCAACATGAACCTCATTCAGTTATTATTGGTATGTACAGTTCATCGTTTCTTACTTTTGGACTGAGACTTGGAGTTCAAATTAACAATTTTGACAATAACCATTCATGTGGAATCCATTTTTCCTCTTAGACCATCAAATCTAGCCCAACCCGACTCTTTGCATTGGGACCTTATTAAGGTCAACGTCCACCCTTGCTCATGAACGATCATAATTGTGGTCGAGTTCTCGCTCTCACTATAAAATCATTATTGTATTGTTTTCCATCACCAATTGATTTTGGGATAAGTGATAGCTCAATGGGGTGTAAGATCCTACAAGTGGTATCTTTTGTGAGTTACGCGGCAAGAGTTGCGGCGGGTGTGCCGTTGAGGGAGGGATCGTTGAGGTCAACGCCCACCCTCGCTCTTGAACGATCATAATTGTGGTCGAGCCCGAGCCCTCACCATAAAACTACTATTGTATCTTTTCCCATCACCAATTAATTTTGGAATAAATGGTAGCTCAATAGGATGTAAGATCTTACGGACCTATTATTAGAATATGAACCAATATGTTTAGTCAAGGGTTCACTTCCTACTTGGTTTCGCCTTGACATTTTTTTAACTCATTAGTTAAAGCTGATGATGATGATATTGATGATTTGGAAATTGGTTGGGATGGCAAAATGCAGGCGCCTTCTCGAGTCAAGATAAGCGACATTTCCTTTACCAACATCAGAGGAACCTCATCTTCTCCTGTGGCTGTGACCCTTCATTGTAGCAGAGGCATCCCATGCCAGAACGTCAAGCTCCATGACATCCATCTAGACTATACTGCTGGGGCATCAGCTGCCAAATCCACCTGCCTCAATGTCAAAGCCACATACAGTGGGACCCAGATTCCACCACCTTGCATGTAATACTATCATTCCATTTCCCACACATGATGATGATGAATCAGCCCTAAATAGTAAGGGTCAAGATGATGATGATGGTCTGTAAAATCTACGAAACCGTCCTAATTAGCCCAGTTGATGATTAGTTTGTACGTGGTTCATTTTTCTAACCCACTTGCACCACATATGGTCTGTGTGGGGTTTTTGTAGTAGTCTTTTTGTTATTTGGTATGAGAATGGAAGAGGTATTTGTAGTAGGTTAGCGGGTCCGAACTCTCCTACCCTTTGGAGTGCATTTTTCATACTCCTTGCGTGGTGTAACTTTGTGGCACTATTATATAGAGAAATCTCTAACGATGATTTGCTCGTGGTCTTATTTAAACTTGCTAGTTTAGATTGTAAATTTCCATCACTAGAAGAAGTAGTCAGATTTGCAACCCTGTTCTTAGACTAGCTTTCTATTCCATTCATGCATTTAGACATTTCTTTTTTTTGCTTGTGTAGAAGCAAATGGCTCCAAGGGAATGTAGAGGAATTTATTGTAAAATAGCTTCCTTTGTAATTAATAATTAAAGAGGTGTGTGCTGAATGATATAAGGTGGACATGTAGGTTTAACCCTCGCTTTCCTAGGATTTGAATTACTAAGGCCATTGCTTGGTATTCATTTTCCAACTGCCCTTGATTGATTCTAATTGAAAATACACATTTGTTTCTTCAATTTTAACCTATGACACCCATATAAGGCATGAATACGATAGAGATACCTTAGACATATAATAGGGATATGGATTTTACACATAAAAGTAAAGTAAATGATACAACATGATACATTACTCATTTTGAACTTTGAAGTATCAATTGATCATAGATTTTAACTATTTTTAGAAATAAAAGTCTTACAAACATGAAACAAATAGGTCCTAAACGTTTCACTTATGTATGTGACTGGAGGAAAAGATGGTAGCGGTAAGTTGTGGGCAACAAAACCCCATTTGGTGAAACACAAGAAATGAAGTAGACCAGAGAGAAAGAGAAGGGCAAAAGAGGAGAGGAAAGAGAGGAAGAATAATCTTCGGAAATAAGGAATCGTAGCTGAATCGATAATCTCGCTTTCTATTAATTAGGCAGGTTCTTCGAGAAAACGACACCCGCCTTACAAATGGTAAAAAGTAATTTTTATTGTTTGCAGAAAACCACACAATGGAATCTGCTTTTTCAAATATTTGACTAATTGTGAAGGTTGCTTTTGGATCAGAATAGTTTTTACAATTTTTTTATTATCTAGCTCTGGGTTTTATTGATGAGAGAGAGTCAAACAGTGTGCATTTTGCAAATGGAAAATATGTTGTTAGTTCTCATGTAAATTGTCACTATCCTCACCTAAAAAATATTGTTAAGTGTCCCTTAAAATAAGTTTTTAAGGTATCTTGCAATTAAAATAAAAAAGACACACCCTGAATTCTAAAGTCCAGTCAACTTCTACTAAAAAAGAGAAGAGGATTTTGCTGAAAAAAATCCCGAAATATGGCCATATATCCTTAAAGGTCATCGCAATTTGTATGGCACTAATGAGGTATTTTCGCCAATTTTTTATATTTTTTATACTTTTTTATGAGTGACGATAGTGTCACCATGGGTGACGCATGGGCGACGCTAGCGTCGCTCGTCAAACCCCATGCGTCAGTCGTCACACATTCTTCCATTCTTTTCTTTTCCTTTCTTTCTCTTCTTCCTCCTCCTCTTTCTTTTCCTTTCTTTCTTTCTCTTGCAGCATGAGCTAATCTAGTAGCTTTGGATCAAGGGAGATGGATTCATGTCTACATAGAGAAGGCCGGGATCATGATAAATGAGTGCTTACTTGCCAGCCTCATAGATATGTATGCTAAGTGTGGAGAGATAAAATTTACATCATAGATTTTCTTTGATGAGCACGGTCCCACCCAAAAAGTTTAGCTTTGGAATGCCATGATTGGTGGGCTTGCCTGCATGGGCTATCCAAGGAAGCCATTAATTTTTTTGAACAAATGAAGCCATTATTCTTTTTGAATAAATGAAACTCACAAACGTCCCTAATTTGACGCAAGCCAATAGGTTGGATGTTAATGGCGAATAACGCAGTGGATCGGTTTGTAGAGGATTGCTGAAATCCAGGATCCTTTAACTGCACTCTCTTACATATGCTTTACAGAGTTAGGGATCTTTTTGACTTTTTGTCCCATATTCGAAAGTTCCCTTCCTGCTTCCCAAGTTTATGCCAAGAGCACATGGGCTGGCCTTCAATTATGGAACGAATGCATAGGTGTTTGAAGTTGTCCTACAATGTGCATCCAATGGCAAACTCATCCACCAGCAGTCATGTTTGTTTGCTTGCAATGGAATTAAACAAGGGAGTGAAATAAAATTCTTGAAAATGTATTTTTGGAGATTGTAAGAAGACAATGTTTGTGGCGATTAGCGCATACTGCAAGAGAAAGAAAGAAAGGAAGAAGAGAAAGAAATGAACAGAAATGAAGGGAAGAAGGCGTGACAAGCGACACATGGGGTGTGACGAGCGACGTTGGGGTCGCTCATGCGTCGCCCATGGTGATGCTATCGTCACTCATAAAAAAGTATAAAAAAATATAAAAAATTGGCGAAATGACCTCATTTGTGCTATACAAATTACGAGGACCTTTCGGGATATATGGTTATATTTCGGAGTTTTTCAGTAATATCTCCAAAAGAAAATCTAAGCCCTTGTAATAATGTTACTTTGATGCAACTATTTTGATTGTAAAAAGTTGTTAGTTTTTCTATAAAATTGTCACTATCCTCAACTTAGGAAATATTGCTCATGAACGGTCCCTCAAACTAAGTTTTTAAGGTATCCTGCGTTAAAACTAAAAAGAAACACCCTTGTTCTATGAAGTCAAGTCAACTTTCACTGAAAATTAATCTCTCCCTCAGTCCCTTGTAATGATGTTCTTTTAATGAAGGGAAAAAAAAATGAAACTTGTAGGTGCAGAAAATAATGACCCACAATAAGGAGGGAGCCTTATAGGACTTATTCGAGAAGATGATGGTGACTGGGTGTGACTGGATGCCGTCCGGAAGCCTGAAAGGGAATAGCAAACGGTCAGAGGACCCTGGCCTGGGCGGCGCAAGGCTCTCCGATGCCAAAGTCAGTGAATGAACTGGAACAACGGAAGGAGAGGAAGAAGAGAGACAGAGTAACGGCTCTGTGTATGAAAAAATGGCGTACCTTAGATGGTGGCATGGACCTCTATTTATAGAGTTTGGAACGTATCTTTGGGAGATATTGTGGTGTGGGTCTCGTGATTTGACTGGGAAGTCACGATCAGCCCACATTGCATTAATTGAGGTCCAATCCAGCCCACTTTGCATTAAATGCCCGTCGGGTCAGCCCACATCGCATTTAATGCACATCTTGTTGGGCCAGATCCTGTTGGGCGCCTTTGGCGGTAGGGGTACCAGCGGATCTGCCCTCGGGCCCTTCCCTGATGTGGCCTCAGCCGCTGGATGCCGCCCTGTCAGGGATCTGGCGAAGATTGTGGGCGGCTGGATGTCGCGTCTGTCCCACTAGCTCGTGCCCCTATCCCTCCACGTGCCTGATGACGTGGGGGATGAGGGGCGCAAGTGAAGGTTCTCTCTTGCTTCGGCTTCTGTCCCGGCTTCTTCAGCCGAGGTGGAGCTTTCTGTCGAGATGGCATCCGGGGTGGCTCAGCCGAGGTGGAGCTCCCTGCCGAGGTGACGCCCGAGGTGGGCCAATTCGGCGTTAAGGGCCCGGAGCTGTCTGACTTCGGCCGGACTTCCTGTCCTGGTAGCCGGGGTGAGCTTCGTGCCACGTGGATGGCACGCGGATGGCACGTGAGAGTGCTTAGTCTCATCTGATGGCTGTGATTAGCTTAATCCTGTGGTTCTGGAAATCTCCCCACACAATTGCCCCCTAGCTTTTGACCTCTGAAGTGTGCTCGCCTTTAGGGGTTGAAAGCTAGAAGAATCCGTCTGGGGATATGGTGATCATTACCTGGTGTCGCTTCAACTCTTTATGCCTGGTGTCGCTTCAACTCTTTAAAGCAATAAATGCTCTGCCCTGTTCGTCTTGGGAACCGAGCTGACGGCTACATGCGTAGCTTCTGCGCCGATTGCGTTGTCACATTGATTGACGGGCACGGGCTTTGAAGTGTCTCTTCGAATTCGGAGGCGGTACCCATATGAGGGTTCCCCTTCTACAAATAGGGTCGTCCCCTTCTTTTTCTCGCTCCCGATTTCTTTCGTCTTCGCCTTTACTTTCGATTTCTGCTCTGGTTCCTGAGATCTGTTCGAGGGGGACGACCGTAGAACGCGCCCGGATCTGCTCTCGATCTGCCTCTTCGTCCCTGTAAGTCGCTCTGTTCTTCCGTCTGGTTCTTCTTGGGGTTTTTTCGATTTCTAGGGTTTTTCCTCGTCGTCGCCCCTTCTAGTCATGGGCACCCCTAGATTCAGGGTAGATTCCGATGAGGGCTTAGCCGAGTTTAGGGTTGCCTTCAAAATTCTGGAGGGGGTCCTCCTAAAACCGGCGGACCTCGCCGACGCTGCCCTGTATCGCTGCTACGGCGGCTGGATGCCATTCCCTCTGATCTCTGTGATCGAGGGTGGGGTCAGGTTTCCGCTGCACCCCTTGCTTAGGGCTTGCCTTAGCCTTTGGTCCCTCGCCCCGGGCCAGTTGATGCCCAATGGCTACAAGGTCATCATGGGCACAGCGAAGCTGAACGAGATCTTGGGGACCAACCTAGGCCCTCACGACATCGAGGACACATATGATATCTGCAAGGCTGGGGAGGGAAGATACTATCTCCGTGTGAAGCCGCAGCGAAGGGGCTTCGTCCTAGCCTTGGAGGATTCAAGTAAGAATGCTGAAGAGGATTTCTTCTGTGTCTCGGGGGACTGGGAGTTCGGCCCAGGTGAAGACAGGAGGCTGTCGGTCCCACGTCGCCCTGGGGAAGTCCCAAGTAATCATCACTGCTTTTCTCCTTTACTGTTTTGCTTACCTCATTGATGCCGAACTGATACTCTTTTTTGCCTGTTGAGCAGAGGCGGGTGCAAGGCGACGCCGAGCTGTTAGCGAAGGTTGGAGGAGGAATACCGACGACATCAACAAGGTTGAACGGTACAAGGGGCACGAAACCAGGTCGGCTTGGAAGCTGCTCGGGTACACGCCGAGGTATCGCGGCCACTACCAGAGGACCGGAGTACCTGAGGTGGACGAGACACACCCTGACCGTCCGACCGTATCAGTTGCGGTGTTTAGCGGGGTCCCCTTAACCGATCCTGTTGCCGACCGAATTGCGTCTGGAGCTGAGGCGTCTACTTCTGATCCGGAGCTGCCGGACTTGACGCAGATAGTGGACGCTTATCTCTCTGACCGAGGAGAGGACATGGAGGGAAGCTCGAGGGAGCTCGCTGTCAGAGATCTGGCTGCTAAGTTTAGGCAGAGGTCGTCGTCTTCTGGGGCTTCGTCGCCTGCCGTTACTCGTGCTGCTTCGGGTCCGGTGGGCGCCGGTTCTCCCTCTGCTCCTGCCCCCGCCTCGAGCGGGGGAGCCCGGCAACGCTCGCCGGACCGCTCGAAGGAGGGGTCCCCGCCCAAGAAGAAGTCCAAGGCGGGGGAGAAGAGCTCGAAGGCTGATCTGCAGTCGAAGGGCAAAACTCTTGAACGAGCCCCTGGGGCTAAAGCTCCATCCGAAAAGGGAGGCGAGAAGAGCGCGCCGAAGGAAAAGAGTGCGCCGGCCGAAAAGAGTGCGCCGGTCAGCAAGTCGGCTATTGGTCCAGCGCGCGAGCCTCTCATCTCGGCGGGGCAAGGGTCCGGATCGGCTTCCGGGCCCCGAACTGCCCCAGCACCGTGGAAGCCGAAAATGGAAACCTCTACTGGCAAACCCCTGAACGTTGAAGACCGATTGCTGGGAAATGTCGAGGTGATCGGGGCTCTCGCCAAGGCCTGTGCTCTGCCAAGATACATGGAGACGCACGATAGGTTCGAGGATGAGAGCCTGATGGTCTCGGCGATCCAGGATAGTCTTCGGGTAAGTGTTTGCAACGCTTTTCTTCATTCTTCAAGTGTCTTGGTCGAACCTGACTCTCTGTTTCCATTTGCAGAACGTGCAGAGGCTCCTAACCGTGGTGGGAAGGAGGGATAGGAACGCTGCGAGAGTGACCCGCCTGGAGTCCGAGCGGGAGAAGCTGAAGAAGGAGCTGGACGAGCAGCGGAAGGGATTGGAAGAGCTCAAGGTGGCCAGTGCTGGAGAATCCGCTCGGTTGGCATCGGCTCTGACTGAGGTCGCCGAACTCTCGTCCCGGGCCAACCACATGAAAGGCGAGCTTTGGGCGAGGAACAAGAAGGCCGCCGAACTGGAGTCTGAGCTGGCCAGATTGAAGGTTGAATCTACTGCTGAGGGGACGAGGCTGCGCGCCGAAACGGCAAGGTTGAAGGCGGCGAACGCCGAGATGGAGAAGGAAAAGGCTTCTCTTCAGGCCGAGGCCCAGTCCGCCTTCCAGGATGGGGTGGATCGAGCCACTGAGCTGTACGAGAAGCAGGTGGAGGAGATCACCGCCATCCTGTTCGAGGAAGGATGCCTGGCCGCACTGAGACGTGCGGGGGTCCCTGAAGACCATCCTGTCTATCAGGACCTGCCGAAGTATTCGGACCTGGATCCCGAGCCGAGCTCCGCACCTGCAACTGAAAGCGCTCCGGTTGAAGCTCCTGTTGCTGACGACGCTCCAGCTGCCTCGGTCTTGAGCGATGCCCCAGTCGCCAGCGAGGCTTTGGCCGTGCCTCAGGGTGAGACCTCTTCTGCTCCTGGTTCGGCTGAGGTGCCAGCTGAAGCCCCTTCTGCCAGCGACGCTCCAAGCGAGGCCCCTGTCTCGGCCGAAGCCTCTGGCCCCTTGGAAACGGTGATTGATCTGGTCGAATCGCCGAGACCGGAGTAGCTCTATCCCTTCTCTTGTCTCTGTCTTTCCTTTGTAATGTTTTTGCTTCTCAGCCTTGTAAATATTTTCTGCAATCAATGAAAGTCGAGCTTCTTCACTTGTGCATTTTCTCTTTGCATTTGTCTCTCTTTCATTTCTGGATGTGCATTGAATGGCATTGAATGCCTTTACTGTGTGGCGTGGCCCTTGAGGTAGAAAGAGTCAAACTGTCAGTGCTGATTCCGTACCCTGGAGACCATAAATAGCAACAAATAAGGTGGCACGGCTGACGAGGGAATCGGACGGATGTCTCCACGTGGCGCCATAGGGATCGCTGGTCAACAGCCGTGCATCCCCAGTAACGCGTGGGAGACTTCGCCCTCATAACTTCTTTCGGAGACCGAGTCCTTCTCCCTCCTATAAATAGGGATAGCAAGCTCGCCATGGGAGAAGAAAAGAACATAGCTGTAGGAATCATGTCCGGGAGGTGTCCGAAATTACTTGATCCGGGGGGAACCCTGCGCCGTTGGACGGCTATCCCCGAGGGGGGAAGGCTATCATGGTTTGCGCGCTCTATGAAGGAACTCCCCGTGGACCACGCGCTCTCTGAACGCGGGTTCATGGCCATCCGTCCCTGGCCAGGCAGAGTGAGGATGTGCTGCGAGGGGGCGGTGGCGCATTCTTGTCCGACACGGCCCTGTGCGCCCGTCGTACGGAAGGCGGGATGAGGCCCCGCTACACCTGGGGTTTCTTCAAGCTTGGCTGGTCCCACTGGCCGCCGAGGGTGTTGCAGAGCCCAGCGAGGTCCAGGGCCTCCGAACTGGAGGGGCTGTGCGATGCTTTTGGTCTGACCAGCCATAGCGTGTTATAGAGCTCTGTGAAATTCAGGATCGCTCAGAGCCTCCAAGCGACGATCCGGCGTCTTCGGCGTCTTCGATCCAGAGTCTCCCAGTTACTTTATTTTCTGTTTCTAGAGGACTGCGATCCTCCTTTCTGTACTTTTCTTTCTGTAGCTCTTGTAATAAAGCAGTTTACAATGAATAAAAAGGAGGAATTCTATGATTACCCAAACAGTGTTCAATGCTTTTGAGTTCTTTCTCTCTTTCTTTGCACTGTTCTGGAATGCTTGCATTCTTGTGTATTTTTGTGTTTGAGTGCTGGCACAGCTCTCTTCCTCTGGAAAGCTGCCCTTGGCCGGAATGGCTGGCTTTGAGCGAGACGAGCTGCCTTGTGCCGAAGTGGAGTCATCATTCCACTGGTTTCGGCCGTGGAAGCGTGAGCTCGGCAATGATCTTTGAGGGGTGTAAAAACCCTGATTTTAGGAATCCGGCCGAGTATCTGAACTCGAGGCCTTCTCCATGGCCCAAGGCCAGGAGCTTTAGGAAACGACCGAGTCTGGACTCGAGGTCTTTTCCAGGGCGGTAGACCCAATCCCGGCCGAGTGTCTGAACTCGAGGCCTTCTCCGTGGCCCAAGGCCAGGAGCTTTAGGAAACGACCGAGTCTGGACTCGAGGTCTTTTCCAGGGCGGTGGACCCAATCCCGGCCGAGTGTCTGAACTCGAGGCCTTCTCCGTGGCCCAAGGCCAGGAGCTTTAGGAAACGACCGAGTCTGGACTCGAGGTCTTTTCCAGGGCGGTGGACCCAATCCCGGCCGAGTGTCTGAACTCGAGGCCTTCTCCGTGGCCCAAGGCCAGGAGCTTTAGGAAACGACCGAGTTTGAACTCGAGGTCTTTTCCAGGGCGGTGGACCCAATCCCGGCCGAGTGTCTGAACTCGAGGCCTTCTCCGTGGCCTAAGGCCAGGAGCTTTAGGAAACGACCGAGTTTGGACTCGAGGTCTTTTCTAGGGCGGTGGACCCATGCTGTCGGAACCAGTCAGAGAGACGACAAGTTGATGACAATGTGAAAGCTGCTTTTATTGATTCTGAGATTCATTACATCCTTAGAAATAAAATTTCTTCAAGTGGGACGCATTCCACGGTCTCGGCAGCGGCTTTCCTTCCAAGTCTTCGAGCTTGTAGGCTGACTTTCCTGCCTGCGAGACTACTCTGAACGGGCCGTGCCAGTTCGGGGCAAGCTTCCCCTCGTTTGGTTCTTTGTCAGCTGGCAGGGTCTTCTTTAAAACGAGCTCTCCCGCGGTGAACATTCTTTCTTTGACATTTTGATTGTATGCCCTGGCCAACCGCTGCTGATAGTCGGTCAGTCTCACGGCTGCTGCTTCTCGTCGCTCGTCTGCCAGCTCCAGCTCCATTGCCAGGTTCGTCTCATTTCGGCCTTGGTCGACCAGCTCTGTCCTCAGGGTAGGAAGGCCGATTTCCAAGGGAATGACCGCCTCCATCCCGTAGGCCAGAGAGAAAGGTGTTGCCGAAGTGGACCTCCTTGGAGTTGTCCTGTATGCCCACAGCACGCTCGGAAGCTCTTCTGTCCATCTGCCCTTCGCCTTGTCCAGTCGCTTCCTCAGGCCGTCCAGGATCACTTTGTTAGAGATTTCTGCCTGGCCATTACTCTGTGGATATGCCGGGGTGGAGTAATGGTTTCTGATGCCGTGCTCTTGGCAGAAGTCTCTGAAGGACTTGGAATCGAACTGAGTCCCGTTATCCGAAATCAGGGTCCGGGGGATGCCGAACCTCGTAAGGATGTTTTTCCAAACGAAGTTCCTGGAGTCCCTGTCTGTGATGGAAGACAACGGCTCAGCCTCTATCCACTTTGTGAAGTAGTCCGTAGCCACTATCAGCCATCTCTTGTTCCCTGGAGCTCGGTGAAGAGGCCCCACGATGTCCAGGCCCCATTGAGCGAAGGGCCATGGACTGGAGAGGGGACTCAGATCCTGTGCTGGCTGATGGAGGGAGTGGGAGAACTTCTGGCATTTCTCGCATTTTCTGGCGTAGACCTGGGCGTCCTTCTGCATGTAAGGCCACCAGTAACCCTGGCTGATTGCTCTGTAGGCCAATGACCGACCTCCTATATGGCTGCCGCAGATTCCTTCGTGGATCTCATACAGGAAGTCGTTCACCTTGGTCGGGTGGACGCATTGGAGGTATGGACCTGTGAAAGACTTCCTGTAGAGTTTGCCTTCGGGAGAGAGCCAAAACCGAGCTGCCTTGAGCCTGATCTTGTGGGCTTCAGTCTTGTCCTCGGGGAGCTGGTCGTCCTTCAAGTAGGCGACGATTGGATCCATCCAGCTGGGGCCGAGGTCAGCACAGAGGACAAGCCGAGATGAATGAAGTTCTAGACTTGACCTTGATACTGACCCGACCTCGATGGTCCTCTTCTTTCCTGCTTCGACAGCGGAGGCCAGGTTTGCAAGCGCATCTGCATGCGTGTTAGTATCTCTGGATATTTGCCTGACCTCGGCTTTCTGGAAATGGGAGAGCAGTTTTTTCGCAAGGGTCAAGTAGGCCGCCATCCTGTCGTCCCTGGCCTGGTAGTCTCCAGCGAGCTGGCTAGTTACCAGTTGAGAGTCGCTGAAGATCTCCAGATGTTGGGCTCCAAGGATTCGGACGCTGTTCAACCCTGCAATCATTGCTTCGTACTCTGCCTCATTGTTCGTCGCCTTGAAGTCCAAGGTGAAGGCTTGCTCTATGACCAGTCCCTCTGGCGATTGGAGAACTATGCCGGCGCCAGCTCTCTTGGAGGTGGACAACCCGTCGACAAAGATCTTCCATGCCGAGGTGGGAGACTGCTGGACCTCTGTTTCTGCTGGCTCGTGCCCTGTGCCCCCCAGTGCCGTGCCGAGCTGGGTCGGAGCCGGGTTGGGGGAGGCGAATTCGACAATGAAGTCTGCCAGGATCTGGGCTTTGATCGCAGTTCGGGGACGGTACTGTATGTCATACTGCCCCAGTTCAACTGCCCACTTTGATATGCGCCCTGAAAAGTCAGCTTTCTTGAACAATGAACGGAGTGGGTGCTCCGTGATCACCACAATGGTGTGGGATTGAAAATAATGGGAGAGCTTGCGGGAGGCGGTGACGAGAGCCAACGCAAGCTTTTCCAATAGGAGGTACCTGGTCTCGGCATCGAGTAGGGTCTTGCTCGTGTAATAGATTGGCTTTTGAACTCCCTCATCCTCCCTGATGTGGACGGAGCTCACTGCGTGATCCGAGACCGCAAGGTACAAATACAGAATCTCCCCCAAAGTTGGGGTGGAGAGTAATGGTGGTGACGTTAAATAAGTTTTGAGTGCGGCCAATGCCTGGTCGCACTCAGGGGTCCACTGGAACTTCAAATTTTTCTTTAAAAGCTGAAAGAAAGGCCTGCACTTATCTGACGACCGGCTGATGAAGCGGTTGAGTGCTGCGGCCATTCCTGTAAGCCTCTGAACTTCCTTCGTGGTGGAGGGACTCTGGATGCCCTGGATGGCAGTGATATGGTCCGGATTGGCCTCTATCCCCCTCCGCGTTACTAAGCTGCCGAGGAACTTGCCAGAGGCTACGCCGAAAGCGCACTTGGAAGCGTTTAGCTTGAGCTTGTACGCGCGAAGGATGCCGAAGACTTGGCCGAGATCCGCCAGATGGTCGCTGGAGCGCACAGATTTGACGACCATGTCGTCGATGTACACCTCTACCGACCGGCCAAGCTGGGCCTGGAACATTTTTGTGACGAGGCGCTGGTAGGTCGCCCCCGCGTTCTTCAGCCCGAAGGGCATCACCTTATAGCAGTATGTGCCGCGGGGGGTGATGAATGATGTTTTCTCCTCGTCAGGCTCGTAGAGTGGGATCTGATGATAGCCTCGGTAGGCGTCAAGGAAGCTCATTCGGTCGTGACCGGCGGTGGCGTCGATCAGTTGGTCGATCTTTGGGAGGGGGAAACTGTCCTTTGGGCAAGCCCTGTTCAAGTCGGTGAAGTCCACGCACACCCTCCACTTCCCAGTTTTCTTCTTGACCACCACCGTGTTGGCCAGCCATACCGGGTACTGGACTTCCCGGATGGCTCCTGCTTTTAGCAGGTTGTCGACCTCTTCGACGACCGCATCTGTCTGCTGCAGCCCGGTCCTGCGGGCTCTCTGCACTACCGGCTTGTGGTCGGGGTCGACGTTGAGCTTGTGGCACATGACCTCAGGGTCGACCCCAGGCATTTCGCTTGGGCTCCAAGCGAAGACGTCCACATTCTGCATCAAGAACCGAGAGAGTTCGGCCCTTTCTTCGTCTGACAGCTGGGTGCCAATCAGGAAGAACCGGTCTGGGTCTGCCGGGTCTAGCCTGACCTCGGCCAGGTCCTCGATGCTCTTCTTCTCAGGGTCCCGGCCGATCTCATCGAGGCCCTTCTCGAACTCGGCCAGGTTGACGCGCTCTGGCTCCTTCACTACTGGGATTGCGGCCAGCATGCACTGCCTGGCCTGCTGCTGGTCTCCCTCCACTGTGATGACTTCCATCTTGCCCTCCTTGTTCTCAAGGACGAACTTCAGCTTTTGGTGGAGGGAAGAAGGAACTGCCTCTAACTTGTGGAGCCACGTTCTGCCCAGAATGACATTGTAGGGAGAAGGGGCGTCCACAACCAGGAAGTCGGCCAGCACGGATGCTCCGCCAACTTGGGTTTCCAAGGTGATTCTGCCCTTGGGGTAGACTGGTGTGGCGGACAACCCTAGCAGGGGTGCACGGACCTCCGTGAGGTCTGCTTCGGAGAGTTTCATCCTTTTGAAGCAGTCGTAGTAGAGGACCTCGGAGGAGCTGCCGGAGTCGACGAGGATCCTCTTCACGGTGAAGTCTCTCAGCTTCATGGTGAGGAGCAGGGGGTTGAACGTGGCGCGTCTCTCCTACGGCCACGGCTTTGTCCTTCCGGGGACGCTCATGCTGACGCTCATTGCGTCTGGGTGGCGCGACTTCTTCTGACGAGGTCGAGGCCTCGAGTCCCTCTTGGAGTGGGAACTCGATAAAGAGCTGAGAGCCTAAGCGGCCCTCGCCTGCAGTCGTGCCATGCACCGTACGGGAGCGTCCTTGAGGGGGGACGTCCGTTGGCGGTGGTGGCAGCTCGAGCGCTGCTCTCGAGGATTCTACGCCCTTCTTAGCTTTCGGAGGCATGGCTTCTGAGAGGTTGAGGTTAAGAAGGTTGGGAAGGTTTTGAGAGGTTGGGATATTACTTTCCCACAGACGGCGCCAATTGTAGGTGCAGAAAATAATGACCCACAATAAGGAGGGAGCCTTATAGGACTTATCCGAGAAGATGATGGTGACTGGGTGTGACTGGATGCCGTCCGGAAGCCTGAAAGGGAATAGCAAACGGTCAGAGGACCCTGGCCTGGGCGGCGCAAGGCTCTCCGATGCCAAAGTCAGTGAATGAACTGGAACAATGGAAGGAGAGGAAGAAGAGAGACAGAGTAACGGCTCTGTGTATGAAAAAATGGCGTACCTTAGATGGTGGCATGGACCTCTATTTATAGAGTTTGGAACGTATCTTTGGGAGATATTGTGGTGTGGGTCCCGTGATTTGACTGGGAAGTCACGATCAGCCCACATTGCATTAATTGAGGTCCAATCCAGCCCACTTTGCATTAAATGCCCGTCGGGTCAGCCCACATCGCATTTAATGCACATCTTGTTGGGCCAGATCCTGTTGGGCGCCTTTGGCGGTAGGGGTACCAGCGGATCTGCCCTCGGGCCCTTCCCTGATGTGGCCTCAGCCGCTGGATGCCGCCCTGTCAGGGATCTGGCGAAGATTGTGGGCGGCTGGATGTCGCGTCTGTCCCACTAGCTCGTGCCCCTATCCCTCCACGTGCCTGATGACGTGGGGGATGAGGGGCGCAAGTGAAGGTTCTCTCTTGCTTCGGCTTCTGTCCCGGCTTCTTCAGCCGAGGTGGAGCTTTCTGTCGAGATGGCATCCGGGGTGGCTCAGCCGAGGTGGAGCTCCCTGCCGAGGTGACGCCCGAGGTGGGCCAATTCGGCGTTAAGGGCCCGGAGCTGTCTGACTTCGGCCGGACTTCCTGTCCCGGTAGCCGAGGTGAGCTTCGTGCCACGTGGATGGCACGCGGATGGCACGTGAGAGTACTTAGTCTCATCTGATGGCTGTGATTAGCTTAATCCTGTGGTTCTGAAAATCTCCCCACACAAAACTGTTTCAAACCCAACGATTTTCTATTGCCAAAATAACGTGGTAAAGAACTCTGTTAGTTTAGATATTTGTTTACTGAAATATTATGTACAGAACACTTGGAACTTAAATGGCACACCCGACGCCCCATCCCTATCTATGCCTCAGTTTTAATTAGGGACACTGGATGCCCTAATTTGTAGGTGAGAGTGCATCACTCCATACTTAGGAGCAAAAAAAAAAAAAAAAAAAAATTACCTTTGCTAATTAGGGGGTTTGATTTCTCCTTGGCTAATTTTCTATGTAATCGTAATTTAACATTTTAAAACTAAAAGATCACTACCATTAAATCATACCTAACCTGTATTATATACCCACCACTGGACAGGTATAACATTAGTTACCTATCAATGATCCATGGCAGGGTGGGTCAAAGACAGTGTGTGTAAGTGTGGGTTCCAGTTTACTTTGACCCATTCCAAACCTATATTTATTTTACAATATTATCATTCCAGATATTTCTTTTTAATTTTGGATCTCACCTCCTCAAATCACAAGAGGTAGCTTGAGAATATCCCAAAAACATTCTGCCAAGGTCTTGGTCGTCGTTGAGGCCGTCTGGTCACTATTTATGATCGTAAACGGTCAACGGACCGATGACGAACGGGGGCAGTCGATGCATTGACAGCGCAGAACCACTAATAAACTTTGTGAAGTCATTTTAATCCTAATTATAATCACCTTTGTTGTATTAATCGTAAATCCTAACCGTTAATATGAGGACCACTGCTACTACAGAATACATCTCTACTTGGTGGGTTCCTATTTACCATGATTCGTTTGTATACTATCAAGTGACCAGACCTGTGCTATGAGCCTACCAGCCTACCAGCAGAAGGTAATTCATCTAGAGATGTCAAATGGGCCGGGCCGAAAGTCAACCGCCCACAGCACGGCCCCATGAAAGGCCAGGAAACGGGCACGGCCGGCTCATTTTGGCACGGCCCGCCAGGCCCATCACATAAAAACTAAGTACTAAAAAAAAACATGACACAATATAGATCAAACTTTTACATATAAGAGATGATAATGGAGAAAATTGCAAAAAAAAAGAGATGATAATGGAGAGATTAAATCAAAATTCAAAAGCAGAAGAAAATAATACCTTACTCAGTTTCAGAGAATGAGAAGAGATTCTCAGGGTTTGGGAGAGAAAAAATGGGGAAGAAGAATTATGATGGATTATTGGAGCATGGTCCGTTAACAGTGGGGCGATCAAGAATCAAAACAGCTTCAACCCCTTTAACAAAACTCCTCTCTGTTTGATTTGATGCTTCAAGCTCATTATTCCAAAGAATATTTCCAGTACTCATGAATTGATTGGTATTGATCCCAACCAATCTATTCAGAATCTGAAGGCCCCTCAATGGATTGGTGGATTAGCCCTTATGACTCTAACATGTGACAATAGAATATTTAATTTCTTAACCGTCCATTTAATTGAAATTGCCATCAACTCAATTTGGTTGGATAGATCTGTCCATCTGTTCAACATGACCCACTCGCCTTCATGATAACTAATTAACTATCACTCTTAATTTCTCATCAGGCTTACCACAGTGCCAACTTTTTTCATAAAATTCCTTCTCACTTGTTTGAAGATAAACGCGCGTTTCGAAACAATAATAATAATAATAATGCAATTTTTTTTTTCATCCTATTCCTACCTGGAAGATATTGATCACGACAACTATCTCCCATGTTAATTTTTAGTGGCAAAATGTCCAAGATTGAATGATCACACTACAAAAAATCTTTTTTCATCCTACCTAGGAGATCTTGATATCTTTTTGTGTATTTTTGTAATGTGATGAATGTCCGTGTAATATCGAAAAGACGAAAAATTTTAATTAAAAAAAGACTAAAAGAGGCACGCCGAACATGAAGGCACGGCAAGGCTCAGCCCGCTTCAGGCACGGCCCGGAGATTTCTTTTAGCGGGCCGGGCCTGGCCTCTAACTCCAACAATGCTTTGACCCGCTCGTTTGCCATCTGTCGGGGGTGGAAATTGCTTTGAATTGGTAAATCAATATCATTTGTCTTTGGGGATCCGATCGAGTCGAGTTTAATCCTCTCATACCTACTAATTGGTGTACCTGAGATGCATTTCCTCTAGCTCCCGAAAAGGACATTATATGGACTGAATTAGAAGGATCAGTCATCCTAAAATTAGGATGCATTTCTTGTCTCAAATATTCACTTAGTGGTATGGTAATTATCACTTATTAGCATGCCATATCTCAATAGATTGGACATTCCCATAATGATGCTACTTTTCTCAAATCAAACTTTGCTGTTCAGCATCTTAGACACTATTTTTTATATTGAAAAATTACCTGCCAGGACCGGGCTAGAGAATTAAAAGCCAAGGAAGGTTCCCTTGTCCAATACCCTCTCCTTTTTGCCGCTGATGAAGGCACTGATAGTAGTTCTGTTCCCCTTTCACTGTGCAATTATGCGCGTAGATCTCACTAACAAACCACAGTCGAGGAGTCCAAAAACCTCTCCAGCTTTTCAGGGCCCACCCATTGAAAATTCAAGCCATTCAAAACAAATACCCGATATATAGATTCCATTACCAAATCTTACTCCAATATAAATGGCTCTGAAGTAGGACTGATAATCTCTTAAAAATACAATGAAGAAAATTCCATAAGATTCTCTTAATTACTATTTTTAATCACATGGTCGATCTTATGGTAGGAACAAGTCTTATTGGGGTAAAACTTGAGGAAACTCACATATTAAAAGGGCTTTCATTTTGAGCGGCTCATACTTTCAATAAATAAGCTATTATCACTTCTTTTAACTCAAGATTTCTCTAACTGAAGACCTTGGCCCGTTTGTAACTTTACATGTAAAATAAAGTGTAATAAAGCATTAAATCAAGAGAGTATAAAATATAATGGGGTTATAATAATATTTTAATTTTAGTTGTTTGGTGTATAATTTTAATAACTTTTTGTATAAGAAAGTAGATTTTTTTTACTTTTTAATGGAGGAAGGAAATTTCTTTTTAACTTATTTTTAAAAAAAAATTGAAGGACACTTTAAATTAACGTGTTAGAGCCTTTACTTGATTTTTACTAATTTAGTAAAATACCAAAAATGTCCAATCCAGTTTCACATTACCGAATACAGAGCATTTTTCAATGGGCCCACGTCCCCATCTCAAATTACCTATAACAAAAAGCTCTGCTACATGGACTAACCCATGGACTAACTCCATGATTTTGGGGAGAAAATCACCTGACCTGCCATCAGGTGATTTTTCCCCCAAACCATGAGTCTGTCCATGGACTAACTCCATGAGTTAGTCCATGTAGACATTTTGTGCAATAAATATCAGACTCCCGCGTCCAATACCAAAAACCCATTTGAGAAAAACACATAGCATTGTCCCTTTCAACAGACGACTCAACCCCCGCGGAGAAAAAACCCGGTGACTTCATTCCTATTGCCATCTTCCCTCCCCCACTTGTCTATTTCATCTTCCCAGAATTCAGGTTTCTCTGGTCGAGAATCCCAATTCCGCGCCACCCGCCCCCCCCTCCCCCACTTGTCTATTTCATCTTCCCAGAATTCAGGTTTCTCTGGTCGAGAATCCCAATTCCGCGCCACCCGCCCCCCCCCCCCCCTCCCCCACTTGTCTATTTCATCTTCCCAGAATTCAGGTTTCTCTGGTCGAGAATCCCAATTCCGCCCCCCCCCCCCCCCCCCCCCCCCCCCCCCCACACACACACACACACACACACACAACAAAGAGAGAAACAGAGGGAAAGATGATGGCTCGGTTACAGGTTCTCTCTGCACTTGACACAGCAAGGACCCAATACTACCACTTCAAAGCCATCATCATAGCAGGTATGGGCCTCTTCACGGACGCCTACGATCTCTTCTGCATCAGCCCAGTCATGATCCTCATCGGCCGAATCTACTACGCTGATGAAGATGGCCTTAAACCAGGTCTGACCCCACCCGAGATAACGTCAACGGTCGTGGCAATAGCCCTTCTGGGCACGGTCGTGGGCCAGCTCATCTTCGGCTGGCTCGGCGACCGCATGGGCCGCAGGAAAGTCTACGGGCTCTCACTCCTGATGATGGTCTCAAGCTCGATCGGGTCCGGGTTCTCCATCTGCCGAACCCGGCCCTGCGTATTGACCAGCCTCTGCTTCTTCCGGTTTTGGCTCGGGGTGGGGATTGGTGGCGACTACCCTCTCTCCGCCACCATCATGTCGGAATTCGCCAATAAGAGGACACGTGGGTCCTTCATCGCAGCCGTCTTCTCCATGCAAGGTTTCGGGATCCTCGCCAGCTCTGCTGTTACGTTGATTGTTACTACTGCTTTTGATCATGGGCCATCTCATTCTAAACCGTTGAATTATAAGACACCTGATGACGCTGATTTGGCGTGGAGGTTGATCCTCATGTTTGGAGCGGTACCGTCTGTGCTGACTTATTACTGGCGGATGATGATGCCCGAAACTGCCAGGTACGAAACGAGTTTTTTCAAATCGTGCATGTATCGGTGACACGTTACGTTTTGGTAGCAGTGGAATACCCGACTCGGGTTAGGTAGACCAAACAAACATCAGTGATCAGTCTAGTCTAATCTATCATCTTAGATTAATTGATCAGAGGCTATTTGAGTTTAAAGCCATTTTTTAACAATATTTTGTGATTTAATCCAATGGTAGGAAATGGTCGGATGAGTGCATGGTATTAATTGATCATAGGTGGGCCCCACTGTCAACCTAGGTATATGTCCACCATCACAGTGACTATATGTTCGATCAACGTGAGTGGACCATCTTCCACTTTCAAAATCACGTGGTTTTGTTGATGATGTGAAGTAGTTTAACCCCCTTCCTTCTCAGCTTGACTCACTGGAGTATATGTACTTGACTTTGACTTAGCATGTCTGAACAAACCTGTGGGGGCAAGTCGACAATTTTGACCGAGTACTCAAACTAGTTTTATCTGAGTTACTTGGCTTGGAGTTAGTTATGATTTTAAGTAAAAATAAAAGCACTTACATTTCTGTACTTTTCCTCCCTATTCATATAGATACACAGCATTAGTGGAGCAGAACATACCACAAGCAGTGAAGGACATGGAGAAATTGCTAGATATATCATTGCATCAAATCTCTGAGGATACACCTCCACAGGCACCAACTTATAGTCTCTTCTCTAAGGAATTTCTTCGACGCAATGGCAGAAACTTGTTCGGCTGTGCAGCTTCATGGTTCCTTGTCGACATAGTGTTCTACTGCAGTAACCTCTTCCAATCTAAGATCTACCATTCCAAGATTGGATGCTCTGAAGACCATAACGCCTATAGGGAAGCATTCCTTGTGGCGAAGCTCCAAGCCATCATCGCTGCATGCTCGACGATTCCTGGCTACTGGGCCACCGTCTTTCTCATCGATCGCATTGGGAGAGTGAAAATTCAGATGATGGGGTTTCTTGCTATGTCTCTTGCCTGTTTTGCCCTTGGGATACCTTATTATAACTACTGGAATAAAAATACCAATGGGTGGTTCTTCTTTCTGTATGGTCTCACCTTCTTTTTTTTCCAATCTGGGGCCCAACACAACCACGTTCATCGTGCCGGTGGAGCTCTTCCCTGCACGATTCCGGTCGACATGTCACGGGCTGTCTGGTGCCATAGGAAAGGTGGGGGCCATCATCGGGTCAGTTGGGTTTCTTTGGGCTTCCCACGCTTCTAACACTCGTGAGGATGATGAATGTGCTAAGAGGAGTTCAAAGGGGATTGGCATGGAAAATTCTCTTGTAATTCTAGGTGTCATATGTGTTTTGGGTTTCGTGTTGACTTTTTTTTTCATTCCTGAGACTAACGGCAGATCGTTAGAAGATAACGAGAATGAAGAAGAGACTAATGAGAGGCAGATGATAAGGAGGTCTCTTACTCATGGAAGTGCAGTTAGTCATCAGCCTACCAGTCCGATTCCTTGAAACAGAGATCACCTTCTCTCTCTCTCTCTCTCTCTCTCTCTCTCTCTCTCTCTCTCTCTCGTTGAAAGATGATTTGTAATTAGTATCTTGTGTGGATTCTCACAACTCGATTTTCCCTGCATTCAATTTTCCCGTAAATCTAATTACTTTGTTGTTGTGTTTTTCTACACTTGTCATGGCCAATGAAAGACGTCTATTAGAAGTAACTTGAGTGACCTGAATTCATGCCCTGATTTACATGTAATTCAATTACCTAAACTTGGTTTATAAAGACCAAAAACTGGCTCTTTGATTTGCTAATGCTATTGCTTAGCAATGAGGCCTAATTGATGAGGTGAGTGTCACATCCCGGACCCAAGAATTCCCTGACTGGGGTGGTTCCTGAGGTGTGACATGCGTACTCCCATGAACTCGCACCCGTTCCGGACCAGATCCGAATCCACGAAGGAGAAAATTCCACTTGTCATGCTGTGAGGATTACTCACAGACACCTGTCAAGAACATTTATTTTGCGGAAACATGTATATCATCAATAACAAAGCCATGAGCAGTCCATTATCCAATCCATTATATTACAATTTATCAATAACAAAGCTATTAATTTAAATCTCTTAAATGCATACTTAAACTAAGTGCAAGATTAACTATCTAATTTTAAGTCATAATTACCACACTTGTACGTACTCTGGCGGTCCAAGCTAACCATTAACCTTACCAATCAACTCTCTAATCTGAAGGCTATTAGCTATCATGTTCGGTGATCTGGATCCCTGTGACACCAAGTGTAGCACCATGAATACGACGATTCAACAATATATGAGCAATTAAGATTCAACACATGTTATTCAAATTTCGGATTTAAAGACGAATAGATTAAATAGAACAAATAAATGTCAACTAGGCACATTGTGCATTTTGAATAATTCATGCTTTATCGAATCAATAATCAAATAATCACTTTCTAGTTGGCTACTACATTTGCTCATCCTCTCCGATAGAGAGCGAATCTAGTTGGGATGTCACCAGCGTCCCGGCCAAAGGCTGACTGGCTACCCGGTTCTGGAGTTCCGGTACTCCAGATGACATACTGCAGTAGTCTCAAATAACTGAACCAAGTTGTAACCCCGTCGGGTATCACAAGGTCGAAGCTAAGTAGTGCCGAACCATTCGAATCGAATAATAATTAGACTGGAGTAAGACTTTTCTAATTGAATCATTTCTAATCAAATCCATTTATTTCGAATCATATGCTTACCCCGTTCTAATATCACATCAATATTGTACGATAACATTTGTAAGGCAATTGTAGTACAATTTGTGGAAAATACGAATAATGCATATAACAAGTAACTGAATATTTGAGGGCAATAAATAAATCAATCTCAATATGCAAATGCAAATAGATTAATAGAATCAAGGATATTTACTAGCCAAACCTAATCTAATTACCCGTCGTCTCTAACCATCCATTTCGATGTAGTTTTAGGTAATTTGATGCACGTACTACATTTTATTGGTGTCACTTTGTGTGTGTGCGTGATGCACCGAAATTCCTAAACCAACACCCATGGTAAAGTGCTAGACAAACGGATAGGCACATGAGATAAACTCAGCCCAAGATTTCTCATGTGTTACAATTTCCCTTGGACAATGATAATCGGTAATGGGTACCATTCTATGGACCTACAAGGTCAAACATTTACAACCTAAAAACCTTATTGATTGGTTTAGTGTTTACATCACAATCATCCTCAGGGATTGATTATGAAGAGTTTAGGCCTTCTGAAGTGGGATTAGCTCCCTTAATGGCCAATGATTCCAACCTAAGAGTCCAACTAGATTTAAAGTCCCTTTTTCTAAAAGATATAGGGACCGATTCAATTATCAAAATATTTACTTTCTCTCCCAATCTCTGATCATTATGTGGTGTATACTATTGGATTCCACACTTTGAGAGCTTTCCAACGGTATGTGGAACTCCAAAATCCGACATACGGGTAAAAAGTTATGGCCATTCCAAAGTTGGCACTGTTGGGCCCAAATGGGCCGACCCACTCGAGCGGGCCCAATCCGGCTGGCCCAATTCTGGGCAGAATTTTCAGCACAGAACTTGTAAAATTTCTATTTTACATTGTTTATCAACCCCCTTCATCTATCCAACTTCTACAGTATTCCTAAGAACATGAAATGACTAATTTGAGCCACCATTTGCTCATATGGTCCATATCTTTTCCACCCATCCAATTCATTCTTTACTAATCCATTCAAAAGAACCCACTTAACATTATAAAGCTAATTTAAAGGAACAAGGCTGAAATTAACATTCCATAGAATAATAACATAACTCAATCAATGAATCAAGTAACATGCATAAATCCAATTTACTCATACTTGCCTTATTTGGTGCTTTACAACTCAATACCCTCTTCTTGTTTCAATTTATGGAAATCCCCAAAATACTAGCTCATATATTGTAATCCCTACAATGATGAATGACTGAAATGAGATGAAATCACTATGCATGCACTGTAAATGACTTCTAACTAGCATTACTATGACATAGAACACTTTAGGAGAAAGAAAGCTTACCAAAGAAATGGGCATAGAGAAAATAAAGATGAATGATGCTTGAGGTTGGGGAAGATGACGAATTTGAAGATGGGTTGTTTGCACCCTAACTCTTCAATCCAACATGCACAGCTCCTAGATTGGGTGATAATCTTGTCAATGGAGATGTGTGGAAAGAGATAATGGTTGAAGAAGATGAAATAGAAGATGATCCCAAAATGGTTATATGCAAGAAACTAGTTGAAGAGAGATGCATGCAAGCAATCTAGCTTCTAGTCTATGATTTCCATACAAAAGCTTAAGAGAATGGAGTTCTCTTACCTATGAAGAAGATGGTGGTGACTTAAGAGAATGAAAGCTTGGAGAAGATGGAGAAGGGGATAAGGGTGAAGGATCTTTTCTCCAAAATCACATCCACAGCCCTTCTTTGGATGATTGAAGAGGAAATGTAGAAGAAGAAGAGACCCTCTCTGTTTCTCAGTTGGAATGGAGGAGGGAACGAATGAAACTTTGTTGAGTTGGGTTTATGAGGTAAGTTTGTCTTCGTTTTGCATGCAAGTCCAAGGACATAAGGGAAATTTGGAGAAAGGGCCTTGTGATGGAAATGGGCTTGGTATGGATCAAGTGGGCTCAAAAGATCTAGGTCCAAACATGAAGATGACTCATGATGAGATGCTCTATGCAATGCACATGAAAACCTATAAAATTTATACACACAAGCACTATCCAAAACTATTCAAAAGGTCATAGTTCTATTTAACTTGATCAAAACCCTCACTAATCTACCTAATCCATCATAAAATCAACCAAAACAAGTATTAGACACCTAATCAAAATGAATTAGGCACTAAACCCACCAAAGTGGGGTCGGGGTCTTACAGTGAGCTTACGCAGCTCACAATCTATAGCCCATGCGAGGCCCTCCCATGATTTCATTTCCCTCCTAACAGGCAATCGGCAATACCTGATCTCTGTCACCTATCAAACTATATCTATCATCAGATTTTTGCACAATTTTTTCAATCAGTCTTCCACTCTTAATCTTGGGTACTTTTTAACTTTAGTGTCCGTACTGTATGCTAGATGGCGAATGGAGCGAAATTTTTGGTCCACCCCTCGTTCATTTATGCAGCTTTCCATCCCCTACTCTGATAAGTTGCATAAACCCAAGTGGACTCCATGAGAGTTGTCGCTTACAATAATAATGAGGTATGTTGTTCGGCAGTTCACCAGTGCGTGTGTGGTAAGACAATTTTCCGCAAAGGCGTTATCTTCAGAGCTGAAGAAGAAACAATCTTAAGCCCTTGTATAACCCACTTGGATATATGTTAATTGGGGAAATCGATCAATAGAAAGATCATAGTTCGAATAGAATTTTGGTCAAAAGAATCTCATTACATCATTCCAACTCTTGATTGTATGGTCTTAATTTTAGTACTTTGTTAAGATGGGTTCTTGTTAAAAGTTCAATCCAACTAAGAGTAAGGTTTGATGGGTATGAAATTGATGTATGTGCCAATCAGGAGAAGTGGGGTGGGAGAATAGTTGGGAGGGTTGGGTTGATAGTAGTAGGGTTCCCACAAGGGGCTAAAATGGTTTACCGTTAAGCAAGAAGAGATTCATCATCACATATGTAGGAGTATTGTATATGGTTGAGCAGGGGCTATGTTACACCCCGATCCTAATTAAGCATGTTTAGTGCTAATTAATCATATTTTAACTAAATTAATTATGCTTAATTACTAATTATAGTAATTAGTGTTATTTGGTCCTTGTGAGTCTAGTTAGTTGAGTCTTGAGCCTAGACTAGATGAGTTGATGTCGGTTTGACTCAAGGGGTTTTGACCGTACAGGATATAAAATACCCTGTATTCCTTGAAATAGTGTTGACCAAAAATATATCCCAAATATGGGTATCATACAGAGAGCATCTTTTTTATTTCCACTTTTACCCTTTTTGTGCGATATCGCAAATATTTGCGATATCGCATAAACTGAAGAGTCATTATATAAGCTGCTCGTTTTTCCTCCATTTGCAGCAAAAAGCAAGTCGTTTTTCCTCATTGTTTTCATGTGGCTGTCTTCATCTTTAGAGGAGGTTCTCAAGAGGATGGAGCAATCGCTCTTTCATTTTTCCAAAGTCATTCAGATTATTCTTCTTACACAATATTTGGACATGTTTGAAATTTTTTGTATACTCTGTCAAATGTTATGTTAAAAATGGTTGGCCATTGAGACACCAAAAACTTATAGTTATGGAGATACTTTGAAATTTATTCTTAATTTTTTTGTTTAATTGTATTAGATGATCAAAAGATATGAAATGTCCTAAAAATGTATTTGCTGTAGCAATCGCTCTTTCATTTCTCCAAAGGCATTCAGATGATTCTTTTTACACAATATTTGGACATGTTTGGAGTTTTTTGTATACTCTGTCAAATGTTATGTTAAAAATGGTTGGGCATTGAGACACTAAAAACTTATGGTCATGAAGATACTTTGGAATTTATTCTTAATTTTTTTTTGTTTGATTGTATTAGATGAACAAAAGATATGAAAGATGAAGACACCCACATGAAAACAATGAGGGAAAACGACTTGTTTTTTGCTGCAAACGGAGGAAAAACGAGCAGCTCATATAATGACTCTTCAGTTTATGCGATATCGCAAATATTTGCGATATCGCACAAAAAGGGTAAAAGTGGAAGAAAAAAAAAAAGCTCTCTGTACGATACCCATATTTGGAATATTCTTTTGGTCAACACCATTTCAAGAAATACAAGGTATTTTATACCCTGTACGGTCAAAACCCCTTGACTTAATTGAGTGGAGTCAAGGGTTTTTCCGTAATTATCGATTTTTGCATTTTGCATCATTTAGACGCCATTTTGACACCAACGCGTGTATCTCATCGAGCACGCCAACTTTCGTATTGGACTCGACCTCATTTGACCAACCGTTGTATTAGTGGACCACCATTTGACTCGAAATGAAAATACTAGAACCTTGAAGGGTTTTCTTATAAAAGAGAACCTTATCCCTTTATAAATTACAACCAAACATCTCTTTTCATTCCTTTTCATTTCTTTCTCTCTACTCATCTCCTCTTTCCCTCCTCTTCATTTCTCTCTTCTCCAATCATCAAGAGGGCTTAGTGCTTGAGTTTTGAGAGCTAAGGATTGGGGCATCTTCATCTTCCTCACCTTCCTCTATGCTTGTGGACAAGAACCCATCTTCATCACCTCCTATTTTCTTCAAATTCGGATTTATCACTAGAGGTAAGAGCCAAACCCCTTTAAAGTTATATTTTTAGGTTAATATGAGTTGAAATAGAGCCTTAAGACTTGTAGCTAACATGCATTGCATTCTCATTCATCATTCCATGGTTTTCCATTGTTAGGGTTTGTAGATTTGGGGGTTTTTAGTCTCTTGAGCTAATTGAGTGAAGAGGACTTGAAAAGCTCTATTTGAGGCAAGTATAAGCTTTAATTAAGAATACATGGTGCTAATTCCTTGATTTGATTATCCATTCTATTTTATCTCTTATGGTGATTAGCCTCTATGTTATGGCTTGGAAATGAATATGATTTTAATTTTATGGTTGGGTTGGTAAAATGAAAAACTAAGGTGTCTTGGAATGGGTGGTGATTGAATGATGACATGTGCCTTTACATGTTAAAAGGGAATGCTCAAGGGGGACTTGAGAAAAATAAGAACAAATGGGTGCCTGACGAGTGACACAAAAGTGTCCCTCGCTATAGCGAGGATGGACCTCGCTATAGCGAGATGTGGTTTTGCCTGGGCCCCGAGGTTTGACCTAAAAATACTTTTTGGATCACTAAAAGTTGACGAATACCCATAAATTGTATATTTACTAAACCACTTAGGATTTTAGGACTCCGAAGTACTTGTGGGACCCTAGAAAATGGCACCTTTGACCAAATCAACGGACCAATGGAATGGACCACATGAGAAATCATTGAGGCTAAGATTATTTCATGTGGAATTTATCTCTCGTCTAAGGCCTTGTCATGGATGAGGCTTGGGGAGCCCGATGCATTACATTTATACAAAGTGACACCAAATTAAAGATAGCCATACACCGGACCTCTAAACTTCATCGTGTGAGAAAGTGAAAGACGAGAGTCTAGTAAATGACCTTGATTCCTCTTGATTAATGCATGTGCATATTGAGGTTTATTTTCGATCCAACTTCCTAATTCTAAACAATAACTTATATGCATAAGTTGTTTCGTTTCTTTGTTATACTTGTACAGTTATATGGTATTCAATTGAAATTTGAGATGAGTAAGTTATGTGTGAAATATTTGGGTATTATGATTCGATTTGATTCAAGTAAAAACAATCTTACTCATGTGTGTATTTATTCGATTCGATTTGGTCTGGCACTACTGAGCTTCGACCTTGTGATACCCGACGGGGTTAAACTTGGTTTAGTTATTCGAGATCACTGCAGTAGATCATCTGGAGCACCGGAACTCCAGAACCGGGTAGCCAGCTAGCCTTTGACCAGGCCGCTGGTGACATTCCAACTAGATTTGCTCTCTATTGAGAGGATGAGCTTAATGTAGTAGCCAAATTAGTGTGCATTACTGTTCATTGATTCAAAAAGCATGAATTAGTCAATTTTGGCACAATTGCCTAGTTATTCCTTTATATTGACATCTTATTAATCAACCGTTATTATTTCATTTTGGAACATTATGTATTTTCATTTTATTGCCTATACTTGCCAATTCGTCGTATTTGAGGTGCTACTCTTGGTGTCACAGGCACACATGCAGATCCCGGGCTTGAGGAGGCCCAAACGGGAGAGGAGGAAGCCCAGGAGGTTCCTCCAGGATTAGAGGAGTGGCCCGATGTGGGGCAAGTGTAGAAACCCCACATTTTCGTAGTACGCCACACACTTTTGAGAGCTGGTAGCTAGAGTGTGACTACTTCTTTTTGTGTTGTCACACTAAGATCTTCTTTTAATTTAGTTATACTTTTGGTATTATTGTGAAGGGTATATATCTTGCAACCCTCTTTTGATAACAATGCATATATTGTAAAAATTCTTTTGTATTAAACTTGAATGTTTAAATGGACTGAATGGGGAATGATATTCATTTTGTAATTTCAGCTTCCGTTTAGTTGAAATGTTTTAATTGGCACAAGTGAGTTAGACTCACGAGTGGAATCGGTTTATCTCCTTCGTGTGATTGTATTTGACTCGCGACATGTATTATCACACGGGAGTACGTGTGTCTCACCTCGGGGATTGCCCTAGGCCGGGGTAATTCGGGACCGGAATGTGACAGGCTAAGATGGTAAGAGATATCTGAGTCTTTTCAGGAAGAGTTGTGTGAGGTTGAGCACACTCATGATTATGTGAAAGTCAAATCAAATCTGTGCATGTGCAATCCACTTCAAAATTAAAGGCATGGACATTCATGTTTACTTCATAGGTTTATGATTCATTTGAAAAATCGCCTTTTAGTTTGGTCAGTTTAAAAGTACGTAATGTAGTTAAATCACATATAAGTTACATTTTTTATCCTATAAAATAAGTTAAACTTTTTCTTAATAAAGTGAAAATTTCCTAAACAGATCGGGGGTCACATAACATTGATAAAATCTGTTAACTCAATCCTTTTGCATAAGTGCACACTCAAAGTTCTTTCTCTATTAGGAATAAGATTGACTCTTGCCTATGTGAAGAATGTGGCTAAACTTTGATGCAATTGTAAGAGAGAGTAATGCGAGCCTAACTAACAGTAGGATCACCAACCGCCATTTTCCATCATATAAATTAATTAAAAATTAATTAATAGCTAGTCATAGTGCGATTGATAATATTTTCTTCAACTCAATTGTGAATATTGCTCTATTTGGTGAATATATATATAGAGCTTTCAATCTCCTTCCGTCCTATAATTGGCATTGACCCAAGTGGGCTTCACAGGATTTAAGGATTAGCTAATCTTGTCGGGCAGTTCACGAGAGTTCTGTGTAGATAATTTCTATCAAGATCAGATACTCATAGCCTGCATGAGAGAAACAATCTTTAACCCTTGTATGGACCACTTGGATATATGCCACTCCTGGCAATAAAAATAAAAATAAGGCAATAGAATTGTCACATTATGGACTAGATTTTGGGTGGAATTGGATCATCCCAATACTAGATTTTAGGGGCTCAAAATTTTGATAGTTTATTAAGTGTCCATCAGAGCAAGTTCTAAAGTAACTTGCATTAAAAAAACAAACAAAGAAAGGGCTCTTTTACTCTTTTCTTGCGATCAACGTTAAAAGATAACATCAGCCCTTACATTAAAACTTAATTTTAAAGAAGTAAAAAACAATGTTACAAACTCAATGATTGTATACTTTGGTATCCCACTCTAGGTATTGGCTTATCTCATTCATTCTTTATTCTGAAAACGAAAATTTTCAAAGATGGTGAAAATTTACCCTTTACCAACCCATCTAAATTCTGAAAACAAAAGTATTCAACGATGGTGGAAAATCAATAACGACAGAAAAGACACTTTCAGAAACCTCTTTTTTAAAATTTAGTTTATGGGTCTTAGCTGAAATCCCAAGGGGTATATATATCTTCAAATATGCTAAAAGCATCGTCCTAGTCCTGCCTTGGCCATGGTCATCTATGTCTCCGAAGCTCTTTGATGTTATATATGTCGTTCGTAAGCAGTCAACTATTCAATGACGAATGGTCATTTGGAGCATTGCTGAGTCATTTGCTAGCGACCCGTAGTTGACTTCATCCTAGTTATAATCACCATTATTGCAATGGTGTTTTGTCCCACCTATAATGTGTCCCCCATATATATATATATATATATGTATATATATATAAAGCAGTGCTACACATCGTCCGTGCATTTTTTAGGAGAAAACGACCATCTCTAGTCGGGCCCATTGGGATACATGATGATCATGGAAGTCCATTGGATAGAAAGATCTATGAGAGGCCTACCTGTATGTAAAATCTTGAGTTCATAAGATCATCCTAACCTTTTGATCCATGACTCTAAAATTTAATGGTTTAGATGCATCATTTTATTATGATTTCATTCCAACGGTGGGAAAAAATTGGATGAGTGTCAAACTTGGACTAGTGACTATTCATGTGGGGGTAGTGTGTGTGTGTATGTGTGTGTGTGTGTGAAAAGACTAAATTGACTCAACATGGGCCTCGTGATAAAAAAAAGTGGGGCGGAAAAATGGGCGTTTTGAAAGTGGAGCATTTTTTAGAATTTTTCATATATATATATATATAGGAGATACTCTAGTAGCATCTCTCACATTACGATGAGAAATAGAGTGAGGGGCCCTCACATTTAAGTTGTTGGCTTTTGATATCGATGTGAGGGCCCCACCCTATAAGTCAAGTCCCATGCAAAGTGATATAAATGAATTTGATGACGATGATAGGTGGGACATGACCATATTAACAATAGCATAAATTCATTTAGGAGTTAATTAATCTTTTTAATATTGAAGACGTCACCTATGGTAGGGGCTAGAGAATTTAAAACTAGAAAAAATTGCTGTCTTTTCATATACGTCTCCAACGCGCTTTCTGCCAGAGTGATGTGTAGATTTCCACCGTGGAGTCCACCCATTTATAATTTGAAGCGCGTTAAATGAATATCATCTCCTCGAGTGATGCAACTTCGAATTTTACTTCAATGAAAATTGGCCCCATCATAAAATTAAGCACATGAATAATAGCATGATTGATGGAAGACACCTTGCTAATTGCGTTATCAATTTCGAGCTCAATTTTTTTTCCAACCAACTTATATTGAAATAAAATTTGAGATGATCTTATTGACAAGTGTACTTCATGATGGAGTTTGGAGTTTCACATATCCCGCCCGTGGTTGCCACTCATGGGATTTGGCATGTTCTCATCTACTTGGTGCTTCAAATGAAGAGACCGGATAGCATTTCTCCCTATTACGCCTAAGATCTCACGGACAAACCAGCAGAGGGTAGAGAGTTAAGAGACCATCTTTCATTGGGCCCTTCTAGCCAACTTAATTCCATTAATTAAACTCCCAAGTCTAGACAGAAATCCATCCAAGAGAAAAGTGACCTCCTCTTCACCGTACACTACGTGGAAGCAAAAGACACCAAGCCCTGAAGAAGGACAAAAAGAAAAAAAAAAAAAAAAAAACCACATACTTTCATTGGAATAGTCATCATCTCTCCCCATTTCCATTCCATTTCCCAAAGATTATATAAGCTCTTCCCCATCTCCACAATACCCCCAAATCACATCACAGAGATAAAGAGAAAAGATGGCTAGATTAAAGGTACTCTCTGCACTTGATACAGCAAGGACCCAATACTACCACTTCAAAGCCATCATCATAGCAGGTATGGGCCTCTTTACAGATGCCTATGATCTTTTCTCCATCACCCCTGTGATGATCCTCATCGGCCGTTTCTACTACGCCGATGAAGATGGCAGTGCACCAGGTAAGCTCCCACTTACCATGGCATCGGCCGTGGTGGGTGTTTCCCTTTTCGGCACGGTCGTCGGCCAGCTCATATTCGGATGGCTTGGCGACCGCATGGGCCGGAAGAAAGTCTACGCCGTCTCGCTTCTGCTCATGGTCTTCGGCTCTATCGCATCCGGTTTCTCCATTTGCCATACCAATTCTTGTGTCTTGTCGAGCCTCTGCTTCTTCCGGTTTTGGCTTGGGGTGGGGATAGGAGGTGATAAAGACTTTCAACGAATCACTTATTTCCCATAATTTCACCGCAACTAACCAACCTAATCCTATCTCTAACAGGTGATTACCCTCTCTCCGCCACCATCATGTCGGAATTCGCCAACAAGAGGACGCGTGGGTCCTTCATCGCTGCTGTCTTCTCGATGCAAGGTTTTGGTATTCTCGTCAGCTCCGCAGTTACTATGATCGCAACTAGCACCTTTAATGACGGTCCGTCACCACCCTCAGATTTCCGGCCACATCTTGGGGCTGATTTGGCGTGGAGGTCGATCCTTATGTTCGGAGCGGTACCGGCGTTGTTGACTTACTACTGGCGAATGAAGATGCCTGAAACTGCAAGGTATGAATCAAGCTCTCTCTTTTATTCATGTATCATGCAAATTCAGAGTAGGACGTTGCTTAGATCAAATGTCACTATTATTTATCATCTGCACGTTTGTCCTAGAAATTTTACACAAGAAGAAAGCGTTAAAATCAGTGTAATTTTCTTCGAATTTGCTACTTCTAATGAGGTCCGGTCCAAAAAAAAAAAAGTGAAAATTCATTTTCACGGTACCAACGCAAGTGCTTCAAAGCAGACAACGTTTTCTATGTTCTGTGAAAAGTGAAAACCCATTCCAAACCCCTCAAGCGGAAAAAACTTTTTAACAAAAAAACATATTTCATTTCGACTTTTCCTCGGAAAAATTAAGTAGTCTCACCAAAATAATGTTTTTAACTGCCAATTTCACTTTTCACACTTTTTCTGAAAAAAAAAAAAAAATGGCTCACAAACGTGTCTCAATTGGTATATTTTCCCCTTTCGTGATTCAATTAATTTGATGGTTAAAAATGACCAGATTGGCATCAAGGTGGATGGATATGCGGTTTATTAGGGTATTGATTGATCATGAGTGTGCTTCATTTATCAACCAAACTTCAGCAAATCAAATGGGTTTGACTGAATGCTAAAAAAAAATACTTGCCTGAGTTAATCAGAGCACTTAACCAATGCATTAAGTTTTTAACAAAGAAGGATTTTAATTTTGTTTTTCATTTTTTTTGTGAAGGTACACCGCTTTGGTGGAGGGGAACATACCTCAAGCAGTCAGGGACATGGAAATGTTGCTAGATATATCATTGAATAACATTCAGTGGGAGACTCCTCCACATCCTCCATCTCATGGTCTCTTCTCCAGGGAATTTCTCAGACGCAACGGTCGAGACTTGGCTGGCTGTGCAGCTTCATGGTTCCTTGTCGACATAGTATTCTACAGCAGTACTCTCTTCCAATCTAAAATATACCAGTCTGAAGACCCTAGATCCTATTCAGCTTGTAAAGAAGCATTCCGCGTGGCGAGACTCCAAGCAATCATGGCCGCATGTTCGACGATCCCCGGCTACTGGGCCACCGTCTTCCTAATCGACCGAATAGGTCGAGTGAAAATTCAGATGATGGGGTTCTTAGTGATGGCCATTAGCCTCATTGCCATTGGGGTGCCTTACTATGCCTTTTGGAATGATACTGACATCAATGGATGGTTCTTCATTCTGTATGGTCTTACATTCTTTGCCTCCAATTTTGGACCCAACGCAACCACGTTCATCGTGCCGGCGGAGCTCTTCCCTGCACGATTTCGATCGACGTGTCACGGTGTGGCTGGTGCCTTTGGAAAGGTAGGGGCCATCATAGGGTCAGTTGGGTTTCTTTGGGCCTCTCAGAGTGACAAGAAGCATTCAAAAGGGGATTCTAAAGGGATTGGCATGAAATATTCTCTTGTACTTCTAGGTGGAGTTTGTTTTTGGGTTTCATATCGACTTGTCTTTTAACTCCTGAGACTAACGGCAGATCATTAGAAGAGAATGAGAATGAAGAAGAACTTGAGGAGAAAAAGATGATAAGGTGGTCTCTTACTTGACGAATAGACATCTGGGTTGTCATCAATGTACTAGTCAGATTGCTTAGAAACGGAGCACACCAGCTCTCTCTCTAGCTCGCTCGCTCTCTCTCTCTCTCTCTGCATTTGCATCTGTCTTGAATTGTTGAATGATACTTGTAATTAGGCCATGTTTGAGGCCTGCATAGTTTACCTTTAAATCTAATTAGTTTGCAACTCTTTTTATATGCACTTGCTTTGGGAAATTAAAAAAAAAAAAAAGAAGAAATCAATCAGAAGTAAGGAATGACCTTGGTAATTTAAATGTACGACCCTGATTTACAGTTAGCGAAGTAACTTAGGTTTGCTTTATGAAGTCTCAAACTGGGTCTAGGACTTGCTTTACTAATATCAAAGTGAGCAGATTTTTGCTCTGCATAGTGGTCGAAAGCTACTCGCGGCTATGTTTTGATCACCAATGAAAAGAAGACAAATCATTCAGAGGGTTTAGCCCATGTGAGGTTCATCTACTTCCTAAAACCCACTAATTTGAATTAATTGACACGAGACCCGGTTTGACACTCTTTCGTACTATATTGGACCGATAAGTTTTAATGCATATCTTTTTTGATCATTTTTTAGTCTTAATCTCCATGCTTCCATATGTACATCATGTGATGGTTATAAGCTAATTTTTGCCTGCCCCTTATAATAGAGCTTTCCTGTGAGCCCGAGTCAAGAGGATTCAGACTCATTTTTTGGGAGACATGCAAGCTCAGATCGAATCCGCCAGTAAGGCTTTAACCTGTAGAAATTCTGAGATGGTGTAGTGGAACGCCAACCACCATTTGAAATTGAAACAGTTCAAGATCCACCAATTATATGGGCTATTATAAAATTTAAAGTTGATCTTCATTTTTTTTTTTTTTCACGTTCAATTCAAGCTTGATGAAAACCATGATAATAAATGTGCATAAGATTATGTTAATCACCTTTTTCATCAAACCATCAATTGAATGATGGAAAAGGCTTAGATCAACTTAATGTTTCACAATAGACCATATAATTGGATTTTGTTCTTTCTGAACAATTTAGTTTTCAATATGTGTACTCTACCTAAGAGTTCTACCACTTTAAGTCATGATTTCTCTTTATTTCTTCATTTAATATAATAAATATATATAGAGTGAAATAAAATCTATCGGCTATCGGTTGAAATTAACCGACATATTTTATTCCATGGCGAACAAGCAGCCTAAGGTTAAAGTTCCTATTAGCTCAGGATCCACCCAGATCCGGTTTCACCCACAAATTTCGATTAGCAGCAAAGTAAAAAAAGAGGAATCAAAGAAAACCATACGAAAGAGAGAAGAAAACCACAGAAAACACCAAAAACCCTAACGCGAAAGAAGTAGATGTAAAAGAGGGAGAGAAAGGATGGAAAGCTATTCGAGCTATGGCACGATCTCTTCTCCAATCCCGTTCCATCTTTCAGGTCCCTACTCTCTCTCCCTAGATCTATACATAGATTCCTCAAGATAGGTTTTCTTTGTTCGTTCTCTCATATCTTAAGAACATTTTTTGTGCATTTAGAGTGTTTATATCCATTTTAATGTCTTCTGATGGCTTCACCAAGATTTTTTTCATGTAACTTCTTTATTGAAATCTCTTCTTGATGCCTCAAGACATTAGCCGGAAGGTTGGGGTAGTCGTGGGGTCCACCTACACAAGAGAAATTACATAAAAATGCGCTATATATAATTGAATTTATGCATGATAATCCGATAATCCGTTTAATGTGATAAAATGATAAAATCTCTGCGTAAAGCAAATGATATGCATATGAGATGCTGATAAAACCCGGACTAATGAGGGGTAAAATATGCAATATTTAACACTCGTCACACCCCCAAACCTACATTTTGCTAGTCCCGAGCAAAAACTATGAAGAAAACTAAACTATATGCAAGAAGACATGATAAAAATCCTAACTCACTTTCGCAGGAATCGCGGTTGCACTTAGCTCGTGCAACAAGCCGTTAAACCCTTAGGTTTACCCTAGTGGACAAGTTTTGTCTTGTGAGGGTTTTCAGTGAATAAATCCCACAAAATTCTTTTTATTTTGGAAAGAAAATATTTTTGATATCCAACAGTTTTTAGCAAGCTAATAAGAATGAGTACTAAGTTAGGAATACTAGCCAACTCCTGAAGATATGCCAGTCAATACCTAAGTCCCACTATGTATGTGTGTGTATTTAGCCAATAATCATGCAATCTTCAAGTCGAAGCTCACACAACCTTAATCCCCTTTGGAATACATTTCGCTTTGACTACAGCCTTACAGGTTATATTCTCAACAATGGAAGCACACAGATTTTGCTGACTAGCTCTCAGTATGTGAGTATGAACATGGCGAAGAACTCACATAATTGATGAAGAACGGAGCTTATGTATAGAATGATTGATCTCAAGGAATAAGATATGACCAATAGAAGGTGAAAATGGTCACTAAACTTCTCACTCATTCAGCACCTAACTTTTTCTAGGATCCAATAGGTCTTTCATAGGTTGTAATGGGGTTAGGGTTAATAGATAGGATAAGGGTTAAATGTGTCTTAGGGTTTTTGAGAAGGTAAGGGTCTTCAAGTCTTCATAAGAAGGTCTTCCACTGTCTTCACTTCTTCTTTTTGCTTTGTGTTCTTTATTCCACTCTATTTCTTTTTGGTGCTTGCTGTTCTTTGGTTTCCCATATCTTTTTTCTTTTTCTTTTGTTTTCCTTTGGTTCTCATTTCTTTCTTCTTCTTTTTTTTCAACTTTCAAATTTCTTTATTCCTTCGTCATCCCTTCGTGGAATATCTATATTTTGCTAGCCCATGTGAAGTCTTCATCGCTAATACTCAAATCCTTCATTTCTTCATGTATCTCTACCCTTCTAAAAAACAATAGGTCAAAAATGATTATATATATGTGGGTGTTGAGGCTTGGGACAATGAAGGAATGTTTCTTGTAAAATAGACTCAAAATGGCTACTAAGGGTATAAAATGTAATAGGTGGATTCAAAACTTGCCCAATGTTTTTTTTTAGAATGCCTATCATCTTCCACTAAGTTCGGAAAAAAGCATCATAAGCTACAAGTCAAGGTTTCTTCGCATTTTGATGTTACCTCCATGGTTAGAACAAGGAATAGCACTTATGAGATCGGAAGTGCTGGACTATGAAGCTCTAGGAGTAGCTCTTCATTCTACTCAGGAATAGCGCAGAAGAGTCCTCACCCAAACGGATATAGATAGGCTCAATCGCGCAATGTGTTTTAGTCTCCACTAATGATTCTTTCGGGTCTCTCAAAAGTGATTTGCACTTCTCTTGTACTACACTCATGTGGCTAAATGTGTAAAAAAGTTATAGGACTTGTACATATGACAACTCTTCAAGCAAAATCCATTGATAATTTTTGAAATTTTTTTTTCAGATTTTCAGTGAATTTGGAAAATTTTTAAATTTTTTAGGGTTTTCTTATAAATGGAAAACAAAATAACTTACGTACATGCAAAATGCAGTGCCTCACCCCCAAACCTATCCTAAACATTATCCCCGATGTTTATGCAGAACAGAAATAAAATAGGACAATGAAGATAAATTGAAATTTCTCACCATGGGGTGCCGACATACGGGTATATTGGGTTATCTCCCAACAAGCGCTAAGTTTAACGTCTTCAGCCAGACGCAATTACAGTGTATGAGGTCAATCTATCCTGGGTCCACAAACTCAATGTATTCTTTTAGTCTGTGCCCATTCACTTGAAATGTGCTACCATCTCTGGGATTCAAAAGTTCAGCTGCAATGTGGGAATAGACTGAAGGTTCACAAGATGGTTTGACACTTTCTTCTAAATGAATCTGGTGCATAACTATAGAGGGACTGCTTCCTTTAATGTCCGAGATGGTCCAACCTAAGGCACTCTGATGGTCTTTCAGCACATCCAGTAATTTCTTTTCCTGCTCTTCCTCAAGGTCTGAGGCAATAATTACTGGGTTGCTAACAGAGGACCCCAAGTAGGCGTACTTTAAATTCTCGGGTAATGGTTTCAATTCTAACTTGGGTGACTCAATAATAATTGATTCATTTTCGACCTTAGATTCAGAGGTGGATGCAAAGATAGGCTCAATTTTCTGCTTCCATTGGCCCACATCCATCGGCTGGGCTGAATCCAATAATGCATTAACTTCGCATATAGACCCGTCGATGTCTATGTCGGCAATGAAGTGAGCCAGACATTCCTCCAGCGGATCTATTCAACATGATAGTTGAATTGTTTGATCAACTAATGTGTCAATCATGTTCACTTCCTCATCATCATCTAGGTCTGATCTATGAAATTTTGGTAACATGTTGATGGTGGAGGGCCGGATCTCAAATTGGTCCGCATTATTTTCTGGCAAAACTATATATACAGTTACGTGAAGTGGATGAAAATGATGCAAATAGTTCATTGAGGGTCCTTTGCCGAAGGTTTTGGGCAGCCATTGTGGGTACTATGGGATGCATGGAATGCGACTGTAGATCCCACCCACTGACAGTCTAAATTGTTAAAAAAGAATTTTATTTCCTCGTCTGATATTTTCTCGAATTTAACTTCAATAGGAGCTGTAAGATCTTCTGCTTGACCACCACCGTGTTAGCCAACCAGTCCGGATAATGGACTTCTCTTATTGCCTTGGCTTCCAGCAGCTTCTCGACCTCCTCAATCACAGCCTCGGTTTTGGGATTCCCGTCCTACAAGATTTCTTACTACTGGTTTGTGCTTGGGGTCCACATTCAGTTTGTGGCACATGATTTCGGGATCGACGCCAGGCATCTCATATGGGGTCCAAGCGAAGACCTCCTTGTTCTTCTGGAATGTCTGCTTGATCTGCAGATCAAGCCATTCCCTAGGGCATCATTGTCTTCTGGTATCTGGCCCGACCTTTTCTTCGAATGGCCGTTGCTCGAACCCTCGTTGTGGGCTCGGTCGTGCATTTTTTTTTATCCAGGATTCGCCTCAAATCCTGGTCGGCCGAAAGAGCTTGCTTGCTTGCTTCTTCTAGGGGGTTAAGTCGCGGTCCTCGTAATCTTTTGGAGCTGTTGCTGGAGTTGACGAATCAACTTGTCTTTCTCTTGGATAACAAGGTTTTGGACCCTGATACCCTTAAGGAGAGAGTCCCCATCGTCGTCGCCATCAGTGGGATGCTTCCCATTATCCGGTGGGGGAGGCTGGGAAGGCCATAGTCGAGGGTTATCTTGCTGGGAATGTGTTATCTCCTCTTTTGAAGATGAACCCGACTGAGTGTGAACACTTCCCACAACTTCTGCACCTAACCTCCTCTGGCGAGGGTCCAGAGGCACAATAGCTGGTGGGAATACCGGTGGCTGTGGCAATTTTTTTGAAGATTCTCCCCCCTTCTTAGTTCTTAGAGGCATCGTGTTTGGGAATATTTGTGAATCTACTTCCCACAGACGGCGCCAATTGTAAGTGCCTTAAAAATTACGAACTTGGGATGAGATTTAGCTCTCCTTGATGAAGATAAAAATGCCTTAAACTTGAAAGGGGAGAAGAAGAACATCAGTCAAAGACCCTGGCTGTAGTCAGCGCAAGGCTCTCCGATGCCTAAGTCAATTCAACAACTCAACAGTAGGATGGAGATGGAGAAGAAAGAGAGAGTTCAAGGTGTTGGTGATATTATATTGTCTGTTTTTGTATACCTCTTTTGTCATACCTGAGCTTCTCTATTTATAGAAGAAGTTGGGTGAGGAGTCCCATGACTCTGACAGGGAGTCCTATGACTCTGACGGTTACTTTTTGAGAAGTACCGTCTCATGATCACCTTTCTTTAATTGCAGTCCCATCAGCCCACCTTTCATTAAATGACAGTTTCATCGGGCCTTACTTTGTTGATTATTTGGCATGGTCCCATCGAACTTCTGCCTGGGTCCTCACCCTGATGTAGATGTGGCCGCTGAATGCCGTTTTGTCAGAGAGCATGGGCGGCAAGGATGGCTAATCAGTCCCACTTGCGCGTGCCTCTATCTAATCACACGTCCCATGACGTGGTTAAGTTTCCGTAGAAGTTTGGTTGTCAGTGTCTGTCTCCGCTAGCTTTCTGGCACTATTGCCGATATGCGTGACCGAAGCCAGGACACAGTGCCAAGGTCAGGAATGACTGAGGTCGGGAGCGACCTTGATCTCGGTTGGCGCCTTGTCACTATTGCCGAGGTGCGCGTGGCCGAGGTCTAGACATGATTAGCTGGTACTATTACTTGAGCTAATGTAATCTTGGCGTCTTGGAAATATCCCCACACAACCTCTTTCTGAACTTTGAAGAGGTGGAATACAAAGAGAATAACAGAAGTGGCTTAGGTTAGAAAGGCGATGTGCGAAAATGGAGAAATCAAGTTATTTTATAAGAATGGGAAATAAGAAAATAGAGGAGATGTCAGTAGTTACATATTAATGTGGAGCAAATGGAAGTTGCAACTTGCAAAATAAATAGTGGGATAGAAGTTAGAGTTCCATGTTAAGGGAGAAGGAATAGAGAAATTGAGAATACAATAGAAAACCTAAGTTTATTGCATTCTACTAAAGCCAATTACATCAACTACTATATGAAAAAAAAAAAATCCTGAGCACACCTGCTGAATAAAGTAAGAAATATAATCCAACCCCGAGTAGGAATATTCCTAACAATATCCTATCTTACATGAATTCACCTGCTAGCGTACGCTGAGTCAACGATGACTTCAATACTCTAGGGATTAAAGATAGAGGGTATAGTTGCTGGTCAAAATTATGAAGTAGTGTCGAAATTCTATCTAAAACCCTTGGTTTTAATTTTTATAATATTATCCCGATTTGTGCGTGGTTTTCAATGTCCTATTCTTAATAATTATTTTTATGATCTTTTTCGTTGGCTAGTTTTGCGGGTGGATTGCTAACTAAAGTCACAAGCTTGTATGGTAGATTCCGTTTATGTATCAACCATAAAAGTCTTCATATTATATAGAGTGGAAACCATAAACCTCTTATAACCCAGTTGGATATATGTCAAAAAGATAAAGACAATTGAAATGTCACATTGTGCATTAGATTTTGGGTGAAAACAAGTCCAATCGGACCATCCAACCCTTGACTTTAAGCCCTCAGTTTTCAATAGTTTATTTAGTGTCCATCAAATAAAATTCTAAAGTATGGTGCATTTAAAATGAAAAATAATAACCCTATGATTCTTTGACTTTGATCTTAGACAAAGGCCGAGAAAGGTATATGATTCTTTGACTTTGGTGAACATTCACTAAAATAAAATTTATTTTAAGAGGATTTAAAAAAAAATTACATTAGGAGCACACTATACCAAAAAGGCCCTTTTAGTTGCGGTCCTACAGAAGTGATCCATTTTTTTTTTTTTAAATGAGAGGAGGGTTGATATTGACCATCCGCACGCGAAAAAAAATCAGTTTCCGTATTCCCCCTTTTCCAAACCCCTTCCCCAAATCCAACCCAATAGGAAAGACCAAATGAAAAGAAAAAGGCTACATCGATTTGGAGATATGATTTTGAAGATAATATGAGATTCCTGTAGAAGAGGAGATTTGATTCACAGGGTTCTAGTTTGGGATGAACAAGAAAAGGACATTGGATTCCCATAAAGGAAGAAGAGGAAATTTGTAGGGTTTCAAGAGTTCCGGTGCATCTTCATCCCAAGACTTGAGCCCCTTCAAAGAACCACATACTTGAACCCATAGAAATCTCCTTACTTTTCATCTGTGGGAATCCAAGATCCTCTTTTTCTTTATTCCAAATTAGAACCCTACAAATCTCCTTTTCTTTATATGTGGAAATTCGCATATTATTTTAAAAAATCATATCTCCAAACCGATATATATGGCCTTTACATTTCATTCGATCGTACTCAATGGGATGAATTTGGGAAAGGAAGGAGCACAGGAAACTAATTTTTCCGCCATTCTCAAGAGTGGGACTGCAACTGAACAAAGTGCGACCGTACAAGCTCTCACCTCGTAATGTGGACTTTGGTGTTCGATCCAAACCAAGCCATGGCAGGCAGGGGATAATTTAAAGACAGAAGCGCCCTATTGGTCTTAGCTTACATGATCAAGATTTTTGGTCAACTTTGTACATAACCATTCTTCATATAGACTGATAGACATAAACTGATATAATATTAATTATATATAGAAATGATTCCTAGTCCTAGCTAAAGGCTCGAGTTTTCCTTGTTCCTACTCGTGCCCAGGTCATGGTCATAGGCTCATTGTTGAGGCCCTCTTAACTCTCCAAAGCATTTTAATTATAATCACCAATACTGTTTTCTTCCGAATCACAGGACTCTTGCGTCTTGTTACTAGCATCTCTAATTTGTGGGTACTTCTTCTGTTTCTAAATTTACGACGAAGATGTTGATGAATCAAGGGCTGCAAAGCTCCCTTTCTAAACACATGGATGGGGCCTACCTTTCAAAAATCAAAACTACCTGCATGTCCTAACACCCATTGTATTCTCCGTGGCTAAATTCTCATAGTTAATTTCAGTGGGCCAACAGTTAGATCGATCATTGGATTTTACACTCACTCTCATTCTACTCAGAAATAAAGGAAATTAGGGAAGTTGATCACATGTTAAAGATGTGGCCAGGCAAAAGTATCGATCTTACTAATTTGAGTAAGAACTTTTTTGTCCATCACCATATTGAATGTCAGTATATGCAGGCTGTGGGGATTTTCAAAAGTTGGACTTCACCCACATATTTTGCATGCAAGGGAGTTGCACATGCAAGCCCTTGGATAACGCTTTAGTATTGAAAAAAAAAAAAAACATAATAATAACAACTCGATCAATTTGTGCGCATGTGTTTTTTGTTTTTATTTTTTTTTAATCATGGGTGTCCAAATTATTACTTTGATATATCATTAAAAGGGATGTGATTCAAGTTGAACGTCCAAATTATTATCACGTGGATCTCAAAGTAGTCCCGGATTCGTTTGCAAAAGCTTAGAGCTTAGTGCCCGGAACCTTCTCTCAGCCCTCTCGATCCCGCTCCGAAAACGTGGATCGGCGATTTCGGAGTGGGTCCGTCTTCGGAGCGAGGTTCGATTATTTTCGGAGCGCGGTTCGACCATTTTCGGAGCGCGGTTCGACCAAATATAGAGCGAACTGTGTAGAATTTTGGTTTTTTGTGTATTTTTTCTGTAAAGCTTGATGTTTATCTTTTGAATGAAGAAAATTCTTTTGACTTATTAATTATTGTCTATTTTATATGATCAAATTGCAAAGTTATTTTTTTTCTCTATTCTTGATACTTGAATATATAGATAAGATATATTTGTATCCATTAGTTAAGCGCTTCAGAGGCGCTGTGGATATATAACTATTTTAAAACTTAGCGTTTCGCCGCTCCGGCTCGATGAGGTCAACTGCCCAACGAAATAGGGGCTTTGGAGCAATATTGCCAGCTAAAGATTTACCAATAAATGTTCAATAGTTGATACTGACCGATGGATTTGAATTCAATTATGATGGTGTCGTTTAGACCGTGCAAGAAAGAGCAAAAGAGGCAAGGCCTGCACAAAATATAAAAACAATAGTAATAAAAAAAAAGGTATTGTCATCTTCTTCCTGTTTTATATTTCATTTCTGAAAGTTTATATAATCTCTTCGCTCTCCATCACAGCACCCTACACCACAGCAGAGAGAGGGAGAGAGAGAGAGAGAGAGGGGATGGCTCAGTTAGAAGTACTACGTGCACTTGATACAGAAAGAGTCCGGTTCTACCACTTCAAAGCCGTCATTGTAACAGGTATGGGCCTGTTCAGTGATTCCTACGATCTCTTCTGCATCACCCCCGTCATGACTCTCATCGGCCGAATCTACTACGCTGATGAAAAGGGCCTTACACCAGGTGTGATCCCACTTGCAATGATGTCAACAGTGGTGGGGATTTCCCTTCTCGGCACAGTGGTCGGCCAGCTCGTTTTCGGATATCTGGGCGACCGCGTGGGGCGGAGGAAAGTCTACGGGGTGACGCTGCTGCTCATGGTCACGAGCTCTATCGCTTCTGGGTTCTCCCTTTGTCGAACCAGAAACTGCGTCTTGACGAGCCTCTGCTTCTTCCGCTTCTGCCTGTCAGTAGCGATAGGGGGAGATTATCCTCTCTCTGGCCTCTTAATGTCGGAGATGTCAAACAAGGAGACGCGTGGGTCCTTCATGGCTGCCTCCTTCTCCATGCAAGGTTTTGGAATCCTCGTCAGCTCTGCTGTTACCATGATCGTAACTAAGGTCTTTGATCAGGGCCCATCTCGGCCGTTGGATTACCGGCCACCGGAAGATGCTGATTTGGCTTGGAGGTTGATCGTTATGTTCGGCGCAGTACCGGCACTGCTCACTTTCTACTGGCGGATGATGATGCCCGAAACTCCAAGGTACAACTTATTTAAATCTTGGTATATATTGTTACACTATTATTTATTATTATTTATCAGCTTAATCTTTTAAAATAAATGGTTGTGAATAAAATATGAAAACTTCCGAGATTGTTGTGCCTTCTATTCTCTCATGGAGGGTGTGATTCAATCCATACACTGAATTGTACAATATATTTCAATGGCAAACCCTTTAATTTAAACTCTTTTTGCATATTTTTCAGAAATTGTCAAACAATAAAAAAATTATAATATTTAAATATTACACTATTTTATTTTATTTTATTATTATACTATTTTACTTTATTTTAAGAGGATTTAACCAGAAAAATCCCCTTAGACTTGTCAAAGCCAAAAAACGCCATCAATGTCTTATAAAGACCATAGTGATCACAGGAGCTCTGTTTGGTATTTTTTTTTATTTTCAGTCTGAGCAGGGATATCCCTGCTCCTTTTACTTTAAAAAGTCACAAAACTCTTTTTCCCCTTTTCGTTCTTCTTCATCTTCTTCTCTCTTTCACAATGATCAAGCTCAACCACCCCTTAGATCCATACCCTAATCCTTCTTCTGCCATTACCAACACTAATGAAGAAGAAGAGACGGGAATTTCTCTAGCTTCATTTGGAAAAGGCGGCGAACTTCTTCCTAAGCAAACCTAGGCACTAAAACAGAGTTATCAACTAAGAAGATGGTTCAGATCCATCATCCAAGTGCACCAGTCAGTAATTTGTACTCCATAGAGGGGGTCAATTTGTACACCTCCCCCACCATTTTCCTTCTTTCTTCTCTGCAATGTATATGTACAATAGAAATAGATGATGGTGATTATATTAGAGAGAGAGAAGTGGGTAATGGATGGGAGAAGGGATAAGTTGTAACTGCAATGATCGCATTCTCCTTTTGATCTGGTCTTTTGGTGTTATTTTTCTTTGAAGGATCCTAGCTTCAATGTAGTGGAAGGGAGAAGAAGTTTGGAGAAGAACGAAAAGGAAAAAAGGGGTTTTGCAACCCCGGTCTTCGTGTGGGCGGGGATATCCCCGTCTCAACTAATACCACTTTGAGAGACAACACCTGTGAACGGGGATATCCCTACTTGTGTTAGTGCTGTGAGCGGGGATATCCCCGCCCACTAGAGTATTGTGGGTGATATATGTCTTTCAGAATTGTATCTCTCATTTGAGGAATTATGACCAAATGTCCATTCCTTATTGAGCTAATGCCCATGTGTATGTAACTGATAGTATCCCAAAACTATTTTCAAAGTTTAACCATTTCTATGTTAGTCAATGACCATTCCCATCCCCATATCCAACCATTTCTATGTAAACAAAAACCGATGCCCAATTCTATCATCTTCTATTACGGCCAAAGCTAATGCCCCTTTGTATTACTCTTTTAATTAGGAAGGTTTGGCCGTAATAGAAGATGATAGAATTGGGCATCGGTTTTTGTTTGCATAGAAATGGTTGGATATGGGGATGGGAATGGTCGTTGACTAACATAGAAATGGTTAAACTTTGAAAATAATTTTGGGATTCTATCAGTTACATACACATGTGCATTAGCTCAATAAGGAATGGTCATTTGGTCATAATTCCTCAAATGAGATATACTATTATGAGAGAATACACCCACAGTCTTCGTGTGGGCGGGGATATCCCCGCTCACAGTACTAACATAAGCAGGGATATCCCCGTTCACAGCACTAATTTGGGCGGGGACATCCCCGTCTCGACTGATACCACTATGAGAGACAATACTCAGGGAGGCGGGGATATCCTTGCCCACGCGAAGAATGGGGTTACAAAACCCTTTTTCCCATTTTCGTTTTTCTCCCATCTTCTTTCCCTTCTATTACTTTAAAGTTGGGATCTTTCAAAGAAAAAAAACATCAAAAGACCAAATCAAAAGGAGAATGCGACCATCACAGTTACAACTTATCCCTTCTCCCTTCCATTATCCACTTCTTTTTTACAACTTATCCCTTCTCCCTTCCATTATCCACTTCTTTCTCTCTCTCTAATATAATCACCATCTCTCTAATACAAGCGTCGGTGAAGCACTTTTCTTCTCATCGGTTTGTCATTTTCAATCAGGGGATCTGCAAAGTCCTGCAGCTTTCTTTCTTCTTCAATTAATCCCTGCTCAAAGAAGATGAGTCTCTGCTCAGATAAAATGGGCAAAAGAACGAAAATTGAGAAAAGGGTTTTGGGTTTGAAATCTTTTTAAGGTAAAAGGAGCAGGGATATCCCTGCTCAGAGAAAAAATAAAAAAAAAATCAAACAGGGCCTTTGGGACTACTATGGTCTATATAACACATTGATGATGTTTTTGGCCTTTAACAAGTCTAAGGAGATTTTTCCGGTAAAATCCTCTTATTTTAATGATATTTAAATTTAAAAATATTTTATTGTAGACATCAAAACAGGCAATTAATCTAAGAATTTATGATAAAAAAAGATTTTAAGTTTTTCCCCTTCGTGTCAGGTACACAGCTTTGGTAGAGGGAAACATACCACAGACAGTCAGGGATGTACAGGAGTTGCTAGGTATATCATTGGATCATATCCAATGGGAGACTCCTCCAGAGCCCCTAGATTACAGCCTTTTCTCCAAGGAATTTCTTCGGCAGAATGGCCGAGACTTATTCGGTTGTGCAGCTTCATGGATGTTGATCGATATAGTATTTTATTGTATTACCCTCTTTCAATCTCAGATTTACGGTTCCAAAATTGGAGACCCTCGATCCTACACTGCCTGTAGGGAAGCCTATCTCGTGGCGAAATACCAAATCATCATGGCATGTTCGACGATTCTCGGCTACTGGGCGACTGTCTTTCTCATCGACCGCCTTGGCAGAGTGAAAATTCAGATGATGGGGTTCTTCATTATGTCCATTTGCCTGTGTGTCATGGGGGTAAAATATCCCTATTGGTACGATGATCACATGAATATATGGTTCTTCATCCTATATGGTCTCACCTTCTTTTTCTCTAATCTGGGGCCCAACACGACCACGTTCATTGTACCAGCTGAGCTCTTCCCTGCACAATTTCGATCTACGTGTCATGGGCTGTCTGGTGCCTTTGGAAAGGTGGGAGCCATCATAGGGTCAATTGGGTTTCTTTGGGCCCACTCAAACGGGTTTGGCATGAAATATTTTCTTATAATTCTAGGTGGAATATGTTTTTTGGGTTGTGTAGTGACCTATTTTTTTACTCCCGAGACCAACGATAGATCGCTAGAAGATAACGAGAGTGAAGAAGAGCCTGGTGAGAGACAGATGATAAGTAGGTCTCCTACGAATGGAGGTGTGGTCAGCGATCAACATGATTCCCTCGAAACAGAGAACGCCTTCCACATCTGCCCCACCTCTTTCTAAGCTTGTGCATTGTTTTAAATTGTTGTAATGATACCTGTAATTAAAGCCCTGTTCAAGTCCTCACAACTATTGCCTCGGACCGCTATTTCCACCATTATTTCTTAGATGGGTGTAAGGAGGTTAACATTGCATTTGTGGTGGGGAAAAAAGTTTCCGTTAGAATAGTTTCATTGCTATTTTAGTTTTACTTCACACTCCATTTAATTTAATTCTATTTTTCATATATAATTTAGTAGTTTTAATTATTTACTTCAATTATATATATAATTAGCTATATCTTAATTCAATTCTATTTAAATTGGATTCATCGCTAGTTCCATTCTCTCTCCGTGGGATCGATAATTCAGACTTTTTAGTTCTTTACTACTTGACGACACCGTAGTTTTACGGTTAAGCGTTGCACATCTAAGTGTCGATCAAGTTCTTACGGTGACCCTTTTTTTTGTGGTCAAAGACTATTGAGAGATAGATGATAAAGAGGTCTATTATGGTGAGTGATCAAGATTCAAATTCAGATTCCTTAGAAACAGAGAATGCCTTCCACATCTGCCCCACCTCTCTCTAAGCTTGTGCATTATCTTAAATTGTTGTAATGATACCTGTAATTAAAGCCCTATTTGAGTCCTCACAGCTCTATTGTCTCTGCATCAGTGTAGCCATAAATCTAATTAATTAATCTAGAACCCTAACTATGTAGCCATAAATCTAATTAATTAATCTAGAACCCTATCTATCTACACTGGTTTGAGGGATTAAAAATATCAGTTTGTAGTTAAACTATGTCCCTGCTTGACATATAATTATAAATGAAGTAACCTTTGCTCGCTTTACGAAGCTCCAAACTGGCTCTAAGATTGGTTTTACTAATACAAAAGTGAGCAGAATTTCGATCTCTGCAAGCTACTCAGCTGTGTTTTGACTGTGGAGAAAAAGATAGTCCCGCTCGCTCTCTATTTATATAAACATGCACCGCTCACTAACAATGTGGGCCTAGAAAATTCAACTTGGGGGTTTCTTTTGTAAAATAAATATTCGGGGATGGAGAAAATGTAAAAAATACATTATTTTTCAGAATATGTAGGTTTTTTTTTTTTAAGAAAAATTGACTTTTCTTCGGGGTGGGGGGCTTCAACCCAAGACCATTGTACTTGAGTCTTTCCTTGTGACGAACTACCACTCATGTGAGGGTCAGTGTAATTTCATCTACGTCATATAACCCGCTAAATCAAATGGATTGGCAGATAGATACGCATTCGTATTAAATCATTTAGACTAAATTGAACAAATAGAATTGTGTGCTTTTTTTTCGTCATTTTTCACTTTTGATATCCAGGCTTCAATATCTACATCATGAGATGATAAACTGAGATAATTTTTGTCCACCCCTTATGTATGCAGCTTTCCATCTTGCTTCTCCATGATAAGGATGAGGTATTGTCATTCAGCAAACCACAAATGCTTGTGTGAGTGTCAATAATTTTGTGCCAAGAGGCATCTCTAATTGACTTACGTGAGAAGGAATAATCTTAAACCTGTATTTGGCCTACTTGGATCTTATAAACTCAATAATCTACTCTACATTTGATAAAAACTAGCTTTTAAGGCGATGGATTCAAATATATTGGACCGATTGTGGATGCAAGCAATTACAGAGAAACCGTAATGATATTTTCATTAGCAGTTTTTGTGTTGGCTGTGGCGAAGCATTCCTCCTTGGATTTTGAGTCAGAAACCTCCCACGTGCAGGCTTTGTTGTTGTCCTTGACAATTATTTTATGGTCCTTTTGGTTGTTGCTTAGTAGTGCGGGGGTGGATTGCTGTGGAATGTGGATGTCACAAGCTTGTGTATGGCTGATTCCTTCTGGATAATAAGCTTAGCTACCTCGAAATGCTCGTTTCATTTTCGGCTATTCTTCCTGTGGTTGAATAGGAATCACCGTGTGAAAAGAAAATTTTCTTAAAGAGGACACTGTAAAAAAGGAAAGAAAAGAAAATAAACATGAAAATTCAGATATTATGGGGATTTTCAAAAATTTCTGAGGGAGCCTTGTCCCTCTTGCTCGTCCAAATACTACTGACTTTTTTCACTGAATTGCCTAATTTTGGAGACTACGGAAAGGTTTGGACTTGCGATAAATGGGTACCTTTAATGAAGTCACTTTTGGAAAATTTAAACTGATCAAGATACTCTCATAGTCTCATATATGCCTCTTCAAATCTCACTCTAATTTCTTTCCAAATGTGTCAATTTGTTTCTCATGTGTGCAGACTTTCTTTATATTTATTCCGTGTGTGTCAGGGCTCTTTTTTAAATCCTAACCCCATTGGCTGGATAAAAAAATGTTCACTAGAACAATGGATCCTGCGTGTCATACTGTTTCAAGAAAATCTAATATTCTTAATGCGATGCCGAACTCTTATTTTAATAAAATTTGGAAAATATCTACAATTACATTTAGAGATGGGGATGTATTTTACTAGTGGGTCCTGACTCGTTTTCTATTTTAAGCCATACAAATAATTTTCAGATCCAGCTTCGCATGCCAAAATTCACATTAGCGGTTCAATTCGTCCAACGGGTAACAACTCACAACAAAACATTTCACCTGCCCACGTTGAGGGGCATTTTCGTCCGACAAAAGTAAGCTCCCGTCTCTGCCTTTTTCGCGCTTCCTTCGTTTCCTGAATTCCCATTTCTTGTATTCCAGTTTTCCCTTCCCTTCCCTTCCCCTTGGTCGGTTGGGAAAATCATCTTCGCAAATTCCAAATTCCAAATCCCAAATCCCAAATTCCAAGTCCCCTAGTATTTCTCTTTCTCTCTTCCGCTCCTTCTTTTCTCTGCTCTGCTGTGCTGACGGAAGAAAGTAATAAAAGAGGAATCAGAGAAAATCAGCGACGAAAACCACAGAAGAGACCTAAAATCTAGAGAGCCAAAAGAAGAAGATTATCAGAAGGAGAGAGAAACAGGATGGAAAGCTCTTCGGCAATGGTGCCTTTCCCATTGCTGATGACTCCCATCGAATCGAATTACAGAGCTTGCACAATTCCGTACAGATTCGATTCCGACAATCCCCGCAAACCAACGCCCACCGAGATCCTCTGGATCGATCTCTTCTCCAATTCCGTTCCATCTTTCAGGTCCCTACTCTGTCTCTCTCTTTCTAGCTTTATATATATATATATATATATATATATATATATACAGACGCTATTCTGAGCTCTTTTTTTTTCCAATTGATAGTGCCTCTTGGGACTTCTCGAGATAGGTTGTCTTTATTCGATCTTTCAGATCGTTAGAACGATTTTTGTGCATTTCTAGGGTTTATATCCATTTTAATGTCTTTTGATTGTTTCAATTGGTCCCTTTCTTGAGGATCCTAGCCATAAAGATTGTTGTGTACATCTTCCAGGTTTTTTTTTTTTTTCGGGGGAATTAGGGTTTGAAAGAGAGTGCTTTTGTTTTCCTACTCTCCTCTTTGCTTACATGGCTATGATTAATCCAATCCATTGATGTGCACACCTGCACTCTTTAAAGTGGTTCTGATCCTAATTTGATTCTGATCCAAACATTAGTCACTGTTTGATGTTATCACTTTAAGTTTTAAAGTTCAACTTTGAGGACCTAAAATTAAGATATTTGTTCTGCTTGTTATTTCGCGTACCATTAATTCATATTTATTGTCATGCATTCAGGTGGACCCCATATGAGGTAAACATATTGTTTTTTGGGAGAATGCCTTAGTGAAGTGTGGCTTTGCTCTTTAATAATTGAAGACACTTTAAACTACTAAAGTTTTCCTGTAAAAGTGACTTTCAATTAAAATACAATAGGCATCTTTTCATATGGTTTTTTAGTGCCATATTTTTATTGGTAGAAGAAACTACTGTAGTTATATTGGCACTTCCCTTTCTTTTTTAATTGCCTTGGGATAATTAATGAGAACGTGTTCATTTGGATGTTCCAAAATTGCAGATGTTGTGATTATTCAATTAGACAATTTAAGCCCCGGAACATATAATTGTTTGTTGAGGAAGAAATATATGCATATTAACTCTCTCTCTCTCTCTCTCTCTCTCTCTCTCTCTCTCTCTCTCTCTCTCTCTCTCTCTTTATTTTTTATTTTTTTATTTTTTTATGCAGGGAACGTGCAGAGAGTGATACAACAGTTGATGATGCTCCTATAAAAGCTGAAAAGTTTGCAGCAAGGTTCTTCACATTTCCTTTTGACTTGCTAGTTTTACTTGTATGTGATAGATTTGCCGTTGTCTTTGAGTGATCATGTTCTTGATTTTACTATTGGAAACTGGTTCGTCTTATCATTCTAGTTAACATGAGGTTATCTGAAAGTGATTGGGATGTGCACAGCTGACATGATAGGCTATGAACTTGCTTAGTTTTAGATTGATTTGTATCATCTCTTCTTAACTATGTTCTTATTGCATTAGTTATGCGATTGAGAATACAGTATTGAGTATTTCTTATCCTGATCTGCCTCAATGTTCAGATGCATCGATTAGTAACTATATTTGGACCTTGTTTAGTCATTTTATATTCATTAAAAACGGCATACAGACTCCTTATGTTATCCTTGTGAATCCAATTTGTGACTGCCAATTATTGCTTACTTCTCTAACTTGATTTTACTTCAATATTGGTTATGGAAAGGTACAAGGCTATGCTGGAGGACATAAAAAGAGATCCCCAAAGTCATGGCGGGCCACCAGATTGCATTGTAAGTCAACTCACAATTGCTTAATTCTTTATTCACATGGCTTCATAGTTACTCCATGCTGGAAACTAATGGCTTCAGTTATTTATTTACGTCAGTTACTAATGGCTTCAGTATCTTGGAAAAATTGTAGCTTCTTTGTAGGCTTCGTGAGCAGGTCCTTAGAGAATTGGGATTCAAGGATATATTCAAGAAAGTTAAGGTATATGTCAACTTCACAAAATGTGGGGTACCAAATCAATTTGTCGTCATCGTTTATCTTTATTTTTGAGTTTTATTTTGGTCCATTTAATACATTATAATGTCACAGGATGATGAAAATGCTAAAGCTATCTCACTATTTAAAGGGGTTGTCCAACTTAATGATGCCATTGAAGACGGAGGCAAGCGCCTGGAAAACCTGATTAGGGGAATACTTGCTGGAAACATATTTGACTTGGGATCTGCACAGGTAAATAAGTTCTTAGCAGGCAAGGGATGCTCAGCATCATTTTATTTCTTTTGATTTGAAGTCTAACAAAGTTTAGGCAATTATTAGTAACCAGTTGTTATCCATATTTCAAACGGTCAACATTTTGAGTAGCATGAAGAAAAGGTGTGAAGAATTTCTTAGAAGCAGTGCACATTGTTGCTAATAAATTATATAATATATAAAGAGGCATTCTTCAAGAGTGGATAGAAGTTAGATTCAATCTCAGGATGTATCTGAATCAATCTGATTTTGAACCTGATATATATCAACTTTTGGATTATATGCAAGCTCCAATGTTGTATTGATTTTTGTTTTCTTTTTTAATCTCCATTCTTCCTGACGTGCCTCTCAATTATTTGTTAAAGCTTGCAGAGGTTTTTGCAAAAGATGGAATGTCTTTTCTAGCAAGTTGTCAGAGCCTCGTTTCTCGACCCTGGGTTATTGATGACTTGGACCTTTTTAAACTGAAGTGGAGTAGGAAGTCTTGGAAGAAGGTGCACTTATTCTTTCTTCCTTTCCGTTTGCTTTGTATGCTATTCTCGCTGAATTTGTTCCCAAGTCTTTCTAGACCTAGGGCTTTAGTTTGACTGAATTTTCACAGATTATTTTTTAAGGCCTCAGTTATCTTCTTTTCTTTTCTCTTTTTTTGACTGAATTGTTGTTGAGACCATGATGATACTGGATATCCATGTGCACTTCTCAACCATACTCATAAATATCTGTTCTCATGTATGTCGATTCAAGTGATACTCATTCAAGCGACTTACACATTGAAATTTATACAATAGATCCATTTTCTGCTGGTCCACTCTTTTGGTGGTGAATTAATTTCAGTTACTTTATATTGATTTTCTGTAAGCAAGCTCACTGTAATAGGTTTGATCAGTGAATTTATGCTTCTGCTGGTGAAAGGTTAAAAATTATTCACCCATTGCCATTCTAATTCAGGACTTGATATTTCTTTCCACTTTAAATCCATATTCACTTTGACAAAATTTTAACATTTTTAATTAGTTATACTTTTGTCGGTCTTATTGAGAAACTTGTATGTATGACGCTTTACTTTGTGGGCATGCACTAACTAGGTCTTTTCTATTATTATAGGCTGTCATTTTTGTTGATAATTCTGGTGCTGATATCATATTGGGTATATTACCATTCGCAAGAGAGTTACTAAAACGTGGGACACAGGTTCGTCCATGCCAAACAATTTCTGTTGCATTGCTTGACCTTTTTTTTTTTTATGTTGCATTGCTCGACTACTTCAAACTGTATTTGAAAAATGATTTCTGTCACTTTCTTTTTAAATGTTATTTCTATCACTTTTTCTTGTATGAGCTATATGGAAGAAACCTTTTATGTGAAGAATATGTGAGTTTCTACTTCACGTTAATGTTACAACACACAAAAAACAGAGACTTTCTATGAAACACAACTGAATTTATATTTTTATTGCCTTTAGGTATGTTGGAGAATTCTCCTAGGAGCAGACTGCATGTACAGTCTAATTCTGTAGGGACCGCTTGGGCCCACCTTTGATCAGTGCCTCTCCTTTCACACTCTTATCCCAACACTAGTTCTTCTTCCTACAGATATAACCTATTTGGACACAAAATGCACATTCAATCTTGATTTGACCTTTTTAACACTTAATGTCTTTATATAACGTTAGGGAGTTATGGTCGAGTCAAATTGGCAGTGGTCTGAACCTCTTTAGAAGTAACGATATAACTTAATTACAAAAATAAAGATGAATCTGTACATGAGACATAAAAATTCACTGAAACTGGACACAGTAAATGACCCCATTAGTCTACCAAATCACAGAAACACACAATCTAGAAAGGGCATGTACTTCCATGTTTCACTCTCTTGGAATATGCACAAATTACAGTCCAACAGAAAGAAAAAAAAAAAAAAAACAATTTTTCTATTTTTATTTACCACTGATCCTAGCCTCCATGGTACTCTTGCCCTGTCAACACTAGCATATTCTTTGATTGGCCTCAGTAGTAATGGCCTGGCAAGGATCTGGATTGGCCACAGTTAAAAAACGATACTAGTTGGATGATGATGAGCCATCTAGTGAACATTTGGCCATTAAATGTGGACGGCAGCATGTTTTATTAAACTAGTGGTTTGCTGGCTAGAACTATACACTTGTGAATGTCCCATCAGTGAAGCAGCGCGGGGAAGGGAGGTAGCCAACGGGCCATTCTCCAAGCCAAAAGTCTTAGGGATAGGGATCCATAGGATCAAACTTGTCTTGGTCTCACACCACAGACACACAACCAAGAGAAAACTCAATAGAAAATTTTATTAAATCAATGCATTGTCTCTAAAGAGGGATTACAATCCTTTATATAGATTTATACTCTAACCTATTCTTGGAAACAACTCTAATCAAAATAAGCACTAAATCAAATAAGAGAAACTTTCTAATTAATCTCATAATTATTCCTAAAATCCAGCTAATACTAAAAATAAAACTATTGCATGATTTGAAGATCTTTTTATGGGCTTGGGCCCAATGGGCTACCAGACCAAGGATCTGGCCTGCATCAGTTCCCCCCCTCTTGGAGGGAACTCGTCCTCGAGTTCAGTAGGTGACCGCCTGGTTCGAAGATCAAACGCACAAACTTCCGATTCTCTTGTGGATCTTCATATGGTGTGTAAGCTTCGCTGAAACATGTACTCCACGGAAGTCTTAGATATTGCCTCTTTTGATGGTTGGATCTTGCATGGACTTGTGCTCGAACAAATTGATGTTTCGATTTCTGAATTTGTATCATCTGCTCACAAACTTCTGATATCAACAATCGATTCCCGAAGATGAAATCGATGTGGGGAACCTCAATGATTTGCTCTTCTTTTTCAACCTTTGAAACAATATCCTGTTCTTTTGATGCTTTAATTGGCTCTTTAGGAATTGAACATACAAGGAAATCTACCAGTTGATCAGGCTCTTGGTTGACTACATTCAATTCTTCAAAGTCCACATATTCTTCCTTCAGCGCTTGCACTTCTTCATCTGAATTTGTTGGGAAATCATTAGTGTCTTGATTTTGTTCCTCAACTTCAGTTTTGATAATCTCCATGATTGGTTCCACCATATGGACTTCAGTGGTGTGCGGAGACTTTTCTTCTTGCATCTTAGCTTTTCGGACGCGAGACCGTTTAAGTATGCGCTCAACACGAATTGCTTCCCAATAGGCATCATGAATGGTTTCACAATAATTCATATTTTGTAATATGTTTGGTCTCAAGCCTCTAATAAAGCGATTCAAATCATGAAGCTCACTCTGTTCCAGTTCACATACTTGTTGTAGCCTTGAAAACCGATCAGAATATTCGTTAACTGTCCAATCTCTTTGTTTCAAATTAAGGAACTGCTCAAAGTATACCTCATTTGCATAATACCAATCTCCATAGTTACGCTCATACAACATTCTTTGAACTTCATTGGAGCACCCAAAGATTTGCATATTGGCTTTTGAGAATCAACAGTTGAGATTGATCAAGCTGAAAGACTGGATTGTCCTCTGGATGGGGTTGACATCCTGTTGGTTGGGCCCAATTCTTTGTTTTTTTTTTTTTTGTTGGGTCGGGCTTGACCTGACTGTTGGATGGGCCCACCTTTATTTTATTTTTCTGTAGCTGATCACTAATGGGTCAGAACTAACCTGAACTCAAGCCCAGAAGATGGGCCCAAACACTTATGTCTGAAGTGTTCCCTGCTCCTGTTTTCGTTTTTGTTGGACTTCAGCGAAAAAGGATATGGAGAAGAGAGGGGTTGGGGATGGCGGGTGTGGACACGATGATGCCGACGCGACCGACGACGATGAAGATGAGAAGTTTGGCTGCTGGTGGGTGATGGGAAGTCTCAGGTGACAGGTATGCTTCTCTGTGTTCTCTGTTGTCTTCATTCTATCCTTTTTCTTTTTATGTCTTATTCTCTAATCTCTCCTCTTTCTTTCTCTCTCTCTCTGTTTTTTTATTTTATTTCGGAATGGGTTATGAGATTTTGAGGAGGGGTTGGGTTCCAGCAGTTTTGTGTTTGGGGAATGGGGTTTGGATTTAGGGATTTGTAGTGGGGTGAGGATGAAGGGATTTGGGGATTGTTGGTGGGTTTCGATTGGGTTTTGGGATTAGGGGAATTTGGAGAAAGTGAGAGGACGAGCTTTGGCAAATCTGGGAACGTAGGGTTTTAGATTTTGGGGATTTTTGAATCAGGGAGTGTGGGTGATTTGGTTTTATTTTATTTTATTTTATTTATTTGGAATGGATGGTTTTTAGTGGTTGGATTCAGAGTTGAGATGGGGAAGAGGTTTGGTCGGCAAAGAGTTTTTTTTTTTTTTTTTTTTTAATCTGGGTTGTTGGGATTGGAGGGCTGACACTAGGTGTGGGGGTTCAATTCGGCTCGGGTGTGGCTATGTGAATGGCTTCGGTGATGGGCTCTGTGGCCGGAATGGTAGAATGTGGGTTTTCTGGGTTTCGGCTAGTCACTGGGTGGATGAATTGATGAGGATGGATTAACGATGGTGAAGATGGGTTTGGGAATGGAGGATATGTGTTCCGTGGGTTTGGAGAGGGTTAGATTAGGGGTCGGTGATGTGACTTGTGAGGCTGCTGGCGACAAACATCGATGGTGCAATGTACGTTTTCAACTCAGATCTCCTTCTTTCTGCTGCTGCTACTTTTTTTTTTTTTTCTATTCTGCTGGGGGTTGGGGTTCCAACGAAGGATGGGGTGGTTGCATGGATGTGGGATGGGTTTTGGTTTTTTACTGGATTAGGTTCAGATGAGGGTTTTCGGTGGTGGGTTGTGTGAGGCAGGGGATTTTCTTTTTATGTCTTATTCTCTAATCTCTCCTCTTTCTTTCTCTCTCTCTCTGTTTTTTTATTTTATTTCGGAATGGGTTATGAGATTTTGAGGAGGGGTTGGGTTCCAGCAGTTTTGTGTTTGGGGAATGGGGTTTGGATTTAGGGATTTGTAGTGGGGTGAGGATGAAGGGATTTGGGGATTGTTGGTGGGTTTCGATTGGGTTTTGGGATTAGGGGAATTTGGAGAAAGTGAGAGGACGAGCTTTGGCAAATCTGGGAACGTAGGGTTTTAGATTTTGGGGATTTTTGAATCAGGGAGTGTGGGTGATTTGGTTTTATTTTATTTTATTTTATTTATTTGGAATGGATGGTTTTTAGTGGTTGGATTCAGAGTTGAGATGGGGAAGAGGTTTGGTCGGCAAAGAGTTTTTTTTTTTAATCTGGGTTGTTGGGATTGGAGGGCTGACACTAGGTGTGGGGGTTCAATTCGGCTCGGGTGTGGCTATGTGAATGGCTTCGGTGATGGGCTCTGTGGCCGGAATGGTAGAATGTGGGTTTTCTGGGTTTCGGCTAGTCACTGGGTGGATGAATTGATGAGGATGGATTAACGATGGTGAAGATGGGTTTGGGAATGGAGGATATGTGTTCCGTGGGTTTGGAGAGGGTTAGATTAGGGGTCGGTGATGTGACTTGTGAGGCTGCTGGCGACAAACATCGATGGTGCAATGTACGTTTTCAACTCAGATCTCCTTCTTTCTCTCCTTCTTTCTGCTGCTGCTACTTTTTTTTTTTTCTATTCTGCTGGGGGTTGGGGTTCCAACGAAGGATGGGGTGGTTGCATGGATGTGGGATGGGTTTTGGTTTTTTACTGGATTAGGTTCAGATGAGGGTTTTCGGTGGTGGGTTGTGTGAGGCAGGGGTGGAGAGGGGGGTTCTGGGAGGTCGAAGATGGGGGTGGACTGTTTGGTGCGTCGGGGGTTTGGTTTGGAGAGATGGGTATCGGTGAAGAGTTTGGGTAGAGAGGATGGGTGAGGGAAGGTCTGATAGGGCTGGTTTGGGGCTGCTGGAAAAGGGGTTGCGGTGTAGGTTGGTGGATGAGTCGAGGAAGACGTACGGTTTTATTTTTTTTATGGTGGGGATGGATGAGGAGAAGGGGTGGGAGAGAGTGAGGGACTGACGGGTGGATCGGGGACTGGATGGTGTGTCAGAGGCGTGGATGGATTTAGAGGGGCTTTTAGGGTTTTGAGAGTGGATTAGGGATGAGTCCGTGTGTCTGGGGTTCGGTGGAGGTACCAATTGAGGGATCCTGTGACGACTGGGATAGGCGTGGGTAGAAGGTGGTGGGTGTATGATAATGGGTGAAGGTAATTGGAGAGATATGAATAGAGAGGTACCTCGAATCGGCGATCGGAACGGAATGGCGATCAGAGACTGGATCTCTGCTCTGATACCAATTGAAGCAGCGCGGGGAAGGGAGGTAGCCAACGGGCTATTCTCCAAGCCAAGAGGCTTAGGGATAGGGATCCATAGGATCAAACTTGTCTTGGTCTCACACCACAGACACACAACCAAGAGAAAACTCAATAGAAAATTTTATTAAATCAATGCATTGTCTCTAAAGAGGGATTACAATCCTTTATATAGATTTATACTCTAACCTATTCTTGGAAACAACTCTTATCAAAATAAGCACTAAATCAAATAAGAGAAACTTTCTAATTAATCTCATAATTATTCCTAAAATCCAGCTAATACTAAAAATAAAACTATTGCATGATTTGAAGATCTTTTTATGGGCTTGGGCCCAATGGGCTACCAGACCAAGGATCTGGCCTGCATCAATCAGTGTGAACATTTTCGATATGGCCTTGTGGCTTAGCTGGGAGTTCAATATTGGTTGGCCATGGCATGTCTGAAAACATCCTCCTTAGACATGAATGTGTATAGGCATTTTGAACCTGCACATCTCTATCAAATGTGTCAATATTGCACTCTCTCTAGACGATGGACTCTTTGCCTGTTGCTCATCATTACTTAAACCTTATCCTATTTTTCTGGGGTTGGCATAATTCTAAGTTTCTAATCTCTTCTTTGTTGTACCTGTTTTTTCATGTAACACCCTTTTTCCTAGTAAGAGATTGCTTCTAATCTGACCTGACATGTTAGGTACATCCTACATTTGGATGGCATATATGCTTTTCATTTGCTTTTATTAAGGAGACAGTGCATTATATGGGTGGGCCTATTTGCTGCTGCGCATCAATGGATTAGTTGCTTGTCATCGATGGCCTCTCTTGATGATATTAATCCATTCATTTGACTGCGTTAAAAATATTCTCTCGTTTATTGGTCCTTTATTTGATGGCCCCTTCTCCAAGCTGGTCTTTCATGTGTTGTTTTGTCGCCCCATTTTGTTATTTCACTTTGAATAATTCCTACGTGATATTTCGTTCCTCGATATGTGCTGATCCCAAGGCTGGGAAAGGAGGGTTGGTGTCCAACAGGCAGGCAGTCATAAAAATTTACCAAACCAAAGTTCAATTCAACTTTGAATGGAAGTAATACTCAGGATACCCCAAATTGACCGGAAAAAGGTTCTAACAGACAATGAATGATTGTTACTAGGTCAAAGCTAGACAGAAGTTGGGCCCTTTTTTATTTGGGATAAATGAATTCTTCCAATCTGATGAAATGAACTGGTTGTCAACTTAATTTTGGAGAAAGCTGATCTCCTAAAAGATGTCCATCTGTCAAATTGTTCAAGCTTTCAGCCAGTTCCATTCAAATTTTCAGTCATTCAGCTGAATTTTCTCCTGACTTATGGCCGGCCACCAAGCGCAAAAAATCCTCCTAGACTTTTAGGCTCTGTATATCTACCTTTTTAAATCAGTAGGCATTTTATCAAGTATTAGTTTGCCAAACATAGTCTGATTGCATTCGTGGTTAAGATTTTCTTTTCAGGGGTGAAGTGGTAACTAATCCCTTATAAAACCTGTAACAATATCAGGTCAAAATTCTGTTGTCTACTTATACCCATTTACTAATTTTTTTTTTTAAATTTCTGCAGGTGGTTTTAGCAGCCAATGACTTACCTTCTATTAATGATGTAACTTACCCTGAATTGCTTGAGATTATATCAAAGGTGAAGACATTCATTGATGTATTGCTTGGAATACATTTGTTTGCAAAATGCATGCTCGTATTTAGTTCGATTTTGTTTTATTTTTCCTGTGCTTAGCTCTGTTTTTTCTTCCTTTATGTTATCAGTTGAAGGATGAAAATGGGCATCTTTGTGGTGTTGATACATCTGGTCTTCTTATTGCCAATTCTGGTAATGATCTACCGGTAAGAAGATAACAACCACCGCCTTACCTATATTTCAATATCATGTGTTGCATGATTACATCACCTAAAGATTACTCTTGTGGGAATTTGAGGTTATTTTGTTTTTAATTTTTTTTATAGCCTTTTTCTTTTTCCTCAAGTCTTTGGACTTCTCTGCAGGTTATTGATCTCACGAGTGTATCGCAGGAGCTGGCTTACCTAGCAAGTGATGCAGACCTAGTTATTTTGGAGGGAATGGTATTTTGATTAGTATTATATGATCCTCAACAGATTGAAATGAAATTTAGAATAGCAGAGTTCATAGGTGTCAGGTCTGAATATGACCCTTTTTTTCCTGCAGGGACGAGGAATAGAGACAAATCTTTATGCTCAACTGAAATGTGATTCAGTGAAGATTGGAATGGTATTGCTTTCCTGTAGTCATTTTGTATTTTTTCACTAACTGTGGTAATTTTCTTGGTAATCAATATTTCAGAGTCAAAACTTAAGATTTTTTATAAGAGTCGCGCGGGACTTGGGTATCATCTGCTCATTGGGTGTGGTGTAGAGAGATCAAATAATAACTTACATGTACCTTTATTTTTATCGGCAAATAATACTCTATACTAAAATGCAATTTGCCTGAGTAGACCAGGTTTATAACTAGATTCCAATCCAATCAAAGAAGACACTGTGGGAGTTTTTCAGTTGTATCTGATGAAGTCATGGAGATGAAAATCCTAAGACCATTTAGAATTTTTTAGTTCATGCCTATTGACCCCAACCACAAAAAATGTTTCGTTTTAAGGGGAAGCTATTGAATTTTCTTTATCCCTTTTGACAGGTGAAGCATCCAGAGGTTGCTCAGTTTTTGGGAGGGAGACTTTATGACTGTGTTTTCAAGTACAATGAAGTTATATAAATGGTTAGCTGACGTGTCGCTATTGTCTTCCTCATCTCATTCATTTTAAAACTACACAAACTGCATTTTACTTGGGATTTTGGATTTCATGTAATCATTATGACTTTCTGCAGAAAATTCTACTCTAACTTCTACAAATTCTAAATTCAGGGAAAAGAAGCCTTTTAGATCTCAAGTTTCAATATTCTGTAGTATTTTGCAATTATGTACCTGAAGTTACAATTCTGCCAATTCATTGAATCAATTATGTTGATCATGGAAGTGGGCCCCATTGGTTGTGCAGACATGGACTTACGAACTGCAAGACCTACCAGCAGAGAAAGATTGTATTTTTTCTAAGGTATATATATATATATTTGAATTGTTAATTTTTTTCTTAGATATTTGTGGCACATCCATAATACATTAGAATTCAGCACTGTAGCCATATCTCATCTATTGTCTATCGTCTTTATGAGTTCCCTTGTATAACTCTAATACAAGTCATTGTCATATTGCCAAACGATGAATTAGTTGGAATTATGGAACTTATGAATGTTTGAATTCCTTAGGAAATTAATCCCGTGGTTCTATGAAATTATTGTTTGGATTTCTTAAATGGGTTCCACCATACACACTTCTTCATGGATGGGACGAATCCACTGACATCAAGTTTGGCTCATACTAGGGCACCTTAATGCTTGTTTGCAACCCCAAAATGTACACTTGTGTGAGTGTGCCTCACCATCCATGTGTTTTAAGAGTGGGCGCGCAGTGCCTCCATGGGTTGGTTTCCACCATCACATTCAGGAGTGGGGACACATGTATCAGTGGGTGGGTCCCTGAGCATGGACACCATCACCAATGCAGCTTACTGTTTGGCCCCCACAATGTATGGGTCCCATCCAAGTGCATTCTCATGGGTTGGCCCCAACCCCAACATTAGAAATTCTAATAAATGAATTCCAGATATGTTGAGGAATAGAAAAGAATTCTCTCTAGTAAATGGGACTCAGGGGGAGGGAAAAAGGGGTCCTGTAAGGTGAATTGAGCTCCAGTTCAACCTAAATAAAGACTGTTCCTCTTCTTTTTTTTTTCTTTTTTTTTTTTTTTGTTCGCAGTCCTTTTGATCGGAGAAATGGGGTTTCTTGCTTTGCCGGGATATTTTCTACCCCAGCCGGCCTTAGAATATAAAGGATATTGAAGTATTCAGCCCAAATACATGCTACTTAGGAGTGGTTTTGGATTTGAGCAAGTGGGTTATCCAAACTGCCGACAAAATTTGTCCTGCAATGAATGTCTGATGCAGTAGCAAAAGGAATAATGCCTACTCTTCAGTGATTGGAGGTGACAATACTAATTGAATAAAACAAAGGCTATTATGTTTTGTATCGTCCTGTATCGGTAATGTCTCCTAACAGGAGTAGCAAAAGGAGTAATGCCTACTCTTCAGTGATTGGAGGTGACAATACTAATTGAATAAAACAAAGGCTATTATGTTTTGTATCGTCCTGTATCGGTAATGTCTCCTAACAGGGACCTCTGCTCGACTAAATAAAAATCCAAGGTAACTAACTGTACATACTGTGGAATCTGGGAGTTTGTATTTCGAGCTGTATGTTGTTTTGGGGCTTCATCGTTCATCAAAGTGTCGCCAGTTTCTGGGACCCACATGTCCAAAAGTAAACCTCTAGTTTACTGTGAGAATTTTCATTGAAATCCAGGGAGTAAAAGAAGTGTCATCCTAAACCAGAAAGATAGGTTAAACTTCAAAGGGCCTGCTCGTTTGCTTATGGAGCTGAAAGCGAAGTAGGAAGATTCCTACAAGACCGCCATGTCATACGGTTTCCCCTTCGTTTAGAAAATGATTATTCAGCCACCTTATCTATCCCTCTGTACAACCCACATTACTATGAATTCCTGGAAGTTTTTTACGAAGCAGACAAACGGGCCAAAAGTGAGGAAACCTGAGTAAAAGAGTTGTCTAAGAAGCGGCTAATTTTAGATCCATGTTGGCTTTAGTGGTTCGAAAGATTGATTGATGAGAACTTGCTACAATGAGCAGAATTTGCTAAAGTAAGATGCCTGATTTAGCCTTTAAAGTTCTATAAATTTTAATGTTAAGCATTTGGAGAATTTCAGGGAGACCTCAGTTGCGAAGTTCTCTGAACATGCTTCTAAATTTCTCCAATGAAACACGCGTTTAGGTGGAGAAACCTGACTTTTCACTTTATTCACACAGGACAATGAGGCTTTAGAAAAATTCTAAAGTAGTCTTTAATTTTGCGCCCCAAAAAAAAAAAAAAAAAAAAGCCCTATCAGCCTAAAAATTCAGAATGTATGCTTTTGATTTGTAATGAATGTCAATATTATTCATTCATCTATTAAAGTGTAATCTAGAAAGTTGTAAAAGCAACATTTTCAATTTTACCGTAAAAAAAAAGAAACAAAGAAATAATGTTTCACACTTTCACTAGAAGAAAGAACCTCTACAAGTGAAGACCACATTCCCCTATAATGAATTGTTGATGGTCCACCTTCCAACAATTAAGGCAAATGACTAGCAACTATAACAAGTGGGACCTACTTTTAGTCGATCGCTTGTCGAACCAGTATGACAAGGTCATGCAATACAAGGCAAATCTTTAGATTATCGGTTATCTTCTCTAACTCGATATAGTATTGCTGAACATGAAGCTGTACTTTTGTGCTTGAGCTTCTATCAAATTAAACTATTCCTAACCAAAAAAAAAAAACCTTAAAACTATGATAGACATGTCTGTAAGGACAGCTTTCAATGTCCAGTCAATTTCATTCATATTTGTCTTTATGGATGGTTAGATCTCACAACTACCTTGTATTTGGCCAAACCCTAGGCCTCAACCATTAAACTATGACACATGTCATAATTTATAAGAGTTTAGATCCCCTGAGTCTTTGAGTTAGAGAATTTCCAATGTGAAAGAATAGAAATCCTTGGTGACATATTGGAAATCTAGCCGCTCAAAATGAGTGCTCTCACATTTGAGCCATCTTTAAATGTTACTCGAATCAGAGTTAATCCCACTATAAGGTTGACAATACCATGAATAACGTGATTGACCAATATAAAATTGGCTCCACATTATAAATTGGTCATTATAAGTCACACCTCAGCGGATGCGTTAGCTAAGCAAGGATGGACAATTTGTCTCCTTCCGTGGTTATGATGTTGTAATAGGGGTTGGGGATGGTATAATGGTTTTGTACTTTTCCCTTTTCTCGTCTTGTTTTTGTGTGTTTTTTTTTTCTCCCTCCTTGTATCCTTTTTTTTTTCTTTTGATGAAAGTTTTCATTGCGATTCCAAAAAAAAAGAAAAACAAATGCACCACATCTGCTTCATACACAGTGGTGAACTTGGAAGGGGGCGATGAAATTTTTTGGGCCCACCTGATAGTTGTTACTCTTTATAGTGGAGCCAACTATCGGTGGTCAATCATGGTATTCATCATATGGTCAGTTTTACGATGGGGCAATCACTACTCAAATAAAATTTGAAGACGGCTGGGGAGGGCGTTCATATTTTTTTCAGTTTGGGCTATTACATGATATTAACGATAAATTATTCTAATCCTAAACTAGCCTAATCGATTTATATAAATAGATATATATATATATATATATATAGAGGTAATAAAACCTACCACAATGTTGACAAGAGCCTTGATCTTTACGAAGAAACAAGACACTTACAAATGTCAAAAGATAAATCATCATATTATTTAAAAAAAAAAACTCAATACACCAAATTCTTGGAATAAAATCTAATGAAAAAATAGGCCCAAATTATCAAAAGAGTCAGAAATTTTGAGTAATTTAAATGCTATTTTCGATTTATCGGATGGTTGAAAACTCATGATTCCAACAAAAGAATATAACATCTAGAAATCATTGAAGACCTCATCGTATTACTGTCTTTGAATTCTTAACCACACAAATTCCAGAAAAAAAGAATCCCAATAAAGAAAAAGTCCCTGAAGCATATAAAAATAAAAGTGAATTTCCAGTTACCAACATGTTAATTATTACAATTGGATCGTGGGTCCCAAATTTAGACAAAGGAGGGTTAATGTTTAGTTTATACTTTATACTATATTCCCAATAATAGCTTTGTGCCCCCTAACCCTCCCTTGGCCCTCGTGGCCCAAGTGAGGGCCTAGGTACATGCCCTCCAATAGTTCACTACCCCAAAATAGAGAAAAAAAATCGACATTCATTCACTGCCCCCAGACAAAAATCAGCCCTAAAAAGTCGAATCAAGTGCAACTTCAATTCCCATACGGTGGCCCTCACAAACAATCCACGCGTCATCTTTCTAGAATGCGCATCTCCACCATTTAAAAGGTGGGAGTCTCTCAAGAAAGAGCTCACGCAATTCACAAGTCTATCCATTCCAAGAACTCGCCTTCAAAACAGAATTCACTTCCATTCCATCTCTTTTTCACAAAGAGAAAGAAATGGATCCAAACCCTAAAAATTTCCCCATTCTATCCTACGTCATGTCCCAAATCGGCCGAAAACCCTCTGCCAATTCAGAAATCGAAATCGACATCGAACAGCAAAATCACCATCACCAAGAACAGGAACAAGAACAACAAGAAGGGGATCTGGTGAAGCAGATGCCGCATCTTGCCCACCCCAGCATCATCAGCTCCATGGCCCACGCCGTCTCCGACGTCGCCCAGACCCGATCCATCCTCCAAACCCTTGGCCCCCGCCCCGATCACGAGGCTGTCGACTCCGCCCGCGCCAAAATCTCCGAGATCGAGTCCCGCCTCTCCAAACAGCTCGAGGAGATCGTCCTCGCCCCCCGCCCGGAGACCGTCGACCGCCTCCACTGGCGCTCCCACCTGGCGGAGCGGGAGAAGCAGTGCCGCGAGGAGGCGGAGAGGGAGCGGTCTGCCTGCAAGGCCTTGCTGCAGCTTGACGAGATGCACGATTCCTATGAGAAGCTTTTGCGCGAGGCCGAGGAGAGGCTTGTCAAGATCTATAGCTCTGCTGAAGGGGAGGGTTCTGAATTTGTTCCGGTCAAGGAGGAGACGAATGAAGAGGTCGTTGGAATTCTTCAGGAGGCGGCGATGAGAGCGATGGAGAGAGTGGAGCTTGCGGGGCGGAAGCTTCGGTTTCTCCCGGAGGCGTTTGGGCGGCTCCAGGGGCTTGTGGTGCTCAATCTGGCGAACAATCAGCTTGAGGTGCGTATAATGAATCTTGGTTTTGGAAATTGGATTTGATCTTCTTTTGGTGATTCTGTGAAGGAATCTTTGTTTTCGAGTTTTAGGGTTTGAAATGATTTTAGTTGTCTAGGCCACAAATCTGATCATAATGCCAATTCTATCTGATGGGATGGGTGAGTTTTGGATGTATTCCAGATCGTTGCCTCAGTTTGAATATCTTCAAAGAGTGGATGGTACTTTGCTGCAATTTGTCAATGTAGGAAAACTGGTATCTCATCATCAAGAGCGCGTTTGTATATTGGATTCCTAGGGTTTTTCTAAGTGAGGTGTTTGTATCAATGGTACTAAAAGTGAAAGATTAAAGTGTGAAGATCTACGAGTGGTCATCAAATAATGTCCCCTTTGATAGGAATTGATCTTCCACCTCACACTAAAAAACTCCCCTCCTAAGGTACTGATGGTTACGTCTGATCTTCTCTGTGGATGCTTCACTCACTGCTTTGATACTCATCCCTGGCTATCTGTTGGCATGAAAAATGTACACTATGAATTACTGGAAATTCGATACAAAGTAGGCAAATGAAGAGGCTGACACTTTAGCTAAACTAAGGGGTTGATAGGGAGAGTCTTGATTTATGCAAAATTTCTTCAGTATCATCTGATGTTCTCCTACTTCTGCTATCCATCCTCTGATGGAAAGCTTTCATTACGCACCATTCTTTTAAAGTTTAATGTAAGTTCGTTAGAGAGAGAGAGAGAGAGAGAGAGAGAGAGAGAGAGAGAGAGAGAGAGAGAGAGAGAGAGAGAGAGAGAGAGAGAGAGAGAGAGAGAGAGGACGAGAGCCTCTCTCTCTCTCTCTCTCTCTCTCTCTCTCTCTCTCTCTCTCTCTCTCTCTCTCTCTCTCTCTCTCTCTCTCTCTCTCTGGTGAATCTTGTTTTGGGGATTGATTTTCTGTGGAAATGCATTTGTTATTCTGTTTGTAATTCTGTGAGGGAATCTGATTTTTGAGGTTTGGGTTTGAATGTTTTTAGTTGTCTAAATATTGGGGCCTGGGGGCCCACAAATCTGATCACAATGCCAATTGTAACTGATGGGTCGTTTCGGACATACTTCAGAATCCAGATAGTAGCCCCAGTTTGAATATCTTGGAAGAATCTTTGGTACTTTGCTCTGCTTGTTATTCTTGGAAAAATTGGTATCATATCAAGAGCCTCATTGTTTATTGAATTCCTATGATTTTTCTATGTGACATGCTTGTGTTGAGAGTGCTAAAAGTGAAAGATTAAAGGTGAAGTGAAGGTTTTTCTATGTATATCTTCCCAGTAGATCTTTTACTCTGGACCTCTTTGATACTCCTTTGATGAAGACTTCTACCATGAATTCCTAGAAACTCAATTTTAAGTAGAATGCGAAGTAGGCAAATTAAGAGGCTGGCACTTTAGTAAAATAAGGAGTTGATGGGTGAGTCTTGATTTCACACGGATTAATTTCGTGAGTGTTATAATTTCTAGCTTTGTTTTTGAACTTTGGGCACCGTGTTTCTACATGTAGCCATGTACATGGAGTTTATTGTTTTTCACTGTATAAAATTTCCAACTTAATCCCTTCTCCCTCGTCTGATGGGGAATGATCTTGATGGTTTCACGACTTAACGTGTCTTGTCTAAGCAACCATCAGATAGAGGCAAAGTTTGACATTAGGCTTTAATGATGATGAAGACAATGAGGAGCAGGAATAAAAGATAGTGGACATGTCCTCTATAGCATTGGCCCGATGCCAAGGAAATGGACTAAGGAAGCTACCAATGATTCACACACATTCACACACCTAGAATCTTCTTCCATCACCATTTCTGTGGCCCACTCTTTGATCACTTCCAGCAAACCAGTGAGCGTAACTCTGTATGGTTGGAATATTTTATTTTAATTTACAGTGTATTACCTCGCAGCATTACTGTTAGTTGCTCAGTTGTAGTCATGTTCATTTGGCCTGTGTTTCTTGTATCGTTGCCTAACTTTCCTTGATGATGCTCGAGGAAAACAGATCGTTCCTGATTCAATAGCAGGGCTAGTAAAACTTGAGGAACTTCGCATTTCATCGAACCTTTTGGTGTCACTACCAGATTCCATCGGTCTGTTGCTTAATCTGAAGATCCTAGATGTTTCAGGAAACAAGCTCAAGGCATTACCAGATAGCATATCCCATTGCAGGTAATGCTCTCTATTTCACCTTCTATATTCTTTTTTTCCTTTTATTTTTTTCCCAATCGCAAGTTATCTCTTTTCAATATTATATTTCAGTTTTACCATTTAATCGCTAAACTTGGGAGATAAATTCCAATACAGGTCACTGGTGGAGTTGGATGCAAGCTTCAATGAGCTAACATATTTGCCCACAAATATAGGGCATGAACTAGTGAATTTGCAAAAGCTCTTGGTCCACCTCAATAAGATCCGTTCTCTTCCCACATCCATTTGCGAGATGAGGTCTTTGCGCCATTTGGATGCCCACTTCAATGAGCTTTGTGGTCTGCCGCTTGCAATTGGAAGATTGACAAATCTTGAAATCTTGAATGTTAGCAGTAATTTCAGTGACCTGACAGAACTCCCTGATACAATTGGTGATCTGATCAATCTCAGAGAACTTGATCTCAGCAACAATCAGATCCATGCTCTACCCGACACATTTGGTCGACTCGATAAGCTAACCAAGCTTAACTTGGATCAGAATCCATTTGTCATTCCGCCAATGGATGTTGTGAACAAAGGGGTTGAAGCTGTCAAGGAGTACATGGCAAAGAGGTGGCTGGACATTTTAGTGGCAGAAGAAGAAAGAAGTATGCTTGAAGCAAATGAGCAATCTCAAACTGGTTGGTTGACACGCAGCACCTCGTGGATGAATAATTGGGTCTCGACGGTTTCTGAGAGTGTGTCCGGATACATGGGAACAGGGGCCAAAGCTCATAGGGATCCATTTCTAGATCAGCAGTTATGATTTCTTGATCCTGATTTTCCCATTATATCCTTTGGCTTTCTTTTCATGTATATAGTGCTGACTAGAAAACCACTTTTGGTGTAGGTGTGGTTCCTTTTTTTTTTTTTTTTGGTTGCAGGTGTGGGTATTTTGTTAATGCCATAATTGCCATTACCACAAATCCAGGCAATAACTTTTCTAAACCTGGCTTTCTTATCATGTTGGTTTTTGCTTAAATGACAAATGTAACTCACCTGTTTCAATTTTCTTGGGGATTTTAGAAGAATTGCCTATGCTGCCTCTGTGGCCTGTTTGCTTGGACTGGACCTTATGGGCCGAGTTGTAAATTTTTGGCTGAAAAAATACTGAGCAATTATCATTTTAACCCACTGTTGATCAGCCAGGCTATTACCTATTATCAGTGAGAAAAAAAAATCAGGATAAGAATTGGTCAGAGTTCAACATTAGCCATTATGGAGATGCATAAAAATTTCTGTTTCGAGTCTCAAGTCCTGAACAGGGAGGAATCCTGAACTTCCATGAATAAATGTCTGTTTTTATTCTTTGGTAAATAAATGCCATTATCTGAACTGTTAGTGTTCATGAACATTTGCGCCAGTTGTAGTGGGAACTAAATTTTATCATCGTCCTGAATGTTCCTGATTTTTCTGATTTTTTTCCCGGGTAAACAGACTCTTCTGACTTGAAAAGCTTCTTCTCAAGCTCATTCTTTTGACTCCCGACTCTATCCGACTGTCTGTATATAATAATATGATTTCTGAATTTATCTTTCAGAAAAAAAAAATATATATATATATATATATATATAGAATAATTATTTGGGGATGACAGATGCGCTGAACATGATAGAAAATTCAGATGTATGTTCTTGACTCACAACTAGAACACAAGATTCAGATGACAGATGCTCTGTACCTAAACGTCTGTATATTTTTTTGACTCCCAACTAGAACATAAGATTCAGATGACAAATGCACTCAACATGATGAGGATGTGAAATGTTTTCTGCTGAGAAGAAAGCAGAGCAACCAAAATAAAATGTCAAGAATGAAAAAAGGAAAAATTCTGCTGAGAAGAAAGCAGAGTAAACAAAATTAAATTGTAGACTGGAGAGAGGAGAGACTTTCTCCATTTATTCATTTATCTTTTTTAAAAAAAAAAAAACTTTGTATTACTAGCTAGTATTACTTTGATCAATATTTTGAGTCTACTTCTAAATTCTAATGAAAGTAGCAATCGGTCTGTCGTGCTTTGCCGGGGCAAAAGTTATAGCACGTATGACTAGTTAGTTTGATAATGGGGAGAGAGAGAGAGAGTGACTAGTTAGTTTGATAATGGGGAGAGAGAGAGAGAGAGAGAGAGAGAGAGAGAGAGAGAGAGCTGTTCAAGGGCTGGGACGGGTCAGGGCTGAGGCCTGAATTTAAATACAGGCCCATGCCTGGCCCAGGCCTGACACAGGCTGTAAATGTCAGACCCAATCTGCCCATTTAGTCAATTGGACTGGGCCGGGCCAAACGGGCTTTCTGGCAATTGTTTGGAAAAATTATCACTAAATTACAAGAAGCACTCTTTATTTAGGCCAGGCTTTGGGCTTTCTGTCACTTGTCCTGGAGCGGCCCACGAGCACCCCACAGAGAGAGAGATCTTTATGAAGAACATGATTGTATTTGTTGAAAAGCTACAACATTTTGCAGTCGTAATGCAGTTTTTGTTGCTTTCTTCGATGTTTTAATCTATGTGTGAACTTTCTGTTATGCAATGCTTGTTCTTGGAGCTTGTTATTTTGATTCAAAAGTGAGCATACAATAGCAAGATTATTACATCTCTACTAAAAGCTTCCCTCCAGGCTGCAAGTGCTCAAATCACAGTCCATCAGTTCTTCTTGGTGGGATAAGAAGCCATTTTGTAGATTCCACAGATCCCTTCAGATTTTCCGATATTCCTCTTCATCCTTATGTACCCCTTCTCTCCCCATTTTGGTCCCCATGAGTTCTTCACGATGATGTGATCCAAACCGTTGGATGTCCCATATCCTACTGCTGCAACCCCATGATCCAACTCAGTTCCACAGTGCCCATCGAAGACCCCCTGAGAAAAACATAAACAATTGTGCAATTTATAAGCCTCATGCTTGTCGCAATTTATAAGCCTTATGCATGTGATATGCTGCTGCTGCTGTAGTAAAAACATAAGAAAAGCATACCCCACTGTAGAATTGGAAATCTCTGCCAGAAGCCTCAATGGCAACACTCAGAGGTTGGTTAGCAAGTGCTTTTAGCAGGCTTTCTTCGTTGTTCTCAGGCACGTCTTCATAGCCACTAATGGTTACAACTTTCAGATCTCCCTGAAATGAGAAACAGAGAAATTGTAAGCAGTGATCTGCAGCAACATCATATCATATTTCATATATCAATCATTGTACCTTCTTCTCCTCGCAGGTGCCATCCTTCATGAGATAAGGGTAGTCTTGTTCAGTGCGGAGCCCGCCATGGGAGATGATGTAGGAGAAAGCGTAATCCATGAGTCCACCATTGCATCCATTGTTGAAGGGCTTGTCACAGTCGATGAGCTCTTGCTCTGAGAGGGAGGTTATGTTCCCAGTCACGATCTGATTGATGCCCTCCACAGCGGCAACAGTTGAAAATGCCCAGCAACTACCTGAATTTCATGTGTTCCTCGCAACTAGAATTATGTACTTGAGAGAGAGAGAGAGAGAGAGAGAGAGAGGTAATAAAACATACCACAAGAGCCTTGATTCTTGACATGAGTGACAGCTCCTTTCTTTCTCCAATCCACAGTTTTAGGAATGTTGACAACGTCTCTATACCTGAAATTCTCATGGCATTTTGAGGACTCTCTCCTCTTGGACAGGTCTGGCTTCAGGCCAAGATATTTATCCTTGAACTCCTCATGGCTCATGTCTGCAAACTCGTTCAACCCAAGCCAGTAGTTTCTCATCAGCTTGTTCATCTCATCGATGTGTTTAAGATTATCCTTAAAGATTTCGAATCTATGAAACTTCTCTTCAATGCTTGAATATGATTTGCTGTGTTTGGATAACCATGATTCGAAGAGCTCGATGAGCTTGTCTTGGGATGTTAGATCGTCTTGAGAATAACCCACAATCGAGAAATCTCTGGCGCACGCCGAAAAGACAATGAGGAACATGGAGAGGGAGAGGAGGGGGAGATTACAAGAGCGGGAGGCCATTGGAATTGGATTTTGGTTTCAATATTAGGGATGGGGATGTATGTATGAGAGGAGAGTTGATGGGTTGAGAGACGGGGAAATGAGTACAAGTTATAAAGGTTTCTCTTCCGTATGTTACTTACAAGCAAAGTACTTGAAATGTTATATCTGTGAGAATACCGAGTCTTTAAGGTTAGTTCTTTTAAGAAGCTGAAATTTCAAGCCTACTCTAGTGTTAGTTAAACCAAGATATCATCTACTGTCGATAGAGTATGGTTTAAAGATCTACTGCATTACCATTTGATTGATTGCCACTACAAATAGTAGGCCATAGAGAGGAATGCAACAATAATGCTTTTTAGGAAATGTGAGGAAAAAAGATGAATGGCTACGATCTCCCATCAATCCCCCAATGATGATTTTAGAGCACTCCCCATTAGAGCCTATAATATCGAGTCTATTGATCACCAAATCATGGACCCCGCATGTAGAGAATTGGGCTCATAGGGAAACTGTGTATTTCTTGAGGAGTATAATCCCTTTGTTCCTCATGAAGTGATTACTGTGACCCCTCTAACAAAGGTGATCATTGTAGAAAGATAATTATTCTGTGCATCTGTTATCATTATTCTTAGCTTAAAAGATCTCCCATTTTATATTAGTAAAGAAGTTGTGGAAGATATTGATGATGAAAATAGGGAAATTATTGAGGAAAAAAAAAAGAATTTTTGGCATGCCTCTCTTATTTCTCTTCGGTCAAGGTCTAAGAAGAGGATTATAAAAACTTGTGTGCTGGTCCAAGAAGAGGATGATTATACATCCTTATGTGCTGTAATCTCTTAAGTTTCTTTCTTTCTTTATATTTTTATTTACGCTTTACAACTCTTGCACTCCCGCACACTATATGATATCCCCTAATCAAATGAGCAACAACGGCTGAAAAGAGTTTCCGTTTCCTTTGGTTGCATTATGATGTTAGTGATTTTTATCTTTTCAGTTTAGTCCCCCATTGGATTTGAGGTGTACAAGTATAGATCAAAATGAGTCAAGTTCGAATGGGTCCATTTGTTCCTAGATCTGGACATGAATTGGATATTCAGGTCCTGGGTACAAATTGATGGACCTTGGACTAGTGGCGGCTCCAGGAATTCGAGATAGTGGGGTCAACAAAAGACTTATCTTCTGCAAATCGAATAAATTTTTTTTTTCATTTATCAACATTTATCATATACTTTCAATAATTCGACAAGTATAGTATAAAACTCTCAAATAATCTATTTCCAATAATCTGACAAAGATAATATTGAATTCTAAAAAAAAAAAGAAATTTTAATATATTGTTACTAATAGTTCTTAATCCAAAAGAAAAATACAAATACATAAACTCCTACAACTGCCCTCAACAGATTTTTAGGTTTTCATGTGTTGAAATCGTTGCATAATAGATTCATTATCAACACTAGCAACTACATATTTTTCAATATATGTAACCAAATAATCATTCATCCATTGATCTCCTATTCGGTTACGCAACCTGTTATTTACGTACTTCATTGCTGAAAAGGCTCTTTACACTGTCGCAGTCACTGCCGGTAAAATCAACGCCAATTTTAAAAACAAATAAACCAATTGGTATATGATATCCTTCTTTGTCTCCACTAATTTTTTAGTAATGTCACCAATTCCTTGAAGTTCTAAAGCTTGTTGCTAGAGCGTATACAAGTAATGTGGGCCTATTAATTTTATTTAACTTTTGGTAGACAGTTGGCCCATTAACTTAGGCAGTGGGTATTTTATGGTGACTTTTATTCACTACCACAGCAACAAAGAAAAATTGTAAAGTTAGCTAATGTGGGGGTGAAACTCTTAAATTGAGTGAGATCAAAAGCTTCCCATAAGTTCAATTCTCCTATGAAGTAGGTCTTACAAATATAGGTCCATAACGGGGCCCAAATAAATAATTAAATTGTAACATGTTTTGTTTTACTAGGGCTTGGTATGGTTTGGGCTTTGAGCTTCTATCACTTAATTCAAGCCCCGCTCAATTATTAAATTGGCCCAAATAATAAATCTGAGCTTGGCTGGAAGCGGGCTGGGCCTGGTTGGCCCTTCTCACGAGCACCCCAGCTATGTTTGATTGTTCTGAACTTCTGATTATGGTAGAGCACTTAACAGATTGTTGACTATTATGTTGTCACACCAATTTAGGTTCCATGGTGTACCTCATGCTTGCCACATTTTCAATTGAATGATTATACTTGGTCAGAAACAAAAATAGGACACTAACACGGCAGATCCAAGTTCTCTACTGCAATAACCCTACAAACCACAGGCCCGGCGATCATAATTGACTACCTTTCTATTACATTTTACATGGGGAGGAAGCTTCACAACTCACAAGTCCATATAGGATTATCACAACATCACACTAATATTACACTAACGTCCCACGTACTTAGATTATCTCACTGGCCGACTCCCACGTACTTAGATAATGCTTAGGACATTCATCTTTTTCTCACACTTGTGGTCTATCCTTCCCAGTTCTCCTCTGAAACTTATTTTTCATCCACAACCAGAGGGGTGTTGACTTCAGAAACTTGGGGATGGGGATGAGATGGAAGACCAAGAAGATGGGATGGAAGATCCAGAAGATGAGACGGAAGATGAGGACGATCAAATGCCAAAAGAGCAGAATGACCATGAATCCCGTCCAACTAATAAGAACCAAAGAGAGCTTCTGTGCGATCCTGTCCGAGTCGACTATTAGCATGGTCCCAAAGACGAAAGCCATGGTCACAGACGTCACAGCTACCCACAAGGTGATCACCAAAATCCCCGTTGTGAGATGGTTCTTGAGTGGCAAACCGCTCACTAGAAAAAGGATAATGAACAGAGACGAGACCAGCCCCGACATGTCAAAGTACATGAAAAGCTTGAAGTTGCTTGGCTCGTAGTCGCTCTGAATAGCCTTCCCGGGTATTACTCCGTGCTGGATAGCCTTCCTGGATATACTTCTCACCATAGAAGGAGATGGACTAGGAGACAGAGAGTCGTTGGAGTCGTTGGAGTTCTGCCAAACTCCACCGGGAGGGCTGAGTCCTGCTGCAAATGTCACTGTAGCGATCAATGTGGCCACAATTAGGAGCGTGTTGTGCTTCTCTCGGTACCAATTCTTGTCTTTTTTTGGCTTTTGGAACCAGTTTCGGGGCATGAATTTCTTCTTCCATGACTTCGCTCGCGTTGTGCTCGAATTCTGCAACTGGGCAGTCTTTGTTTTCCGGTTTCTTTTACATCCGGCATCGGAAAGCAGGCGACTGATTTCCATGTCCCCATATTCACTTGGGCCCTGTGACAAGATGTCAAGGGCTGTGCAATCACATCCGTTAGTGGCGTTCACATCTACTTTGGTACTCTTTGAAAGGAAGAGCTCTACCATCTAAAAGAAAAGGAAAGCCCCACGAAAAGTACAAGTGAGAAATATTACTCGTTAACTTTCTAAAAGTAGATTTTTTTATTAATTCTATTTAACATCACTGGACTGTGGTTGCACTTCACTGCTGTCGTTTTTGTGGATTTTAGATGCGCACAGAGCACCCACTTTTATCAGTGGGCTAACTCTTTTGTTTGCATCCAAAACATGAACCTCGCTTCAATAATTGATAGCCATCCAGACTGTAGTAAAGAGTGCAAAATATCCCAACCGTTATTTTATCATACATGCATATTTACGTACCATTGCCTCATTCTCTTATCCATCGATCTGTATACTGAAAATTGCATGGATAGAATCTTCCTATCTGGAAGGCTTATGGGACCACTGTCTATCAATTGTGAAATATTTAAGATCACACCATCATCTAAGTAAACAAAATTAGGTCCCCGTAAGGAATGACCATTTCACTTTACAGGAGGGCCACGACAAAGCTAATCTCAAGTAAAATATATTAGGTGGCCGGAATCCTTAGGTGATTTACTGATGCTCTTCAATGGAGAGCACCTAGTTTGGTATGCACCAATAAAAATAAGTGCCTTTCTCTTTGAGCCGTTCATTTCACTCCACATGAATTGGGGCCATTATCAAATTTATTACAAGTAAAATATGTGAAATTTCTTTTACATTATTTATTTACGTTTGTTCTTAAGGCCTGATGAATTTGACTAATCGAAAGTTCCACACCAGCCCTTATAAAAGCATATTTATTTTAAACAGTTTAGATTTTTATTCATAAGAGATAAATGATTTGAGAATTTTTAAGGTGCAACCTGAATACAGGATGGTCTAAAAAACTAGAAGATCTTACCCATCCAGTATGTGGAAAAACTCCCATATCATTGACAATTCAGACTAATCTTCTTCTTTATTTGTTGCTGGTTTATATTAGACAAGTACTAGAAATGAATAGAGCGGGTGAGAGTTCCTTGCCTGGAACTGTTTTCTAGCCGTGGCTAGATGCAATACGGTATTGCCTTCCAAATCCTCCACATTCACCAGCTCCTCTTTGTATCCCACCAACACCTCCGCAGCTTCGACCTGGTTATTTCTCAAACACATGTGAAGAGCTATCTCTCCACGATTCGATACTACTCCAGCAAGCTCCGGGTCGACCCTAAGCAGCTCTCTCACCACCTCAACTCGCCCGTTCGCAGCGGCCAAATGGAGTGCAGTTCTTCCATCCTTATCCTTATCTTGGACCCTCCTCGAAGAAGTGCTTTTGGTGCCCAATATCTCCATTACAACACCTACGTGCCCTCCAGCTGCAGCAAGGTGAATTGGGAAGGAGCCTCCCTCGTCTCGCATTCCTGCCAGTTCTGGGCGCAGTTTTAGAAGCTCTTTGGCGAAATCCACATCCCCACGAAGAGATGCGACGTGCAGAGGATTCCCAGGAGCAGCAGACATACAGTCGATTCTCTGAAGGAGCAGAGGGTCTTCCTGGACGAGACGGCAGAGGGCAGCTACATCTCCTTCGAGGGCTGCTTTATGAAGCATCTCAACTCGATCCATGGTTCGTTCCTAAGCAGCTCTGCTTTCTTTAGCTGTGTAACGGGGGTTGGAAGTGAAGGAAAGGGGGCGCTAAATAGATGGACAAACGAGTCAAGTCAATTTTTGTTTTATTCTGCGGTAAAGTAAAATGAATTCCAAATCAGCAAAACAGCTGTTGTCCGAATGGTGTAACTCTTTGGGCTTAGCTCGCAGCTAAACACCTTCACGAATTTGTTCTCGAAGCCCTTTAAGATTCAAAACGCATCATACCAAATAAAAGGGAATACGTCATTAAAGAGGGTAAATAAAAGGGAATACTTCATTAAAGAGGGATCGCACGTATAAGCCCAATCTCGAATGGTCTCTCCGGGATGTGGGATCTGACAAATGGCCGTGAATGATTGAAGCGAGTTTCACGTTTTGGATGCCAACAAAAACGTATGTCAGCACACTGATAAAGATAAAGGTCTTGTAGGAATTTGCCTGGACCAACACACACTGACTAAAATCAGATGACACCCAATAAATCTACGTCCCACCTGCATCATCAAGTGTTCGCCACAAACAGTTGTCCGTATAATAATCCATCGAAAGGCGACTACAGTCCAGCTATGATGTTAAAACAAAAGCAGTTAAAAGAATCTACTTTTAGAAAGTAAGAAAAATGTTTCTGACGGATACTTCTTTTCGTGGTTATTTTTTTGCTTCCAGATGCTTGAGCTCTTCCTTTCAAAGACCCAAGTAGACGTGAAAGCCACTAACGGATGTGATTGCACAGCCCTTGCATCTTACATAGGGCCCAAGTGATTATGGGGACATGGAAATCAGCCACCTGCTTTCAAATGCTGGATGTAATAGAAACCGGAAGACTCACCAGAATTCGAGCCCAACCAATGCTCGGAAGAAGAGATGGATGCTTGGCAGCTAGGCATGTCAAATGGGCCGGGCCGGGCCGAAAACGACACGGCCAGTGACGTGGGCCATGCTGGGCCAAGACGACTGGGCCTATTGGCCCGGCCCGTCAGGCACGCCTGGCACGTGGGCTATCCTCTGCGGCCCTCCCCAACAACAAAAAAATGGCTACCTTTTTTAAAAAGTCCATTTTAACAACCCCCCCCCCCCCCCCCCCCCCCCCCCAAACAGCTATAAAATGATCAAATAAGGGGTATTTTATATTATTTTTCATCTTACTAAGTCTATAAATACCCTAATCCTCCCATTTTTATTTCTCACCAATTTACACACTCATTCCTCACCAATTTAAACAACTCACTCTTTCTCTAGCTCTCTCTCAAAGCATTCAACTCTTTCACTCTCTCTAAGAAGTTTTTTGAGGGTCAAATATAAAGTCATCAAAAGACAAGATTAAATGGGCATTCAAAGATTTAGAGGTATTTATATTATTTAAATTTGAGATTCCATATGTATAAGTTTATATTATATTATATTAACTCTCATTTTCTCCACTTTCTTATATTAATTATCACAAAAGAAGGCTATTAGCCTATTACTGCTATTATTTATAAATTTTATTTTTTAAAATATGGCTAGAAGATTTCCCACAGAATCTTCTTCCTTTAATTTAGGGGTAAAAGAAGATTTTATTTAATTACAAGGTGAAGTAGGTGATTTACCACCCCTCTTTCTTAAGAGTTCCCGTAAACCAACCAAGAGGAATAGAACTTTAGTAGTTTGGGATGTATTTACAAGGTTTGATGTTGTTGAAAATGGAAAGAAAGTTGAAAAAGCAAAATGCAAATTTGGTAGTAAGATTTATGGTGCCAAATCAAAATCGGGTAACGACCATTTGACAAGACATAGGCAAAAATGTTTAGCCTTACATAAGCCGGCGGATGAATGGACAAGGAGGCCTAGTTCACAGACCTAAATTTCTACTACTAGTGGTAGTAGTAATAGTAGTAGTTTGAGTCTTTTTTCTTTTAATGCACAAAGTGCTAGACAAAATCTTGTTAAAATGATTGTGTTATCCGAATTAACATTTTCTTTTGTTGAAAATGAGTTTTTTTGAAGAATGGGTCCAGAAATACTGTCAACCATAATTTCACAATATTTCAAGAAATACAGCTAGAAATGATGCTATTAGACTCTGGCAGGAAGAGAAAACAAATATAAAAAATAACCTTGCAGAAATTTCTGGTAGAATAGTCATAACCGCAGATATGTGGACTTCTAAAGGGGGTAATAGTTTTCTTCGTATTGCTGCACATAATATAGATGCAAAATGGATTATTAATAAACGTATAATTAGTTTTAGCTGTCTTGAATGGCCACACAATGGCACTAGAATAAGTATATTTATTTTGAAAAAACTAGATGAATATAATATTAAGAAAAAAGCTTTATCTATAACTTTAGATAATGCCAGTAATAATACAGTGGCTATTGAATTAATGAGAATGCAGATGCCACTTGTAACTTTGATAGATAGCTCTATCTTTCAAAATAGATTTGTATGTCAAATCTTAAATCTCATTGCAAAGGTTGGTTTAAAGTATATTGTAAGTTACACAGATGCTATTAAAGATATTGCTAGATTTATTTTCTTCTCTGCACAGAGAAGACAATTGTATGCCCAAATACTTCAAAATTATTTTTTTCAGTGATATATTATCCCACATCTAATGAAACTTTTTAAAATTACTTTACAATTCAGTAAATCTAGAGATCATTTTTTACTGAGTAGCACTATTAGAAACATGGAAGAAAATTTTAATAAATATTGGAAAGAGGCTCCAATGACATTTTCTTTAGCTGCTATATTTTATCCTAGGTTAAAATTAAGTGGTGTACAGTTTTTTATTGATAGAATAAATAAAAATATGAATTATATAGATTTAAATATTTTTTTCAAATATAAGGGCAAATTTACAAGCACTTTTTCAATTTTATTGTGAGCAAATGGGTATAATTAGGCTTAGTATGGGCCATTCAGAAGTCAAGCAAACAGGTGTTGGTGAGTTAGATGTGTGGTATTCTTCCATGTTCACAGGCATGGCATCCAGCTCAAGCTCAAGTAACACTGTGACGGAGTTATCATCGTATCTTGACATCCGTGTAATACGGGTGCATGATATATCTAGTTTTGACCTTTTAGCCTGGTGGAAGCAACAATAAAGCGTTTATCCGGTGTTGGCCGCCATGGCTCGTGATCTATTGATTATTTCAATGTCTTCTGTAGCATCAGAATAGGTTTTTAGTGTAGGTGGACGTATGGTGGATGACAGAAGAACAAATCTAATTAAAGAAATGGTGGAGTGTTGTGTTTGCCTACGAGACTGGAATTTGGCAGATAAGAGGAAGCAAGTGTTGACATCAATGGAAGATTATGTTCCAACAGAATACTTTAGTGGACTACGCATTTGATTTTTTACTTTTTCATTCATTGTAATTTGTAAATATATAAGTTTTTCATTCTTTTTTTATTTTTATTTTCTAAAAAAGATTGTAAGGTTTTGAAGGTAATCTCATTTAGAAACCTTCAAGAAGTTAAGATCCAAATGGTTCGCTCTTCTCAGTGGAGTAGGTCGAGTTTGACTGAACCACTTAAATATCTTTGTCATTCTCCGTGCTTGTATTCTAATTTTTATTTTTAATATTGATAAAGAAGAAATATGAAGGAGGCCCACCTGGCACGCCAGCCCGGCCCGGCCCGCTAGCTGGGGGCGGGGCGAGGTTGGAGCGGGCCGTGCCAGCCCGGCCCGCTTAACATGCCTACCTGTAGCTGGGGCCGAAGGCAAAAGAAAGGCAAGAACTGGTACCAAAAGAAACACAACATGCTCCTAATTGTGGCCACATTGATCGCTACAGTGACATTTGCAGCAGGACTCAGCCCTCTCGGGCAGAGGTGGACCCACGTTGTTTGTATCTGGGGCAGTCGCCCCAAATCAAACTTGGAATTCGCCTTAAAATTGTATTGGGCCACTGGCCCACTCCCCACATGAATGAAGGCCCACGCCCCACATGTATAATCCGTTGCCCTCATCTCAAGAACAATGGATGAAAAGAAAATCCTACTTCTGTTCTTCACTGCTTTCGACCTCAGCCAACCCCTAACCCTTCTTGGCTTGTTCTCCTTCGAGTGCACGAATCGCTTCTCGTCGGATGCTTGTGAGGCTGTGACAATCGTTTTTCAGCTTCAAGTAAATCTATCACATTCTCTCTATGTCACCTCTCTCTCTCTCACTCTCTCTCTCTCTCTCCCTCCCTCACTCTCCCTCTGCGTTTCTCTGTCGACTCTCTGTCTCTCTCTTTTAGTCTTTTTAATGGTACTTCTATGTCACTGCCGCCTCTCTCTCTCCCTAGGGTTGTAAATGGGTACCCGATTCTCCGATTACCCAAAGGTTCCGACCCGTTAGGATCCGGGTATGGGTCCTTATTTTCGTCCCGATAAGAAAATGGTTCCGGTTCCGGATCCTTTTTTTGGAACCGATACCTAAACGGTTCCGGTTCCGCCACAGTGGCTCAGACCCGTGGACCCGGGACCCGGGACCCGACCCAATATATACTAACATAAGGTAACTTTATTATGTGAGAACAGAACCCTTTTTACTTTTCTACTTTTCTACATTAGGGTTTTCTACTTTTCTACATCCCATTGCCTGTTTGGATGTAATTTCTGAGTTTTTGGTTAAAAGTGTCTGTTATTGATAGACAAAATGTCACATTAGTGTTTGTAGGTACGTGATCCAATTGAAATGTGAAAAAAGCATAATTTTTTTAAAGAAAAATATAGGTATTAGTCTAGACCCGGAACCGGAACCAGACCCGCCTCACAAACGGTTCCGGATCCGGTTCTGGTTCCCATTATTCTTAACGGTTCCGGTTCCCCTTCTTAGAAAACGGTTCCGGTTCCGGTTCCACCCTGGACCCGGACCGGAACCAACCCGTTTACAACCCTATCTCTCCCCCTTCTCTCCCCATCTTCTAGGAATAATGATTCCATTCATTATTTTAGGCATTGCATAGAGAAGTTAGGGTTATGTTTTTTTTCTTTTTTCTTTTTTTATAATTTATGTTTGATGGTTAGGGTTAGGGTTAGGGTTAGGGTTAGGGTTATGTTGCTTTAGGGCTTTTTAATTATGGTTCTCTTTATTAAATTACCTGATTTTGGGCTTTTTTTTTATCTTGTATTCCTGTTTAATCTTCTGAATGAGTGTGATTTGTGACAGGGAAGTTAGGGCTCCTTTTTTTTTTCAATGTTTGATGGTTTGGGTTAGTCCATATTCTTCTTTTTTTTTTTTTTTTGTTTTTGACTTATCTTAAAGTATTTCTGACAGTAACTAGATTTGGTATTTCTTTTGCTTACTCTACTAGATGTATATCCAGTATCCTGTATTTTGCCTTGCTTCACTGCATACTTGGGCACATGCATCTGTACTTTCACTTTTAAAAGAATTGCATAAAATCATAATTATATATATATATATAATTTCCGGGCAATAGACTTAGAAATGTTCAAGTGCACACAAAACCTGATAAATCTCAGACTCTCAGTGGCATGAAATGGCTTTTGTAATTGGTTAATCTATTCTCAATTGGATATTAACTGACCATGAGTATTTAATATTTTTCATAAAAAATAATAAGCAAATGGTTAATCCAAGATAACAACATTAAATACAAAGTAGAAATTTACAAATTCACCATTCCTAATTCCTTCTTGATCATGGCCTATTAATTTTATTTTATTTTTTTACATAGAAATAACAATAAAAATAGCCTAAAGTCTTTAGGTTTTAAATACACAGGACTAAAAAATAAAAAATAAAACTCAACAACCATTCTCTTTATTACATTACTTGATTTTGGATTTTTTTTTTTTATCTTGTGTTCTTGTTTAATCTATTAATGAGTGAGATTTGTCAATCATGGATAAGGGTTGGGCAATAAATTATGATCTTAATTTAATGGCATCAAAGAATGTGGTAGTTAATTATACAATTTTATTTTGGTTTAACATTAGATACATCATACATTCTAAATGGGTTTGAATTAGGCTGGTGCTAATTCATGGGAGACGGCAGATGTTACCTATCATGCTGAAAATGTTCATTTATAAATGCAGGTGCTCTCATTTGGATTCATATGATAAATGAACTGTACGGAGCATAAGGAAATAACAAAGAGATACTAATTTTTAATGATAATGTTTATTACTTCTTTAGAGTTTCTTTAATATTGTTGTGGTTGTATATCAATTGATGTCAACCCCCTTTCTTTTTGGGGATAATTGGATTGCCCATATTTTTGGGGGCCTTTTTTTTTTTTAGTATACTTCTCTTATATTATAAATTCCGGAGAAATGAATATAGTCATCATTTCGAACAAAAAATATATGTTAGTTGATGTAGTTAAATATTTTGTGTTTATTTAAATTAAAAATACAATATTTTCTCTTTTGCTATTGTCGATGTGCAAAAATTCTAGCAAAAGTTTAGCCCCACCTAAACGAAAATCCTTAGTCTGCTCCCGGGGGGTTCAAAGACTAAAAAAAAATAGATCTCCTTCTCCATCTCCATCTCCATCTCATTCTCCAGAAATTGATTGCGAGCGGACCGAATCTAAAGCAGGGAAGGCTATTGGGAACGACTGCGAACCAGACAACTTCAAGCTCTTCATGTACTTTGACCTGTCCGGGCTGGTCTCGTCTCTGTTCAGTATCCTCTTTCTAGTGAGCGGGTTGCCACTGAAGAACCACCTCACAACGTGGATCTTGGTGATCACCATGTGGGTAGCTGTGACGTCTGTGATCATGGCTTTCATCTTTGGGACCATGCTAGTAGTCGACTTATACAATATCGGACACAAGCTGCTTTGTATTCTTGTTGACAGGACAGGATTCAGGGAATCATGGTCATTCTGCTCTTTTGGCATTTTATCGTCTTAGTCTTCCGCCTCATCTTCTGGATCATCCAGCTTATCCCCATCCCCAAGTTTCTCAAGCTAAAACCCCTTAGGTTGTGGATGAAAAACAAGTTTCAGAGGACACGCGAGACGGACAGGGTACAAGTGTGAGAAAACGATGAATGTCCTAATTAATTAAGCATTATCTAAGTACGTGGGAGTCGGTCAGTGAGATGATCTAAGTATGTATTGTGGGACGTTTGTGTAATGTAGAGATTCTCTAATCTATAACTTATATAATCCCCAGTTTGGATTTGTGAGATGTGAAGCTTCCTCAATCCTCCCTTCATATGTAGCTTGCCGTGTGCCATGTAAAATATAATAGAAGGGCCTGTTGTTTGTAGGATTAATTATTGCAGTAGAGCAGTTGGATCTGCCGCGTATGGTAGTGTCCTATTTTGGTTTCTGACTGAGTAGTCATTCAATTGAAACTTGAAAGTGTGGCAAGCATGAGGTACACCATGTGAACCTAAATTGGTGTGACAACAGAATAGTCAATAATCTTAACAGTGTACCATTATCATTTATCAGAACAGTCAAACATAGGGGTGCCCATGGGCAGAGCCCCAACCAGGCCCAGCCCGTTTCCAGCCAGGCTCAGATATATTATCTGGGCCAATTTAATAATTGAGCAGGGCTTGGATAAGGTGATAGAAATCAGGAATTCTTATAATTTATTGATGAAATTATTAGAAAGTCCACAAACCATCACTACTAGAAAACAGACTTTTAGCAGCCGCCATTAGCCGTCGCTAAAAGTCAACTGGCGGTCGCTAATACTCTTTAGCGACCGCCTAACGACCGCTAAGTATCGGCCGCGGAAACTTCGTCGCTAAAACTATTAGCGACCGCGCGACCACCTTTAGCGGCCGCCATTAGCCGTCGCTAAAGGTATAAATGGCGGTCGCTAATATTCTTTTTTTTATTTTCTAAAAACTGATAAACACCTTTAGCGGCCGCCATTGGCGGTTGCTAAAGGTAAAAATGGCGGCCGCTAATACTTCTTTTAAAATTTTTAAAAAAAATTTAAAATTATTAGCGACCGCCAATGGCGGTCGTTAATAATTTTAATTTTTTCAAAAAAAAAAAAAAGATGCGTATTTTTTTTTTTTTTTTTTTTTGGGATACCCCCGGACCCCCTTCGTAAAAGGCATATTTTAATGCCATCAAAACATACCCAACACACCAAAATAAAAGAAGAAAATTTCAAAAGGAAAGAGAGCCATGTACATGACATGCATACATATGATCATTTGCATAATCGTTAAAATCTAAAGCCTTACCCAAATGAATGCAGCCATTTGTACTTTGTATAGAACACAGACTGTTAGTAGCATTATATTCATGTTAATATATTAAACTGTTGATGTAGAATTACCAGGAGGATGCTTGAGATCACATTTCCTCTGCATGAAAAAACCATTGACTTTAAATGATACAAGCCTTTTACCACAAAATAAATTGATACATCCAATTACAGAGCCAAAAACTAACATTCGATCTAAAAGTCAAAAAGCTCATGCATGAACATGCACACAAACACATATATAGTTCTTACACCAACTACAATATTAGTGAATAAAGGAGTCTTCTAGATAGAAAACAGGAAAAGACGAAAATATCATATTAGGTTACTGTAACAGATGTACATGTATAAATGTATGTATATGCAAAAAGAATTTTATAGAGAGAAACATATCAGTTGAGATCATAGGATCATTCTTGGGGACACCCTGTGTTGTATTCAATTTGATTTTTGCCAGGTAGATCCACATGATTGAACATAGATGCTTGGATTCATAAATCTAATTCAAACATGAATATGACAAATCCAGATGTAAAATCCAAGTCATTGATCATGGCCAAACAAGTACAGGGATGGAAATCCAAAATGAAGATAAGTCTAGTAATCCCCAATCTAAGCCAAATAAAAATGATCAGATTTTAAAAAAAAATTTAATTAGAGACAATGAATATCTGATCCAAACCTGCAAGATCTCAAGTTCGGAAACAAATTATGAGTAGCCAAAGACAATGATTAGGTTCACAAAGAAAGGATCTGATTCAACCAAGAATCTCTGATCATTATGAATGAAGCATAGTAAATGAATGAAGCATAATCTGATCATTCATAAATCTAATTATGAGTAGCCAAATCCATAATTATGAATGAAGCATGGTAAATGAATGAAATTAAAACTCAATCAACTTCAACCAAGAAAATCCCATCTGCATGCACCACAGAAGAACCAAGAAACTAAACCTTGGCGCACCACAGAAGAAAAACCAAGAAACTAAACCTTCTCCAACAACAAATCCCAGTCCTCTTTTGTTTTCCCTTTGTATTCTAATTTTTCAATAAATTCTTATGCTTATCCAAAAATAAAAAATAAAAAATCCTCCTTGAAAAGGAATCTTGCTCCGGATCACCAACCGAACGTACCAAGGATTTGATTTGAAGCTACCATCTTGTTGCTGGACAACGATAATGTCCACATCTCCAAAAGGATGAAAAGGAGCTGAAACCGTATAAACATCCCTACTGATATAGCTACTAAGCCTTCCAACATCCTACATTTTCCCAAATCTTCTTCTTTCCAGATCCCAAAGAACCCATCTCTTCAAACCCCACCAGATTGAAGAAAACCCATCTCTTCTCAACATAGTGATAGGACTAGTTTAAGTTGTAAACTGCAGTCTTATGTCGAGCACCAAAACCATAGTCTACCTTACCATAGTCCATGTCGAGAAATTGTCAACTACATCCTAAATATGTCAACTTACTTCAAGTGTCCATGAACTAACTTAACAAGCCACACAAGGGGGCTGCATCATTCATAAGAAGTAGATAATCTAATCAGATGTAATGGGTGTCAAAAGTAACATACCTGCCAGCAAAGTGATTATAACCCCCTCCTGGACCATAATGACTTCTTCCTTTTGTTACATCAAACACATATATGTACTTGCAAAAACTGGTAGATTATAGAGATGAAACATTTTCAAACCACCCATTCAACATCAATTACAAATCCCAATTCCAAAAACCATCAAAACCCACAACACATGAAATATTCCTCAACCAATCACAACACACTTCACATGCAAATTCCATTGCACAAAGAGCACAAACTCTTTGCTGGCAGAGAGAGAGAGAGAGAGAGAGAGAGAGAGAGATGTCCATAAACACACAAATGATTCAGACTAGTTGTGTATGACCCACCATAGGTCAATAAAAGATTGAATATTTGTACAAGGAAGAATAGTAAACTAGATGTTCATTGCATTACCTTCAAGATCTGCTGTGGTGACACCTTGATACTCAAGGACATGCTCTGGAGTTTTCATAACAAGAGTTATCTCCTTCATCCTCTTTATAACATCAACAGCTTGTGTTTGCATCACTTCCACGAACCATTTTCGATCCTCCTCACTAATAGAAAAAACAGAAATCCATCAACCATTATAAACAAATTTCACATGTAAAATCTCCATCATTCAAGTTTGATCAACATACTGGACTCACATGATCCTACAACCCCTAGGATCCCGACCACTTCAAAAACCCAAACTCATGTAAGTCCCTTCCCTCGTACATCTTAGGACCTTCAACGAATTCTATGAAAGAATACATGAAATATTCAGTTTGCACACTCAGCCCCACCATAAGATCCAACCATGCACATCATTCAAGTAATTACCTTCCCCTTCTCCATTCATTTGTTTCCAAACCCAAACAATACACAAAAACATCCAAACAAGCTACTCTTTTAAAACCCACAGAAAGTAAACAACCAAAATCAAATATAAGGTACTTGAAAATAATTGTCTGTAAAGTACGTATATGTAGTGCATACAATTCCTCCGCAAGTCTGCAATAGATGCATTTAAATGAATTCACCATATCATAGATTGATCCAAGGATAGACCTGAATTACTGAAATGTACATCGAGTACCTAGCGAAAGCAAAAGGATTCTACATTTGCATTGTACATAAGAAACAGCTCCAAGAAGATCAGTAAGAATCTTGACAGGGTTGAGGGAGATGCAGATGACCACACTTCAAAAAATGTTTTTACCTCGAAGATACACCCACTCGGATCAATCCACAAAGTAGTGCCCTTTCCAAAGTGTTGTTTACCATCCTTCCCAAGCAAATGAACCTAAACCCTCCAATCCAAGCAACAAGAAGTAAAAAACAAAGCTTTGGAATTGCAGACTTTACAATTTACACAAAAGAAGGCAATAAATATTATTTCAATCTAACAATTACAACAAAAGAATTACAAAACAAAAAAGCCATTAAAAAAAAAAAAAAAAACAGAGGCAACTCACATCATTCTTTTAAATTCCCATAACAAAGGTATGGTAAAAAAATCTATCTTCCCATTCCCTCATCCTTGTCTATCTCCCCTTATTCTTACTGCCCAATAGCAAACAAAAGTAAAACAATATCCTGAAAAAGAACCCCCACCAACGGGGTTCGTATTCAATTTTCAACTTGACGATTTGGATCTTACAATAGTGAATATTTTTATCCTCTTCCTCCAAGGTGGGAACAGCTAGTTAAACATCTTTGGATCAATGAAAGATGGTCCTTACTTATATGAAATAGTTGACGAAAGAACTGCTTCTTAGAAACTTTGGTGTGACCCAAGATACAAATACCATTTAATTAGAAAATGGAAATGAGTATGGTAGGGCCACTAATATCTTTTGATCAGTGCAAACAAATCCCCAACTTAGGTTATCCAAAAGCAAGATCCAAATGGGCCAAAAGATAAATCACTCGATCTGCATGTAGGTTGAAAAAATTAAGCACCCTTCCTAACCAGATTTCTGAGTACATTCATCCCTTTCACTTAAAATGGCTTTCCACCCATATGAAAAGGAATTGAAACACATTGGAAAAAACTTCAGTGGTTCCTGGAAAGCTCTACCTTAAATGTAACCTGGGCAATTGAAAAACGTAACAAATATCTAACCCACTTAAAGCTAAAACTATGGGTGAAGAAGATCAGCAAGGGGACAATTGAAAAAGAGAAGAAAATTTCTTCTCTACAAAATGGCTTCTCATGAGTCATAGAGACAACCTTCTGGTGGTTCCTCTATTTCTATCTTGGCCCTTTAATAGTTTGTTCATTCCATTTTCTAAGTATATTCGTAAACAAAAAGTGTCAAATGTGCCCTAAACATTGCTTGTTGAATTAGAAATTGAAAACCCATGCACATAAGATTTGTAAATGGTCATACTTAACCATTGCGAATGGAAGGCTAGCTAGGACGAGCAACCTGGGCACCATGACTACTAACATATTTGTAGACTAAGTAACTCTTCATCATAAATTACAAAGATCACTTTTCTTCAATCAATTATTAACCATCAACACCCAAGGAAAGTATCTGACGGAATGAGCACACGCAGTTTTGTGCAAGGTAGAGATTCAGAATACTACTATATTAATTAAGGTAGTGACAGCATTATCCCATCTTATTATGGGAAAAAAAAACATGAGAAGCAGTAAACAGATGCAAGATATGCAATAAACATGTAGTATAATATTTCCAACTCTACAAAACATATATTCAATAGCAAAAGTGGAAATTTCAATGTATCATCCATTTGACCAAACAAATTAAATTAAGGTCAAAACCCAAGTTGCTTGCCCCATCAAATCAGCCCCTTGCTGCTTCAAAATATCTGTCCCAGTTGTAACAGAAGTCGAACTCATCAAATTAATCCCAGATGGGATCCGGAGATTATATAAACCCACTAAGAAAGAACCCGATCGAAATCAATGATACCAAAAAAAAAAAAAAAAGTGACACCTACAATCCTATTCATCCTAAATTAGAACCCAAATCCATCAAAACCCACATCAGAAAAAAAAAAAAAAAAAAAAGGAGTTTAAAAACAACCTGAAACGATGATATCTGAAAATGTTGAAAGTTGAACTGACAAGATGAAGAAAAAAAGATCGGTTCTTCTCGATCAATGTTCGTTTGATGATGATTGATTAATCTCGCAATAGATAGAAATCTGTTTCATGAAATGGCAACAAGGAATCGGAAAGAGAGAGAATGTGTGATGTGTGTGTGTTTTCTTCAGAAATCAGGGAAGGATAAAAGATCTAGGTTTTTGGAAGGTACCTGAAGGTTTTCTCAAAGGGAGAGAAAAGAAAAGGGCGTCTATTTTGGAGGGGAAAAGAAGCGCGTTATTGAGAATTGCTCAGATCTATCGAAAGCAGAGGCTGGAAAACGAAATTGTGAGTGAAAGGTGATATTATTATTTCAGAAGGCGAATTGAATTGGCATTTGCTGATAGAGAAGCGAATGCTATAAATGAGGCTTAAATAGACAGCAAAGGAAAGGATAGAACAGGAAAGAAAAATAAGAGAAGAGGAAGAGAGAGAGAGGAGAGAAAAAGCCTAGACCCCTGTGGACTTTCTTTTTGCTAGTTCTAAAGTATAGAAGAAGGAAGAAGGAAGAAGGAAGAAGGAAGAAGAGGGGGTTTTTCTTTTTGCTATTTCCTTGGCGTCGCACCGGGAGAGAGAGACGAGAGGAGATGAGAGTTACAGTGAAGAGGTCGCACAGCCCGTTGTCGGAGAGGTCGCGCAGAACTGGGCTACCTTCATCGGAGAGATCGAGTGCTGAGATGACAACCGGGAGAGCTTCACAAGAACTAGGGAGAGACCGAGAGAGAGAGACGAGTGTGGGGGAAAGGAAGAGGGCAAATCGCAGGAGGAGGGGCAAATCGCAGGAGCAGGGCGGGAGAAGGAAAAAAAAAGGGGGATGGGAAAAGTGAAGGGAAAATGGGTTTCGGGTGGGGTTTTAAAAGGGCCTTTAGCGACCGCCTATGGCGGTCGCTAATGAGTCATCTGGCGGTCGCTAATAGTAGTATTTGTGACCGCTACAAGCGGCCGCCCGCGTTTTGGTGCGCGAATGCTTCGAATTCTAGTAGTGCATAAAAGTCCGATGTGACCCCGCCCAATTGACTAAAGGGGCAGACTTGGGCCTGACATAATCTGTCTCTGTTGGGCTTGCCCTGATATGCTAAAGTTAGGTCAAACTTAGATATGCCACAGCCAAGCCCAACCCATGAGCACCCGTAGTAAGGTAAAAACATGTTACAATTTCATTACTTTTTTGGCCCCCATTATGGACCTATATTTATTAGACCAGTGTCCTTTACAGGAGATTTGTCAGGCGTTGCCGTAACCAAATCTATAGTCATAGTCATGGCCATGACTAGTGATGGAATCTAAGTATGGTTGGAATTAATGTTGGACTCGTAATTTTTATTTGGATGGGGCTAAAATTCTGCTAGACTTAATATTTAAAAAAAAAATGCTAGACTTTACTAAATTTTTTCACATTACCAAATAGCGCCCACAAGTTTTTCTTTAGAAAATATCCAATTCGTGGAACTAAACTAGATGCATGACAATTATTGAAGATTAGGCAATGAAGATGTTAGAAATTAGGATGTTAATCAGGTATCAAAAATCATTAGATGGATAACAAATTACTCTAACCTTAATTTTAGATACTCAAACTCACATTATCATGTTTCACTAAATCTATATGTCAAAATCAGTGCTCAATGGAGATCGCTGCAAGTTAAGGTGAGTGAGTGTGTAAGAAAAAACTGTATACAAGAACATTTCGAGGACACCCATCCTTTCTCTTTTCACTTTCTCAAGCCTCCAACCTTTTGGATAATGAGAGTGAAATTCTATTTTTGAGTCATAGTGGGAATAAGAAGGGATATAACGGGAATGAATTTGGTCATCTTTGGATTTGTTGATATGCTTGGATTTGATAGTTTAGGGCTTAGGATTTGGGAATTCAAGGTTTTGAATTAGGATTTGGAGATCAAGCGTTTAGATTTAGGTATGGAGTGATTAAGAAGGATTATACTAGATATGTTTTGCAGATGAAGATGCAGTAGTATATACTATACATATGGACTAGCGACGAGGAGCACCATCGACAATCGGTGCGAAGGGATTTTAGAAATAAGAGGTTGAAGAAGAGGGAGCGGTGTGTTGCCGCAATGTTTTTTTTCCTTTATTTCTTTTTACCAATAAAGCTTTACATATATGGGGCTATCTTTAGACATATGTAGAGCGATAAATTTAGACACGTGAGACATACTCCAAGGCCCATTCAACTCTATGGGGATTTCAATTTCGACCTGGGACAACTGCCCAGATCGCTCTAACTTAGTCCATCCCTGCTCCAAGGCTCCATTCGAATTTCATGATTCTACCCAAAAAATTAAAAAAATACTCCATTGGATTAAATTTTAGACCTGGGGCGACCGCCCCAGGTCCCACAAACCTAGGTCCGCCCTTGGTCGGAATCCCAAATCGTGGTGTGTAAGTTTTAACTATAACAATAAGCAAAATGGGATCTCTCTAGGGAATGAAAAATCACACCAGCCTTATAAGTTGCAAAAGCTTGAGAGAGAAGTCGGAAGCATTCGAGTGTATCCGTAGCCGTGATAAAGAATGGAACTGTGATATCTGGTTATTTGTACAAGCCCCACATATCCGTATAGAATCGATTGTACATGATACTACACTAATATTATTAGAGAAACAAGTTTAACATATCGTACTTATAAAGTTTTTTAATTTCACATAGTTCTTTTAAAAGACACTTGTATTGATACCTCATACTACACTGATTATTTTACTTATAAAGTCCTTTATTTCATATAGTTTTTTAATTTTCTTATTTATCACAATAAAAAAAACTGATGAAAAAAAATGATAATTTCCTTAATTCAAAAGTGATATAAAGAAAAAAGAAATAAGACACCCGTATCCATATCCTAAATTTTCAAGAATAAGGAATTGTGTCTCCGATCCCCATATCAGTGTCCATATCCATATCCGTATTTAGACATCTACGGGTGGAGGCTATTCTTCCGACCCGAGTGTGGCACATACTTAATCACACCCTATCGCAGAGAAGAAGAGCAATGGCTCTGATACTATATAGGAGACAACGATTGGAGTAAATAGCTACACTTGTTGATAAGTACAGGTCGGAGATTTCTCCCAATCTATGGATTAGGTGTGACCAATTAGATAAGTTGTTTATCTTAAGATCAGAATAACTCAGCTGTCTTAACAATACACCTAACAGTTTCAATATATATATATATATATATATATATATTAATTTCATAAGAGATCACTTTTCAGGCCTTATTATAATTGTTGTGGTGTATACGTTACTTAAAAATTAGATTATGCAACTAACAGTTAATTTTTATGTGTAATCTTCAACATAAAGTTATTTTCATTTTTTTTTTCACACTTTTGAACAGAGTTTCATCTTTTAAATAATAATAATAACGCATCCAAGCATTTAAAAACTTTTTGAAGAACATAGAAATTTATATGTATTTGAAATTTGAAAATATTTGATTTTACCTTTTAGTAACATCGTAAGTAAGAGATAAGATTGCTACTAGTTATCTTTATATGTTTCTTTGGCCTTTAATTTATTTAAAAAATTACGTAACATTGCTGAACTTTTCTCCATTTAAATATATTTTGATAAATAAAATGGTAAGAACGATAAATAATACAATTTTATATAAAACTAAAAAAAAACCAATAAAAAGCTAAAGGGAAATTAAATTTTAATTTTTTTTTTATTTTTGGGCTAATTTGCCAGTCAGTAATAAAATTGAAAGAATCATAAATAATATATTTTTATTTAAAAGTAAAAAACTCCCAATAAGACTTTAAAGGAAATTTGAATTTTAAATATATTTTTATTTTTGGGCTTATTTGCTAGTCAATAATAATTATGTTATTGGCGCAATTCATCACAATCTCACACTTCAATTCAGCGGACGCACCTTCAATATTCATCACGAATAGGACACAATGCAAGATGAAAAAATTGCCCAGCTTACTTTTCTCTGCCACGATTCCTTCAAATTTAGCAATGGCACGCATCAGGTGGGCAGATTTACAAATGCTAAGAGGCATATTGACATTACAGGTAGGGATTTAGATGGGTCAGGCCAAAGCTTTTCCATAATTAGGCCAGAGCAAGCCCATTTGCACTTTCAAAAGCTGGGTTGGGACATATGCGTGTGGGGCTCTATAAAATACTCTTCATGCACAATAAGACATAATTTAAGAATATAATTTGCGATATCGCAAGTGAATAATTTGCGATATCCCAATATAAATTGTGATATTGTAAAATTTATTGTGATATCGCAGAGGAGAAAAAAGACTTTTGGCATGCACAAAGGTATGGATGGTACGCAAAACGAGTGGGTAAATTTGTCTAATTTGATAACAAGAGAGAGTTATGAATTTGGGTAACCATACAGAAAAAATCTCTACATAAAAAAAGGTTTCATTTGCTGATTTAACGTTTTGAGTCTATTTGCATTCCTTGTAAATTTCCACAGTCCCATTTCTTTGTAGATATCCTTGGTTATTTGGGAAATTCCTTGAATCACGTTTAGGTGTCGGTCAATGATGTGACCATTCGGTCAATCTTCCCCCTTCAATTATTTAGGATTGTAAATGGGTCACCGATTCTCCGATTACCCGAATGTTCCGACTCGTTAGGTTCCTGGTCTAGGTCCTTATTTTGGTCCCGATAAATAAATGGTTCCGGTTCTGGATCCTTTTTTTGGAACCGTTTCCTAAACGGGTCCGTAACTAGATCCATAGTGACTCAAACCCGTGGACCCGGAATCCGATCCAATACTCTAACCTAAATACTTTATTATCTATATGTTACATGGGAACCCCTCATTCTAAGTTTCTAACATAATCTTCCGTCCCCAAACCACATGTTATTGATAGACAAAATGTTACATTTGCTTTGTAGGTGATTCAATTTATGAAAAATCATTATTGTTTTTTTAAGGAAAAATACAGGTATTAGGGTCCAGACCCGGAATCATACCCGGAACCGGATCCAGACCCGCCTCACATACGGTTTCGGTTCCGGTTCCCATTAATATTATCGGGTCCGATTCCGGAACCAATTTTCTTGTTCCGAACAGGGTCCGGTTTCGATTCCGGTTCCCCCCTTAGAAAACGGTTCCGGTTCCACTTTGGACCCAGACCGAAACCGACCCGTTTACAACCCTACAATTACTGTTATGCAAGTCCTGGACATCACATACTTAAAGGCAGCAGACCCCATCTTCAATTTTCCACACCTATATGGGTCATCGGATCCGTTTAAGTCGAGCACGACTTTTAAATAAACACTAGCATGAAAGCTCCTACGATGCAGGATTAAATATCATCCAAATAAAATAGTCAATAAATATTAATATATAAATTAATAAAAAAAAGGATAGAAATATTCAACTAATATCCAATAAAAATGATTTATAGATATATCTAGGGATATGCCTCCCTGCACTCCAATTGACCAACTTCGAGGTAAGCCCGGCAAATGCAACACGGTACAATGTAATATCCCGGACCTTGAGGATGTAATTAGCCTAATTAATTTCAATGTTAATTGATTAAGCTAAATTAATAGCCAAATAGGTCCGATTAATTATTAAGATCGTGTGTGCAAAGTTTGGTTTAGAACTGGATTCTTTTGGATATAATAGAGGATAGTTAGTAATTTTCTAGATAATTTAGAAGATATTTTTATAATTTTAAAATTTTGAAATTTATGGTACCATTGAATAGATAATTTTATTTTCTAAACTTTATCCTGCTACACTATCTTCATCCGGACCCTCGAAGACACTCTAAAACCATACCTGACCCAAAACCATTTAAGCCCTCCTTTCTCTCTCTCCCCACTCATTTCTTTCTCTCCCCTCACTCCACGTGAATGGCCACCTCCTCCCCTCTCTCTCTTTATTTACTTTCCTTTATCCTTTCTTTCCTTCTCCTTTTTTTATCTTCCTTTTCCCCTTCTCATTCCTCGTTTCCAGTAGCTCCTCATTTCTCCCCTTCTCTCATTTCCTTTCTTTCATTCTGTTTCTCTCATCTCTATCGTTCTCTCTCCCACTTCCACGAGTTGCTGCCACCGTCGCTGGACGCCGTCGCCGCCGCCGCCGCCGCCGATCATCACCATGACCGAGCTCCTCTCCCTTCTCCACTCTCTGATCTCATCTCCCATCTCATCCACTCATCTCTCTCTCAACCAACCGTGCTGCCCACCGTCCCGGAGCACCACCACCTGGCCACCATCCTCTCCGACGAAACCCCCAGCCCATCTCTTTCTATTTACCTGGTTCTCTCTCGCTCTGTTTTCCCCCATTTTTCCTTTCCTTTCTCCCTTCTCCTTGTCACATGAATCAACCCCCACCTCCCCATTTCTCTATTTATTTCCTCCTCACTCACTCTTCCTGCCAACGTGAATCAGCCCCACCCATTTTATTCTCTCTCTGTTTCCCTCTCTGTTTCTTCCCCTCTTTGCCCAGTGGATCACCGAGCACCATCATCGCCACTATTCCAGAGGGCCATCGATCAAGTGGACACAACCTCATTTCAATTAGTTTCTTAGGTAAGCTTCTTTCTTTTGATTAAGTTAGGTTAATTGGGTTTTCCATTAATTAGTGTTAGATGCATGTTAGATTGTGATTTGTAGAGTTATTTATGTGGGTTTGTTTCTAATTCATAGGTTTTGGGCATTTTGAGCTAAACTGTGGATTTGGGCATTCTGGATTTCCTCACCTAAAGCCAAGTGAATATGTATTTATTTTTATGGATATGCATGTGTTTTTATAGAATTTTAATTTTGAAATGATTTCATTATTGATTTAGATTCAATGGTTTAATGATTTGGATTTATGGAAAATAAATGGTTAGAATGAATGGAATGATGGATTATATTTGATATATAGAAGGGAGATGGATTGAAATGATGGTAGAGGGTGAGTCCCTAAAATTGACTTTTCTTTATATTTTATGACCGTTACGCTACCCTTTCAAACCCAATGAACCTCTTGAAGAAAATCTTGTAGAGTTCCGAATTGTTTCTACTTTTGACTCGTGACCTATTTTCTATTTGAAAACCGGACTTGTTACTTAGGAATTTATGACCTATTGGTTACCTTTGAATCTAATAATTGAGACTTAGCACTTGTTTTATTAGAAATTGCTATCTTCCCGTTTATATGAATATTTGTTATGAATTTCCGAATTTGATATGAACTTCTATATATATGATTGAGCACCACTAAGCTAAATCCATATATGAATGTGAATATGACGATTGCGCAGATCGATATGAACAGGTTAACAGATTACCGTGAAAATCTGAAGAACAGTTGATCACCGTAAAAATGAAATTGTGAACAGGTTAATAGATTACTGAAAAATCTGAAGAAAAGAACATGTGAATGTGAATATGAACAGGGGACAAAAGAACTTATGGACAGGGTATGGACTGGACCCGAAGTGCCATGGTTGTTTGCCATGGTAAAAGCCTAAGTGGTGTATTGTATTTTTGGATATATGAATATGGTTTGAAAGGAATTTATGAAAGTATGGAAATGGATTTTTTAGTAAGAACTTATGATTTTGATATGAAAGAATGAATCACAGGTTTCCTTGAAATTATGAAATATTGTTTTATCGCTTTCCATTGTATATTTGTTTTTATTTATATATATCCACCTGCCGGCTAGTCGTAGCCTGATGATGATCATGCTATGCTTGCATAGGTACTTAGCTCATCTACTGGGGAACGCGAAGTTGTTGATTCAGGTGTTACAACTTTATGGTGAGTATGAATGATGTGTAAAATACAATATTGTTTTGACAAAGACACGAGTGCTTTCATTTGATGGATAGTTTATATTTATTTTCTTTTTAGTATAGATTTTGTAGATGTTGTTTAATTAAATTACTTTGTTAGTTTTTATTAACTTTAACTTAAGACTAGAGTAAATGTGCATACTCTGAAATGTTATGTTGTACCTTTTGGATAATTAAGAAGTTCCGTTGTGTTCTTATAATAAATAAGGAAATATTGGTACCTCACCGTGGACTTCGATTCTAGGGACTATGATTGGGCCCAAGTTGGATGATTTGTTTATTAAACATTAATATTGAGCCCCTACTCTCACGTTAATTCCCAAGCCCACCCCTGAGACGTGACAATGGTGCCGAGTGTTGCGTCGCCGGCAAGATGTATCCAGTCACAGTACAAGTGCTCTCCAAGCATCACACAGGAAATGATACACGTGCGATCATAACCATGGTTGTCATCTAGGACTGATGTAGGGCCCATCACATGACTACCAACTGTCGTGCCGGAACTACATGGTGGGTCCTCGGGTCACAGTGAGAATAGTAAACGTGAGGGAGAAAGAGCCACTCACTCCCCATCTTTGGTGGTTAGGAAGACTATTAGTGGTAGTATATATATTAGGAAAGACATTATGTTAAACAACTATGAAAAATGGAGAATCAGATATTTATCATTGCTTGTAGAGTACTCTCTTGAGAGGTGTTTATGTTGAGGAAGAGGAAGAGGAAGAGGAAGAGGGAGAGGGAGAGGGAGAGGCGTTATTATCTTTATAGATGGGTCATGACTCTTGAGCGGCATGTGAAACACGAAGAGGGTTTTATATGTGAAACGTTAGGACACTATTTTGCAAGGATAAGAAGATAGAGTTAGAGTCCCTCATTGCTGATGTGGCACATGAATGCTGATGTGGCATTAGAAAATATCAGATTTGGGATTTTTTTTCCTAACTGTTGAGATTTCTTTCGCTAACCTTTTTTGTACTTTCTAGAAAAAGAATATGATACAATATTACAAAACTACCTTTGTTTTGGATGAGAGGGTGAAATGGTGAAACCAACCAACTTGACCATCTTACTTGTCTATCATCCGGTTGAGTCTGGATGGATCCTTTGTCGCAACTATAATATTGGAATCATGTAACACATTCCTAGAACTCTATTATGTTGCCTAAATATATATAATTCGGATCATTCAAGATGAATTTCATCATCTCCGTAAAAATATTCTAAAGTTTCATTTTAAAAGGAGTTAGGCCTACCATCCAATTCAGCAGCATGATGAAAATGTGATGGCATTGATGTGGCATCATTGCTAAAGTAGTGTTAATCATGTTTCTGCTATAGTGTTCAATCATATGGTGGGATTCACTCCTTTTGAACTAGAACTTGTAGATATATCAATGGAGAGGATGAAATTCATATTGAATAGTCCGAATTATCTCTATATGAACCTTATGATGGAGTTTCAAACTTATGTTATACGGTTCATGTGTAATAGCTATGATAGAGGATCCAGACTCCATTCAACCCAATTGAATCAAGTGAGCTAGGCTTATATCAAGTGGGCTTAACGAGATTTGAAAGAATCTTACCATTGGTCCATGTAATGCTGTCACATGTAATTTCTGTTTTTTTTTTTTTTTTTTTTTTTTTTTTTTTTTTTTTATCCACTTAAAGCCTAGACGATACATAAGCCACCAAAATTGCCTTTGATACAGACAAGAGAGCGAGGCAAGGAGAGACCAACTTGTACTTGTCTTCCATCTAATATGGCTTATTTCAAGTTGGCCCATCTAACCAATGTGATTTAGAACAATCTCTCATTCTCAGTCCGCCATTTAAGACTCATCCGTCCACGTAATCTCTTTGTAATTGTAATTCTTATTTCCTCGAATGTGAACGCCTTGACAGAAATCAAACAGATGAGAAACGACAACCACTAGTTCTACTATCCAAGAAGTTTCATATAAAGTCAATAAAAGACAAATCCAGCCAAACTAGATCCTTCTCTGCAAGTGCAACTGGGGCAGTTCCATCAGTTGACTTGACTCGTACCCTCCTTCCTATTTTACTCCCCCTCCCCCCGATCTCCTCCTATGCCCAAAACAGAAATCCTTCTCTCCTGGGGAAAGAAATATTGGAGACATTACTTACGTAGAATGTGCAATCGAAAAACAAAAATTGACTTGACTCGTTGTTCCTCCTATTTAGCGCTCCCTTTCCCTCACTTCCAAGAGCAGCCCCCATTACACAGCTAAAGAAAGCAGAGCTGCTTAGGAACGAACCATGGATCGAGTTAAGATGCTTCATAAAGCAGCCCTCGAAGGAGACGTACCTGCCCTCTGCCGTCTCGTCCAGGAAGACCCTCTCCTCCTTCAGAGAATCGACAACATGTCTGCTGCTGGGAACCCTCTGCACGTCGCATGTCTTCGTGGGGATGTGGATTTTGCCAAAGAGCTTTTAAAACTGCGCCCAGAATTAGCAGGAATGCGCGACGAGGGCGGCTCCTACCCAATTCACCTGGCTGCAGCTGGAGGGCACGTAGTTGTTGTACTGGAGATATTGGGCACCAAAAGCACTTCTTCAAGGAGGGTCCAAGATAAGGATGGAAGAACTGCTCTCCATTTGGCCGCTGCGAATGGGCGAGTTGAGGTGGTGAGAGAGCTGCTTAGGGTCGATCCGGAGCTTGCTGGAGTAGTATCAAGTCGTGGAGAGACAGCTCTGCACATGTGCTTGAGAAATAACCAGGTCGAAGCTGCTGCAGAGGTGTTGGTGGGCTGCAAACCGGAGCTGGTGAATGTGAAGGATTCGGAAGGCAATACCGTATTGCATCTAGCCACTGCTAGAAAACAGTTCCAGGCAAGGAACTCTTATCCACTCTATTCATTTCTAGTACTAGTCTAATATATATAAGACTAAAAACAAACAAAGAAGAAGATTAGTATAAATTGTCAATTCTGTGGAAATCATTCCACATACTGGTTAATATTTTTTTAACACTTTTAGCGTCATATCCCATGATATCAAAAGATAGTCTAATGATATCATTAGATTTATCGGTATCTATATCATATATTTTTTACCACAAGCAAGCGAATTCATTTTCTTTTAGAAAATACGAAAAATGACATTTTGTGAAAAGTAAATACAGATCTAACCATCATTCCTCAGGTTCTGTCATTCAGAAAAAAAATATTCTCTAAGATGTTACATAAATGCTATGGGTAAAAAAAGATTTTCAAGAAAATATTGACAAGAATCCAGCGACACATTATCTAAATTTCAATCAAAATATTGACAAGAATCCGGCGACACATTATTTAAATTTCAATTATGAAATTGGTAAAGCTGGATTTAAAGAGAACTAATGTGTCAAAATCCCTTATTTCTATTTTTGCATACCAAACTTAGTGCCCTCCATTGAAGAGCATCACTAATTAAATTATGTGAGGACATGAAGTCCACCTAATATATTTTACTTTATCATGGCCCTCCTATGGGGTGAAATGACCATTCCTTACTCGTTAGGACCTGGTTAATTTCATTCACTGATATGGTTGTACGTTATTTTTATCACCATTGATAGACAGATATTGTCCCAGAAGCCTTTCAGATGGGAAGATCCCACCCATGTAATTTTCAGTATATAAATGGAATATGCGTGTACGATCAAGAACGGTTGAGTTCTTTCCCCCATATGGTATTTCCTTTTTGGATGGTGATTCCGGGAAATCATGGTTTTAAATTCCGGTCGACACCTAATCAACAAGTAATTAAAATGTTGTGCCGGAACAGAAATTCTTATTTTATAATATATATTGCAATCAATAATGCACAATATACAGTGGCTCATTTGTGAAGGCGTTGGACTCCCACTTCACATGAATTTGAAACCCAATCGTTGACTAAAACAGATTTTTTTTTTTTTTTCCTCCACATGTTAGGAGATTTTACATACGAGGGCCCTTTGTTTTCACATATTCTCACAAAAGGGCGGTCACTTGTTGTACACGATATCAAAATCCAGTTTTGTGTGATTTTTTTTACTTGCTGAGAGATTTTTACATATAGGGCCTTTTATTTTCATACATTCTCAAAAAGTGCCATTGTATTTTGTGATTTTATTAAAATCTCCCTTGACTCATGGTCACATTGAACAAAAATTTATTAGACCCTTATTTTCTTTTTATCCTTAAAAGGGAACTCATAAGGTTTATTTGTAGAGAAAAAAAAAAGATAATTTTGGCCCTTAGATTTTGTGCATGAAAAATCAAAGGCTAGGATCATTTGAATATTCCTAACCCACTTTCAACTGATATGCTACATTTGTCTTTATACGTTTAAGTGGGGCCCTCATTGAGACTAACTTGAGTTAGTGAACTTTGTAAGCTTAAAGGTATTTATGTCATTTATCCATTAAAATTGTATTAGTTATATGTTCAATAGTCTTTTTTCTTTTTATTTTTGATCAATTTGACTTTAAGAAAATGACTTATCTAAGTTAAACGTTAAAAAAATTATGATTTTGCCTCTTCAAAACTACGTCCAATAAATCTACGTCCCACCTGCATCATCAAGTGTTCGCCACAAACAGCAGTCCGTATTATAATCCAGCGAAAGGCAACTGCAGTCTATGAATCTACTTTTTCTTAAAAGAATCTACTTTCAGTTAAGTAAGAAAAATGTTTCTCATGGCTACTTCTTTTCGTGGGCATTTTTTTCTTCCAGATGCTTAAGCTCTTCCTTTCAAAGACCCAAGTTGACGTGAAAGCAACTAACGGATGTGATTGCACAGCCCTTGACATCTTATCACAGGGCCCAAGTGATTATGGGGACATGGAAATCAGCCACCTGCTTTCAAATGCTGGATGTAATAGGAACCGGAAGACTCAGCAGAATTCGAGCGCAACCAATGCTCGGAAGAAGAGATGGATGCCCCGCAGCTGGGGCCGAAGGCTAAAGAAAGACAAGAACTGGTACCAAGAGATGCACAACACGCTCCTAATTGTGGCCACATTGATCGCTACAGTGACATTTGCAGCAGGACTCAGCCCTCCCGGGGGAGTTTGGGATGAATCCAAAGGCTTGAACGAAACTAGATCTCCTTCTCCATCTCCTTCAAAGAAAAGTGAATGCTCGATGCCCAAAGTTATAAACGCCTGGAAGGCTATTCCGAACGACTGCCAGTCAGAGAAATTCGAGCTCTTCATGTACTTTGACCTGTCCGGGCTGGTCTCGTCTCTGTTCATTATCCTCTTTCTAGTGAGCAGGCTGCCACTGAAGAACCACCTCACAACGTGGATTTTGGTGATCACCATGTGGGTAGCTGTGACGTCTGTGATCATGGCTTTCATCTTTGGGACCATGCTAATAGTCCACTCGAAGAACATCGTAAGGCCGCTGCTTTGTATTCTTATTGGCTGGTCGGGATTCATGGTCATTCTGCTATTTTGGCATTTGATGGTCCTCATCTTTCGCTTCATCCTCTCGATCTTCCGTCTCATCTTCTGGATCATCCATCTCATCCCCATCCCCAAGTTTCGGAAGTAAACACGCCTCCGTTAGTGGATGAAAAACACGTTTCAGAGGGGACGTGAGAAGGGCAGGGTTCAGGTGTGAGAAAAAGATGAATGTCCTAAGCATTATCTAAGCACGTGGGAGTCAGTCAGTGATGAGATGATCTAAGTATGTATTGTGGGACGTTTGTGTAATGTAGTGAGATAATCTAAGTGCGTGGGACGTTAGTGTAATGTAGTAGTGATTATCTTTATTAACTTATATAATCCCCTTCAACATCTCTCCTTCATATGTAACTTGCCGTGTGCCCTGTAAAAATAAAATAGAAGGGCCTGTAAAATATAAAATAGAAGTGTGGCAAGCATGAGGTGTACACCTTGTGAACCTAAATTGGTGTGACAACAGAATAGTCAATAATCTTAACAGTGTACCATATAAGAACAGTCAAACATAGGGGTGCTCGTGGGCAGGGCCCCAACCAGGCCCAGCCTGCTTCCAGCCAGGCTCAGTTATATTATCTGGGCCAATTAATAATTGGGCAGGGCTTGGATTCAGTGCTATAAAGCCCAAACCATGCTGGCTAAAATAAGGAATGCTTATAATTTAGTGATAAAATTATTAGAAAGTCCGTATAAATCATAAAAAGACTGACGTGACCCCGACTATTGACTAAAGGGGCAAACTTGGGCCTGTCTCTGTTGGGCTTGCCCTGATATGGGCTTGCGTTCTTAAAGTTAGGTCAAACCTAAATATGCCACATGAGCACCCCTAGTAAAACAAATACATGTTACAATTTCTTTATTTATTTGGCCGCCATTATGGACCTATTATGGACCTATATTTATTAGACCCATGTCGTTTATAGGAGATTTGTCAGGCGTTGCCGTAAGCAAAATGGGGCGTCCGAGTCCATAATAGAAGGATAGTGTCAAAAGTCATCGATCGCCATGATCGTGATCCAAAATTATGGTGCGTAAGTTTTAACTATAACAATAAGCAAAATGGGATCTTTCTGGGGATTAAAAATCACACCAGCCTTATTATAAGTTGCAGAAGTTAGAAGAAGTGGAAAGCATTCGAGTGCGTCCATATTTATAACAAATGATGGAACTATGATATTCAAATATTTGTATAAGCTCAACATATTAATATTAGATCGATTGTACTTTAGAGAAACAAGTTGAACATATCCTACTTAAAAGTACATGTTTGAGATTTCTCTCAATCTATGGATTAGGTGTGAACAATTAGATAAGTTGGTTATCTTAAGATCAGAATAACTCAGTTATCTTAACAATACACCTAACAGTTTCAATATATATTAATTTCATAAGAGACATATTAATTTCATAAGAGACTTTTCAGGAATTATCATAATTGTTGTGGTGTAAACGTTACTTAAAAATTAGATCATGCAATTAACAACTTTTTTGTGTCATCTTCAATATAAGGTTATTTTCATTTTTTTACACTTTTGAACAGAGTTTCATCTTTTAAATAATAATAATAACGTATCCAAGCATTTAAAAACTTTTTGAAGAACATAGAAATTTATATGTATTTGAAATTTGAAAATATTTGATTTTACCTTTTAGTAACGTCGTAAGTAAGAGATAATAAGATTGCTACTAGTTATCTTTATATGTTTCTTTGGTCTTTAATTTCTTTAAAAATTTATGTAACATTGCTGAACTTTTCTCCGTTTAAATATATTTTGATAAACAAAATGGTAAGAACGATAAATAATATAATTTTATATAAAACTGAAAAACCCAATAAAAAGCTAAAGGGAATTTAAGTTGTAAATATATATTTTTTTAAGTTTTGGGCTTATTTTCTAGTCAGTAATAAAACTGAACGAATCATAAATAATATATATTTTTATTTAAAATTAAAAAAAAAAATCTCATCTGCTTGTTTCTTAAGTCAACACCCAACTGGTTGTGTTGGGTGGTGGAAAATCTGCCTCGAATGATAATTGAGATGGTACGTGGATATTTTCGTTTCAGGGGGGTTATGAAAGAGAAAAGGACACTGAGATGACCAGGGAACGGGTGTGAGGATGAGATGAGTATCCACTATCCAGGCATTATAATCCTTTGGAAATCTTGAGGACGTTAGTATAATGTAGTTGTATTGCTACTAGTAATGTGGTAATAAAATCAACTTCACTTTTACCAAAAATAAAAAAATCAACTTAACTTTTTTTTCCCCTTTTTAGCGTCAGAATGTGTATAAGTTGAGGGGGCATGTGGTTTCCAATTAAATGGGTCCCACAAAGTTCCAACATCTTCTTGACAAACTCCACATGTCCCCACCTCGAAGCAATGTGCATTGCAGTTTGCTTTTCAGGACCTTCAGAATAGAGTAGTTGTGCATTTCTAGCTGCAATATCCTTCAAAAGGTTGACATCTCCCATCCTAGCTGCTTTGTAAAATTGGGGGTGCATGGCTAGCTAGAACAAGCATTTGGTTTTTGGAGTTACGAGTTGTACAATTTCTATTATACTATTGCATTGCATACAGGATTGGTTGCAAAACTACTCTCTAGCTATCAATAACATGGAAATCTGCTACCATAGAAACCAAGATCAATACATTAATTTTCTTTTCTAAAAACAATCTTTTTAGAGGAGGATTTTGGAGGATGTGATTTGTAGTTAAATCACCATGGAATATGCTTTGATTCTTCTCTGTTTAATGCGTCATCTTTCCTTGCAAAAAGGCCGCCATTTCAATCTGAGTTTTAAGGAGACTAAGATCCAATACGTGGGGGGGAGTGGAAAGCAGAATTCTAAAAAAGCGATTGAATTGGTGTATTAGCTTAGTTGAGATTTTACGAAGTTGACTATTATTTATTGGACGAAACATTATCTCTTTATTTTGTAGAAAGAGGGGTCGCACTCTTACTTTCAAATATTCTCATCAAACAGAAAAGCTAATGTGAGGGATTAATAAGAAAGCAGAAATGATCAAGTTCAGTAGGTTGGTCTACATTTATAATTTAAACCACCTTGTGGGGCTCACTTTAGCTAAGTAGATTTTGGTGGATGGTCGGATTAAAAAGGCTTTGTACTTCTTTCAATGACTATCTTTCATTCTTGTACATATAAAAGAAGACGAAGATATATAGGGCAAAGAAGAGTAGAATCCTTCTTCATCATTCTCTATAACTCTTCTTCTCCTTTTCCTCATATTTCTTTGTGTGATTTTCATAAGGCCAACTGTACCTGTGAATAAAGAATGAGTCCTACACGTAATTTGCCCTCCAATTAGATCCATGTTCCTTTTTTCCTTTTCTAATTTATTTTTTACAACTTCTATGATAGTTGATCATTGAAATTTATTATTTGGGGTTGTATTTGTTTAATCATCGGAAATCCCGAGACTAACAATTCGGAAACACCAATTTTAGGTAAAGGTTCTTATTTTTACCAAGAAGTCAAAACCCCTAAAATTCTGGGATTGAGCTAAATATCCCAAAACTGCATAAACCCCAATCTATTATATATTTTTAGAGGGCATCAATTTTAACATTGGAAGAAAAAATATTGTTTTGGGCCATTGTTAATTTTTTCTATAATCTTTAATTTCTGATAATGCCAAGAATGAGTCGAGTGTTAGAAAGGGAATGTTTGATTGGGGATTCAAACAAAAGAAATGAAACTAAATTAAATAAAAACACATATAAAGAGGCAACAAAGTTTTCATATAATATATCATGGAAATAAAAAAATCAGAGCTACCAAATCCTCCCTCAATCTTGCTTCCCGTTGCTCCATATGCCTCAATATTTCCGAAGATGACCTCCACATGCTCTTCCTCTATCCTTTCTTTGCAGATCTCTGTTGTTGGTTGCTTAATGTGCTAAATTACCCTTTTCAGCCTATCCCCTCAACTCCTTCAAGCTTATGGTCGGCTTTAGCTTTGGGCAGAATATCTTCAGAGAAGCCAATCTGCACTGTCATTTTTTTCGCTGCAACCTATGCAATTTGGCTCCAAAGAAATGATGCAGTCTGTAATGGAGTTGTTCTTTCTTCTGCTAGAGCAAAGAGCTTGATTAAAGATTGGATACCCTTGTCCATAGCTAACTTACCATGTATAATTCTCCTTTTTCTCTCTAACATTCGTCTTTTTTTTTGGAGTGATTATTCCTTTGAAATTTCAAGTTGGACTTTCTTCTTTTTTCTTCTGTTGGCCTTTTCGGTCTTCTTCTGTACTTGGGGCTAGCTTTGCTACATTTTCCCCTTCTCTTTCTAATACAATTTGCCTTTAAGCAAAAAAACTCATAATAATTAGGCTAGAGTTTCCAAGCTGATCCTAGCATGCTCCATTGAAGAGTATCACTTGATCACCCTAAGATATAAAGTCCACCAAGCTTGAAGAACTTGTGACTTCAACTCGACTTGTCCAATGTAAATCAAAGCGGAGACTTGAGAGAATCATGTTATTTTCAAATAATTTCGAAAGCATTTAAAAATGAATCAAATAATGATAAAATATAAATATACATTTTTTTTATATCCATTCATGACAATCAATTCAAATTAATAAATTTATATATATGTATGAAAAGCACTATACTGAGAAAAATAAAAGAAGGAATATTGTATATAAATATCAATGGTAAAAGATCAAATATAAGTTTCAAATTACATTCTAGTCATAATTTTTAAATTGCCGACTCCAAATCTCATCCGCAATTACTTTAAAATAGATACCAGTTACTTAAACTAAATCTATATGTCGAATGATTAAGAATGCAAATAACTTATTAAATAAAGAGTTTCAGCGAAGTCATCCACCCTTCATTGAAAATGAGATGACTCGGGAAATAAGAGTCAAAATTCAAATGGGGGAGTTTTCGCACCTTGGAGTCCACCTATTAAGTATAAATGAAAGTTGATTTAGTTGCACACAAAGTCACAAACACCATTATGGACATTTGGTTATTGGTGGGGATCTAATTTGTACCTATATTCCCCTCAATTGGTCGACGGATGTCCCAAAAACGGTTCACTTTTTTACTGTGTTTGGGAAGCAGCAAGGACAATGAGAATGCTTTGATTAAAGCAAGCTCCACGTTTGGCATGTAAATATGGGCGAGCAGCCCAAGCCCAGCACGAGCCCGGCATAGAAAAAACCGTGCATGGGCCGTTGACTCGGTCAACCCAGCTGGCACGACCCGACCAAACAGTCCTCCAAAGGGAAGAAGAGCCCAAGTCCAAATCCAAGTCCAAGTGGGGCATTGGAAGAAAAAAAAAAAAAAAGTGGACTCGAACTAAACTCTACTGCATTGTTTTCACGAGTAAAAAAAGGATTCGAACTTAACTTGATTGTATTGGGGAAGAGGTTTTTTCTTAAAGCACATTATCTCCAAGGGATAGAATTTAGCCAAGAGCCCAAGTCCATGTCCAATTCAAGTCCAACTTAAAAAAGCAAAAAAAAAAAAAAAAAAAAAAAAGTGAGCCGCCCACGGCGGCACAGCCCAGCGCAGCACGAACCCTTGGCCGTGCTGGGCTGTCTCTCATGGAAATGGGCACAACACGGCACGGCCCATCAAAGCGCACGAGTGGCCCGATGGTGATTTACATTCCTACTCAACGTTTTGGATCTTTGACACCAGGGGCCATCCCACGCGCATAAAAGTGAGTGCTTTTACCGTCCTACTCTACAAAACAATTGTTTTGCGTGTTAATGTAGTTTCTCCAAAGCCAATGACAATCTAGTGACGTTACAACAAGGGGATATTGGCATCTCTGCCTCTATTTTAGCGTTATCACACGCACTTGTGGATCTTCTCTCAATTTCAGTTCCAATCTATTGGCCCCCTCTACAACAATAATTATTATGTTACCCAAATGACAGAACACGCTTTGATGCGGCGGACCCCACGTTCGAGCTTCACCACCAACAGGACATGTTTCTACCAACAGCAACACCGTAAAAAAAAAAAAAAAAAAGGTTTTCTGATTCAATATTGAAGAATTGAGTTGGAAACCTGTCTCTCACGCCTTGACATGGAGAAGTTTAGGGTGGGCTAAGGATGGAAACCTCCTGATTTTGACGCTCTAAAATATTGATTAGGAAAATGAAGCCTGAATGATTAGGGAGAGTCTGTGATTTTTCTAAAATGTATCTTTTTAAATATTTAAAAATAAATCAAATATCTGTAAATTTAGATAGACATGCATTTCTATATGTAAATTCAACCTAGTTAAATTTATTATATTTCAATGAATCATTTCTATGTGGCTAACTCCAAACCTCAATCATTAATTAATTATATTTAACTCAATTACATTTATTCTATATTTGATCTTTTATATTTTTTTTAGTCAAACTGAGGTGACTTGGCAAAGTCGAGAGTCGAACTCGCTAAAATTTTTATCCGCTGTAATGGACTCACCTATTAATATTCTATTTCTTTTACAAAATAATGTCATCCCAATCATCCCAATTTATAGAAAAGCCTCCAATTTTACTTTACCTCCATAATAGTTAGTCCCACCCTATCACTCATTGTTTTATAAAATCACGACTAAAGAATAAGCATAAATTTGTATAGACAAACTAAATTTTTAATTAAAAAATTATTCTTTATGTTGGACCAATATCGATTGAAGTAAATTTTAGAAACACCTTAAATATTAAAAAGGAGTGTATTTTGTTTCGCTCATTCCCAGTCCGCCTTTTAAGACTCATCCGTCAATGTAATCTCTTCGTAATAGTATTTGTTATTTCCTCGAATGTGAAGGCCTTGGCATATATCGAACAGATGAGAAACGACAACTACTAGCTCTTCCTAGAAGTTTCACATAAAGCAAATAAAAGCCCAATCCGGCCAAACTAGACTCTTGTGCAACTGGGGCAGTTCCATCAGTTGACTTGACTCGTCCTCTCCTTCCTTCCTATTTTACTTCCCTCTTTCCCCCTCTCCTCCCATGTCCAAAACAGAAACCCTCGTCTCCTGGGAAAGAAAGCCATGGATCCAATTGATCAAAGGCTTCATAGAGCAGCACTCGAAGGAGACGTAGCTGTCCTCCTTAGTCTCATCCAGGAAGACCCTCTCCTCCTTCAAAAAATCGAATGCACGTCTGCTGCTGGGAATCCTCTGCACACCGCATCACTTCGTGGGCATGTGGGTTTTGCCACAGAGCTTCTAAGACAGCAGCCTGAACTTGCAGGAATGCGCAACGAGGAAGGGTCCTACCCTATTCACCTCGCTGCAGCCAGAGGGCACTTTGGCGTCGTAAAGCAGATTTTGGGCACCAACAAGTCTTCTTTTTGGAGGGTCGGTGATAAGGACGGGAGAAATGCTCTCCATCTGGCAGCTGCGAATGGGCGAGTTGATGTGCTGAAAGAGCTGCTTAGGGTCGATCCAGAGCTTGCTCAAGTAAAAGTACTATCGAGTCGAGGAGAGACGGCTCTGCACATGTGCTTGAGAAATAACCAGGTCGAGGCTGCGGAGTTGTTGGTGGAATGGAATAAGGAGCTGGTGAATGTGAAGGATTTGGAAGGCAACAGTGTCTTGCATCTTGCCACGGCTAGAAGACAGTTCCAGGCAAGTGACTCACCTACTTACCTTACCTTCTGAGTCCAGATCCTTTCCTCCTGAGTCCTGAGGCTTGGACTTGAAAAAGTCCTGAGCTAAAAAAAGTAAAGTTCCCTGTTGGTTGGGGGCCACTTATTGAAATTATGAGATCTCTACGGATGTGGGGGCGCAAAAGTGAGTTCCACTCATATGGATTGTTTGATTAAAACAGTTTAAGGTATTTAGTTCGAGTGCCTGGAGTTATAGATTAGTGAGGCCCACTGTTAGTTGGTTGGACGAAATCTAACTGCAGATTTCTCCAAGTCAAAATCCTCGGGAGGATCTAGACTCTTCTACTACCAGTTAAGTTAGTTCCAGGACCAAAAGAAAGAAGAAGATTTGTCTGGTCTTGGTAATTGGTGCTGTGGAGGATTTTCTAAATCAGAAAATTTTCAACATGTTGGATGGCTACGATCACCTGATTTGAAGAGATTCAAGCTGCATCTCTCAATTCCCATCCAAAGTAAGACCCACAAACCAATCGGATCAACAAGTTTTTGAATGTATCACCTGTGTAACCGTCGGTTTTCCCTTATTTCTGTTGCACCTCATAGATTCTTTTTAAATGATAGGAAATTTGGTGATGATTTTTCAGTAGGGCCACGTAATAAAAATCTACAGGGCTCTTGCTAAATTTTGCACTAATAAGTATTAGTCAAATTGATGAAGTACAACGCATGTGATTGTAAAAAAATTCATCGTGTGATCAATTTGATGGCCCGTTAAGAAAAATACATTCAATTTGATTGGTGCATTAACTAGTTCCAAAAACGCAATAAAGCCAAGAATACTTCCAAAAACGCAAGAGTAATGTCTCTAACTAGTTCTTTCCGGGGGCTTTCCTATTTCAGATGCTACAGCTCTTCCTTCAGGAGACCCAAGTAAAAGTGGACGCCACAAACGAGTATGGTTTCACAGCCCTTGACATCTTGGCACAGGGCCCCAGCCAATGTGATGACATGGGAATCCATCACCTGCTTTCCAGTTTCGGATGTAAAAGAAACCGAAAACCAAACACCCAATCCCAGATTACGAACCCATTCAAACCCCAGTCATGGAAGAAGAGAATAATGAAGAGATTAACGCCCAGCAGCTGGTTCCAAAAGCAAAAGAAGGACAAGGACTGGTTCAAAGAGAAGCACAACACACTCTTAATTGTAGCCACATTGATAGCCACAGTCACATTTGCAGCTGGACTCAGCCCTCCTGGGGGCGTTTGGCAGGACTCCAACAACTCTTCATCTCCCAATCCATCTCCTATGTTAATGAAAGAAAATAGACCCGGGAAGGCGATTCAGAACGAGTTGGAGCCCAGTGACTTCAAGCACTTCATGTACTTCGACATGTCTGGGCTGGTCTCGTCTCTTTTCATCATCCTTTTTCTGGTGAGTGGATTGCCGCTCAAGAATGTTCTCACGACCTGGATTTTGGTGATTACCATGTGGGTGGCTGTGACATCTGTCACCATGGCTTTCGTTTATGGGACCAGGCTAGTGGTGGTCTCGGACAGGATCTCACGAAAGCTTTTCTGGGTTCTTGTTGGCTGGATAGGTTTCATGGCCCTTCTGCTTTGTTGGCATTTTATTGTTGTCATCTTCCATGTCATCCACTTGTGTCGTCTGAAGTTAATACCCGTCTGGTTGTGGGTGGTAGACAAGGTTCGAATGAGAATTTTAAGGGTAAGTGGAGAGCATCAAAAAGAGCTTCAGATGGCCGGTACAGAAAAAGTATGATGTAGTGGTATTGGTCCGAGCAATGTGGTGCTAAAACCCACGCAACTTCTTGTTGTCGTGTTGGATACTCCCATACTTTTGTAGTCCTTGTATGGACTGAACAGTTTCCTCTCCTCCATTGCTAGAGATTTCTGTGTGCCATGTAAAATTTAATAAAAGGAATTTAGTTATTATCTCTTTTATTTTAATAAGATTTTGTACCTTTGTCTAGCCAAGAAGTGATTGTATCAATCAGAGCACTTGAAAACTAACTTATGGGAGATGTCCTCTGTTTCTAACTAGAGCAATCATTCAATTAGAGAATATGTGGAAAGGTACCCCATGTTCACCTAAATTGGTATGGTAACGGAATAGTCAATAATCTTAACAATGCACTTTTATCAGAATAGTCAAACAGAACATTGCTGCAATTTGGCATCATATTCAACGGTTTAGAAGAGAGCCAGATCTGCTTTCTTTTTCTGTTTTTAATGCATAGGTTTATCAATTTGGGTACTTCCGTCTGCTGGGTTTGCTGCATAGTCCTTCGGTGTTAACAATTCTTGCCAAAACGATCTCACGTGAGAAAATTCTATGGTCTACATCATTCATTTTTCACCATTCCTGAACCCTCATTTGTTGGGGAAATTTCAGCTGAAGCCAAAAATGAGGAAATGGTTAAAAGAAATATGAAAAGCTAATCTTCAATCCGGAGATCTAATGTCACATCCCGGACCCAAGAATTCCCTAATTAGGGTGGTTCCTGAGGTGTGACACGCGTACTCCCATGAACTCGCACCTGTTCCGGACCAGATCCGAATTCACGAAGGAGAAAACTTCCACTTTTCATGCTGTGAGAATTACTCATTGACACCTGTCAAGAACATTTATTTGCGGAAGCATGTATATCATCAATAACAAAATCATAATCAGTGCATTATCCAATCCATTATATTACAATCTATCTTTAACAAAGCTATTAACTAAAATCTCTTAAATGCATACTTAAACTAAGTGCAAGATTAACTATATAGTTTCAAGTCATAATTACCACACTTGTACGTGCTCCGGCGGTCAAAGCTAGCCATTAACCTTACCGATCAAGTCTTTAATATGAAGGTTATTAGCTATCATCTTCGATTATCTGAATCCCTGTGACACCAAGTGTATCACCATGAATACAACGATTCAACAATGTATGAGCAATTAAGATTCATCCCATGTTATATCAAATTCGAATTATTGACAGAAGATTACAAGATGTCAAATAATCGGAAACTAGGCGCATTGTGAATTTAAGAATAAATCATGATTTATCGAATCACAAAACAATACTTACATTCTAGTTGGCTACTACCTTTGCTCAATCCTCCCTTAATAGAGAGCACACATTTTGGGATGTCACCAGGGGCCCGGCCAAAGGTCCTCCTAGCAACCCGGTTTCTGGAGTTCCGGTGCTCCAGACTGTCTACTGCGCAGCGACGTTCAATTCTAAACCAAGATTCAACGTTCAATTCTAAACCAAGATTCAACCCCGTCGAGTATCATCCGGTCGAAGCTAAGTAGTGCCGACTCATTCATTTCAATCAATAGGACTTGAGCTAGACTTTTACACTCAATTCATTTCGAATATTTTCGATTTCACTCTATTCATTCAATCAATCTAGTCATATTTATTCAGCCCTCTATTTACATCGATTCATGATACATTTATAGGACATTTACAATAATACTTGAGAACTAATACGAATAATGCATATAAGCAAATCTTGAGACATTTTAGGGAAATAATAAAGTCAAGAACAATATGCAAATGCAATTCGATTAATAGAATCAAGAAGACTTACTAGCCAAATATAATCTAATTACCCGCCGTCTCTAACAGTCCATTTCGATGTAGTTTTAGGTAATTCAATGCACATGCTACATTTTATTGGTGTCACTTTGTGTGTATGCGTGATGCACCAAAATCCCTAAACCAACACCCATGGTGAAGTGCTAGACAAACGGATAGGCACATGAGGTAATATCAGCCCAAGATTTCTCATGTGTTATAATTTCCATTGGACTATGATAATCAGTGATGGGTACCATTCTATGGACCTACAAGGTCAAACATTTACAACCTACAAACCTTATTAATTGGTTTAGTGTTTATGTCACAATCATCCTCAGGGATTAATTATGAAGAGTTTAGGCCTTTTGAAGTGGGATTAGTTCCCTAAATGGCCAATGGTTCCAACCTAGGAGTCCAACTAGTTTTAAAGTCCCCTTTTCCAAAAGAGATTGGGCCCGATTCAATGGTTCACATATCAACTTTCAATCCCAATCTCTGATCATTAGGATGTGTGGACTATTGGTTCCTACGTTCCAAGAGCTTCCAAACGACATGTAGAACACTAAAATCCGACATACGGGTCAAAAGTTATAGCCATTCCAAAGTTGGCACTGTTGGGCCCAATGGGCCGACCCACTCGAGCAGGCCCAACTCGGCTGGCCTATTTCTGGGCAATTTCTGAGTCTGAAATGTCCAATTTCAGTTGTTCATTCTTCCATTTCAATTACTAATCATCTTTAGACCATGTTAGATATGATTTGAGCCTCCCAAAGCTCCATGTATAAACTATTTTATCAACCCACATCCATTCCATTATCCATTAACACTCACATATATATATATATATATATATATATGGGCATGCTCTCCTAAGCTGCAGTAGTGTAAAAATGGGTCACACATGTGCTCACACATGTGCGGTTTACACACTATAGCTTAGGATACCCCTAAGCTGCAGCTTAGTAGAAACTGCCCCATATATATATATATATATATATATAACCCATTGTTAGTTATGAATCTAATTCAAATAAAAAAGGCTGAATTAACATTCCATGGAATAAATAACATAACTCAATCAATGCATGAATCAATTAACTTGCATAAATCCAATTTCCTCATACTTGCCTTTAATGGTGCCTTCCAATACTAATCTTCTCTTAGACTTAGTTCATCCAAAATCCACAAAATGCTAACTAATAAGAACTCCTACAATGATTAATGCAATATGCTAATTAATATGCATGTAATGAAATTGGATCTCTATAGTCATAAATAAGTAAAAAAATAAAAGGAAGCATTAGTTGGGGCTTTCTTACCAAGAAATGGGTGTGGAGAAGATAATGATGAAGGAAGCATGATGTTTGGAGAAGATGACGAATTTGTAGAAGGTTACTGCTCTTTACTCTTCAACATCCACATACATGGCCTTCCATGGCTTGATTAGAAACACAAGAAGATGATTGGAGGATTTCTACCAATTAGAGGTGATAAGAGAGAATGGCAGGTTATAGAAGATGGGGAAGGGTTTGATGGTGAAGAAGGAGCTTAGAGAACCCACATGCACGATCTCTTCTTTGAGGCTTTGAAAGAAGAAGAAGAATAGGAGAAGAGAACTTCTCTGGTTGAGGAAAAAGGAAGAAATGAAAAGGATGGAAGAAATGAACGGTGCAGTAACTGGTTTGGGCTTTTTAGAAGGTATACTTTGGGCTGGGTTGCATGCAAGTCCATTCAATTTGAGGAAATTTGGGAAAGGGGCTTGGTGATGGAAATGGGCTCTAAATGGATCCCAGTTGGGCTCAAATGGTCCGGGTCCAAACATGAAGACCAATGCTGATGACATGCACTTAAACCCATTAAACTTGGGCGACACATGTCGGGCCCAACACTGTCAAAAGGTCATAAGTCTACCTAAGTTAGCTCAAAACTCCACTAATCCTGATCCATCACAAAACCATCCAAAATAATTATTAGGCACCTAATCAAAATTAATTAGGCACTAAACCTATCAAGGTGGGGTTGGGGTCTTACATCTAATTGCCATTCGAAGAGGAGGGAGATCGGGTTGACAGTTGCCGGTTAAAAGTCCGGTAAACCAAACTTCTGAGGCAGTGATGTTGATGGTAATAAAATTTGATCAATGGACCACTTTACATTAGTCAATGATAATAATGATGATGGCAATTGATAAACAGTGACATGCACGTGCAAAACGGTAATCCAACTGTAGAACACACTCCAGGGCCTACTTCCTACTTCTTGTGATCTTGTCCAGTCACTATTGCATCAAAGCATTATTTGAATTGAATGACCCGTGTATTGAGAGGTTTGAACCAACCAAGGGCGGAAGAAAGAGAAAATGTGTTCCTCTTTCTTCTGCCCCTGATGTGGCGCGCCCTGTTTAGTCTAAACAGGGTCTTTCAGTTTGGACAAACATGGTATCCAGTTCCGTGTATTGAAAAATGATAGTGTGATATTCACCATTGAGTTTGCAGTCAAAACGACAATGGCCATAAATCTTTTCAAGGGTAAAAGTGGGCCTCCTGAGGGTCCATATGCCATAGGAGCAGTGGGGTCAGTGGTGGATCTAGGATTTTTTTATAAGGGTGCAATCGATAGTCAATCAGTTATATTTTAAATTTATTAATTCTGGTTAATAATTTAAAATTTTTTAAAATCCTTTACTAAGATAAAAAAAAAATAAATCACAAGTTTTAGAATACATATACATTTTCAAATGTATAATTTCTAAAGCTTTGTGACACTTAAAAGAAGATAATAATAGAGTTCGCATAATGAATCCAAACTACTAATCATCGTTTTCTACTTTCATGTTAGAGTAAAAAGAGAAGGCCTTCAATTTTAGCTTTTTCATATTTTCAACCATAGAGTTCCACCGACCTTTTGGACAGGGTTGTTTGAATTTTTAAGCCACCAACATCCACCATCGGATTTTTATGAATGGAACTAAAATATCTACCGTAGAATTTTCACAGAAAAGGAAGTCGACAATTTGTAAACATGTTCAGCTGAAAGATTGGTCCATATCGATGACACGAAAGCACTTTTTCTTCTGGTCCAAAAACCTTAGTTTTTTATAGTCCCAGTGGGGCGGCCCGGCCCAATCAGCCTGTTTGGCCGGTCCAAAGACTAAAAAGCAGAAATCTCGTGAATCGTGATCACAGAACAACAACTACAACTACAAACTTGGCAATGGTTTCACATGATGGTCGTGACACCCTTTTTATTACAACTTTTCCGAAATCTGGACTGGCTCGTGGGACACTTTATTTTTAGTTGTTAATCAATGGTGGGCCTTTTAGGTAGGGTTGTAAATGGGTTGGTTTCAGTTCGGATCCGTTTATGAGACAATGGAACTGGACCTGATTCCGAAATAGTTTCTTGGCTCCGAACCAGAACCGTTAATAAGAATATGGAACCGAAAGCGGACCCGGTAATGAGACGGGTTCGAAATCGGTTGAGAATTATGAAGGAGAATTCTTTGGAAACTTGATGTAATATGTTGGGTACATGGGTCGGAATCAAGGTGGACGCGGACTCGTTTGCTTATCGGAACCTAAATAAGGATCCAAATCCGATTACTAACAACCTCCAGATAATCGGAGAACCAGGGACCATTTGCATCCCTACCTCTAGTATCTCACGTCAACACTTCTTAGCAATAACACGTGGTGGAAGTGGACCCTAATTTTCCGTTTTGTTGGTGTGGGCCCACCTGCCTTACTCACTAGAAATCTGATAACCGTCCCACCCTTGGGCCCTCTTTGATCATTGGATAGGTTTGTTTGTGCACCAAAAAAAAGTTCAAGGTCAGTTTAATCGAGCAGTATTTAATTCTTTTGCCAAACATGAAAGGGATTTGATTGAGACTTCAGTGTATGCATTTTCAATTACTTAAGTCAGTGTGGATGGCTAAAACCGAACTTATTGAAACCACTATCATTTTCCGTGAAAAATGCGTTTCTCCATTGTATTGTGGGACAGTTTCTCTGTTTAATTTTATTTTCTGCAAAAGTTGAAGATTTCATCTAACTTAGATGTGCTTTCCATAAAGATCATGGAAAACGTTGATGTGGACGGATAAAAGTTTATACTCGCCAGATGTGTTGGACTTTGGATTTTCCATGAAAATATTAGCCTTTTCATAATCCCTTTTCCCACTGTAAACTGCATAATTGTATAAAACTAAAAAAAAGCTCTCATTGCCGACACACTTATGGTTCGGTGTTACTGTTGTCACCTCAGAATCACACATGTCCAAGGATGATTCATGTGACACGGGGTTGATTGCATCACTTTTGAGTAATCTGGCCAACCAAGTAAGAAAAAAAGAAGGAAAAGAAAAAGAAGAGGCACCCTAGAATATGAAAAAAAAAAAAGATTTTTGGTAGAAAGTTGCATTGCTTTAATTTCTTTTCCATTATGTAGAAAAGAAAATGCACAGAAATGCATTTTTTTTGTTGTTGAAAATGTGGGATCTGGTAGGCTTGCGCCAGAGCGGCAAATCCGGTTGAAATCCGGTGTGAGCAAACAGACATTCGATACAACAGTCTGTACAAGTCCCACATGTAAAAATTAAGTGGCATATAAGTTTTTTTTCTTTATTAACTTAACATCATGTGTTTTAAAGTCGTGCAGCCTCGATCCCAAAATTGATTAGAAAGAAAACTTTCTATAAATTTAATGTATAAGTGGTTTTAAATTATAAGTTCACCGGTGTGGACTTTGAATGTCAGTACTTTTCATGACGGTAGAAAACAGTAATTCGACTATTGCAAGGTCAATGAAGCATTATCTCATCAAAAACTCTCTTTACTTTTTCAATATCCTTTAATGCTTACATTTAAATTAAAATTCAACATAAATTCAAGAAATATAAAAAAGGAAATGACATTATTACATTATGTCAAAACTCGAGGCAACATGACAATGACCGAACAAGAAAAGTTCTAATTACCTTCCAGTTTCCCTTTTTGGTTATGTGATATTACATTATTACTTTGTAAGGGCCATTGTTGTATTCCTAAACGGCAGCCATGCATAAATGAGCCTTTAATATAAAGGGTCCCACTTTTAAGGTGGTGGTGTTGGCATATGTTGATACGGCCCACTTGTGATTACATATGAGTGGCCCCCCAACCAACAGATTGGAATGCCCCTCCAAAGGATAGGAATTGCTTGTGGCTCCCTTCCAGGAAAGTACATCAATTATCCTAGAAATTTCTTTCTTCCAGTCACTTATCCAACACAATTCATGTTCAGTGAAAATTTGCTATACAAAAAATGTAAAAGTAATCTTATATAGGTCCCCCTCCTCTGAGCACCGGTACTCACCTTGCGTTGAGTAACAATCCTTAGTGGGGGCTCACTTGGGGATGGGATTGGGGGAGTTGATCCCCTCCCTCCACAGCCACGACTTTGTGTATAGTGACAGGAGGTCAGATAATCAATCTAACCACTTGATCAACAGCCCAGAAGATTTTATAATTCAAATGAGTGAATTTTCGAATTTAATGGTCTAGTCCATTCAGATGGGTGGAAAAATCGGGATCGGTGACTATCAGGGGATTCCTATTTTATGATCCACTAGGATAGATCATAGGGTGAGCCCACTAGGTATAGTACTTACGTTATCATGTGAAGATTTTTCCATTTAAATATATTCTACATACAACAAGTTTGCTTAGAATTTTTTTGCTCCGATGAATCTTCCTGTATTTTAGATGATATTTTTTAAAGAAATTATTATTTTTTCTTATTAAATAATAAATACCCTTAACTGAAAAAAAAATAATTTTAGACAATTCATTTACCAAATTTCCACGTCAGCCATTCGATGATTTCTTTTTGCAGGCAAATGAATGCTCTAACCCTTCTAATCTCGAATCAACCGAAACAAAATAAGAGAATGATCATTTTCCAAGCCTCCATGGCTCTAACCAACTTACTGCATATTTAAAAATTGTAGGCCATTACAAGCAAGAAATAAAATAAAACAACCTTGAGAATCTGGAGATTCAGGACAGGTCGATTAGACTTAAAAACGGCTTGACTATTTCTACATAAGAAACTCAGCAAAATCCGGGAATCTCTGGCAACTTGTATCATGTCCAGGAATCCATGTTTTACGTTGGATACGCTCCTGTTCTTACAACAAATTTCGACAATGCCACCATTGACAAAGATTATGCCCTTGACTTCTGGTTTCCACTTCCACCAGGAATACAGAAACATTCATTCAGCCAGCTTCCCCCAATCCGTGATAAAACTACGTACTACAACAACAAAAACCCAATTTCCGTTAATTGTACAGTGACCCACCATTGATGGACATGGTACAAAATTAATCTCTTTCAACAATCAACCCCATCCCTTTAATAGCTGAACTACAAACAAAACAAAAAAGAGCATCACCAAATTTTTAATTAAATAATTAATTTTATTTTCATGAGATCAATTCTTATTGAAGTAAAATATAAAATATTCCATACGTAAAAGAGAATCGCTCATATCAATTAACTCGATCAATATGTCTCTAACTTCAGAGTCGACAATAAATAGTAAAGAATCAATGGTGAGGATGGATTCCAATGGAAGAGGAACATGAACATTTGCAACTCAAATTAACCTCCTTTAAAAAATCTACTTGGTCAGCTATCCTTGTAGTTTTTGCCATTTTCACATTCCAGTGTTCCCGCCACATGCATTCAGCCCACTGCTTCTACCAAACACACACAAAAAACCAAGACAACGAGGACAGATTGGAGTGGGGCCCACGGCCCACCTCTAAACCAACGGACATTCCACCTAGGCCATGCCCGTGGACCCCCCACCCTCTATAAACCTAAATCCGTCACTAGACAACGGCCCATTTAATTAGCAGTCTCTCATGCCAACGCCGCAACGCGAGTTGTAATAGAAGAGGAAGCACAAATTATGGACGTCTCTCTTCTTCATTTCTCACTCTTTTTCTTCATCATCTTCTTCAACCATGTCGGAGCTCAGACGAACCAGCTGCCGGACGGCACTCAGGACATGACCAACTCCTTCCAGCCGAGCATCGCCGTGGTGATCGGAATCCTCTCAATCTTGTTCTCCCTCACCTTCCTCCTCCTCATGTACGCCAAATTCTGCCACTCCACCCACTCTGATCTCTTCAACCACGACCCCGACCTCCTCCACCACAACAACGGCCTCCCAAGGTCCCGCTCCCGCTTCTCCGGCATCGACAAGACCGTCATAGAATCCCTCCCATTCTTCCGCTTCTCCTCTCTCAAAGGCTCCCGCCAAGGCCTCGAATGCGCCGTCTGCCTCTCCAAATTCGAAGACTCTGAAGTCCTCCGCCTCCTCCCCAAGTGCAAGCACGCCTTCCACATCGACTGCGTCGACCGGTGGCTCGAAAGCCACTCCAGCTGCCCTCTCTGCCGCCAGAAGCTCGACGCCGACGACCTCACCATCTTCACCTACTCCAACAGCCTCCGCCAGAACCCGTCGGATCTCCGAGACGATCCGAATCTTGAACTCTTCATCCAACGCGAGCCCGACCGCGAAAGCTCCTCCAGATTCAGCAGCTTCCGCCTTCTCGCCGGAGATAAGGCCAAGAAGGACGAGCCTCTGATCCCGGACGGCGGCCATGATCGGCGGTTCCTCGATAAATTCAAGCACCGGATCATCGTATCCGACGTCGTCTTCAATCGCCGGTGGAGTGACGTCACATCTTCCGATCTCATGCTACTAAATTCCGAGATGCTGAACGCCGTCTCGAGCAATAGATTCTCCTTTTCTTCACCGGATAGAAATAAGATTGAGCGGCTAAATCGAAACCTATCTACTAATGAGGAAAAAGCAGGAGATGTTTAAGATTAGAGACGAGATGGAGAGGAAGAGATCCCTTGAGAATAAGATAAGTAAAATCAATAGAAACGGTTCTGCATCAGGAATAAACCAATATCCTTCTAGTTCAGATGCGGCACTTACTACACTCCAATCAGAGAAGCGATCCATGTCAGAGATAACGAACCTGTCGAGATTTGCAGAATTTGGGAACAGGAAATACAGAGGGAGAGATTTTGGGAATGGCGCAAAGGAGGAGAAGATGATGAGGCTTTGGCTACCGATTGCGAGGCGAACGGTGCAGTGGTTTGCAGGAAGAGAGAGAAGATCGCAATTTCGACAGGAGAGACCGATTTCACACGTGTGAGAGATTCGAATCCGGGCAGTTTTTCAGCCATCATCATTGAAGATTTCCCGAGATCAATTCCTGGGAAAAGTTAAAGGTAAAAAAAAAAGAAAAAAAGATACGATTTCATGCATGTAGATGTAGGTATTCTATTTCTTTTATCTTTTTCGTTATTTATGAAAATGTAACTTTTCATGTAATTCTCTCTTTGATAAGTTACTTGTAGAAATTACACACAGCTCCATTCATCAAATGAATTGCAATATATGTTTTGATCAAAACATGATTTAATAAAGTTTTCTATACCAGTTTGATAGTCATTAATTAATTGAAAGATATAGGTAGAGTATAATTAATTTCTAGATTGAAATATATATCTTAATCTTTCTATATCAGTTTGAGAGTTATTTAACCAATTAATGAAAAAGTGTAAATTTACCATAAACAATAATAGCCTGTCATCCAATTGGGCCAGGTGCTAGCTGAGTATAATTTATAAATTAAAACTGAATTTGTTGTGGGGGAGATCGATTCACAATTGAGGCTAATCCTCCTCCTTTAGCGGGGTCCCACAATTAAGCGAGTTCTCGCAGTATTATATTTGGCGATCCTCTCCATAATAAACTTTTTTTTTTCATAAATCAATTCTCTAAATTTATGAGAGTTTTTTTTTTTTAAATTTTGGGCGTGCTTAACGGCATTACATTAGGGATTTTTTAATGGGAAAACATGTGAATATTTCAAGGCATTGACTGACGTATTAGAGTTAGTTTTCAATTGTTGTCATGACCGAAGGAATCCATCCACCATCTTTACATGTCCCCTCGGACGCAACTGCTCCGATCCTTAGACTTGGTCTTATTCCTTCGTTTTGTTTTCTTGCTCATTCACATGATTTTCTGTAGATGCATACAATGCATGGATATATTGATTTATTGATGTTTGCTACAGGAAAAAGAAAAAAAACCACCAAACAAGATGCTTTGCTTTCAGAGTCCAGACCCAACCCAAAGTCTGTTTAAATCGAACTTCCCCATCTGTACTTTGTTTTACATTATACTATTTTAATTAGATTCAATGATCTTTTGTGATCATTGAGCTGGTTTTGATTAGTCATGCGTGATTAGCAAACAACTTTTAAGTCATGATCCATCTCCATCCACACCGTCCAATTGATGACTGCAGTGCAAAAACTGAAGTTGGATGCTTACCCATGATCATGTCAAATGACGAGCTAAACATTAAATAGTTGTTTGTGCAGTTTTCTATCACTAATTGGATTTTGAATTACTGGCTAAAAACTTTGAGACCCTCATAGAGCCTTGTACCATCTGCCATTCATATTCAACCACCTTCTCAACCTTTCCTTTTATATACTTTCACTTTTATAATTAATATTGATACACCCACATACGCTACCAAACCCCTAATTAATTAATAGATTATTTAATTGTGTGTCTGGAAAGGAAGATGCCTCATCACTAAGTGGTCATCAGTGGATTGGCAGAAAATCCAACTTGAATGCAAAGTTCATTGAGAGTTGATTCAACTCGATCTCTCTGATCGAATTCTGTCAGATCATGTAAAGAGAAAGGAGGATTGGAAGTATATATAGAATCACTTTCAAGAAAAAGAAAAAAAGAATCTTAACTTTTATGTGCTGAATCAACGGACTCATAAATATTTATCTACAATCTTTCTACTGAGTTACTCAGATTTTGATTTTAGCCAAGTTATCCCAAGTTCTGTTTCATTTTATTTTTCTTTTATCTTTTCTCTAAACTGTTTGTGTTTTTTATATTCACCTTCGACCTTCATTTTAACCACTTAGGGCATGAATTTATATGTATTCAATTTCTATGTATTTTATATAAACAAACAGGCACCAAGTTTTTTAACCACATTTCAACTATAGTTCTAAACCTTCTTCATATAGCTTTCAAACTATGTCAACATTCATTCAGTCATTACTCGGGTGTTGAGTGCAAGAAATTGCAATTTTATAATTTTTTATTAGAAATTGCAATTTTATAATTTTTATTATAGCAGAGGGCTTCTGGTATCCGTTAAGAGATTGAGGACTTTAAGTCGGTGTTGATTGATTTGAATGACATTTGCATATTCTATAGTACATATTTAACCACACCTTTTGAACCTTTCTTTATCAGTTTGGCAACTCTACTAATAGGGTCAAGCGAAGTAAAGTTAATTTTGAAGAAAGAATCAAATATAAATGGATTATGATGGTATTTTATTTTTAGTTGTTTGTTATGAAAATTTTTTGACTTTTTGTATGTATGGGAAAGTGAGGTTTTTTTTTTTTTGGATAAATGTGGTTGCTTTTTGACTTTTTTTTTAAAAAAGATAAATGAAATTTTGAATTAAAATGTTTTTGATGTGACATCTTGTATGAAAAATGGAAGCTTTACTTGACTTTTACTATGTTAGTAAAGTGCTAAACTATAAGTACTCGAAAACCCAACTCAACTCCAAAGTTCACTGAGTCGAGTCAACTCGAATGCTCAATATAAATTTTGGTCAGTTCATGTAAAGACTCTTGAGTGTCTATCTATCTAAAGGCTTTCAACTGAATTACTCAAGTTTTGATTTAGCGAAGTGATCCCAAGTTTTTTTTTTAACCCTGATGTCAACCATAGCTGAGATTTATTTGTTCTAAGACCTTATCCCAATCAAACAATGTCAACCTTCACTCAGTCATTACTCGGGTGCAATTGAGTGCAGAAGACTGCGATTTTATAATTTTCTATGAGATTACAGTGGACTTTTGGTATCAGTTAACAAACCTCAGAAATTGAGGTCATTAATTTATATGTTCTTATCTTTGGTAAGTGTATATATATATATATATATAATTTAAAACAATTTCCTTGGCGTGACAGATGGATGAGGTTGTTAATTGCCATGCTGGGAAAGACAATATTATTTTATTTAAGTTTGCAATGAAGATTCCATCTTTATCCACTTAAACAATAAGATAATAAGAGATTACTGTGGTCACAACCTCTAAAAAGTATTGAATAAATGAGCTGAGGTGGGAACATGTTTGATCACATTTTCTTAATGCAGCATATTTTAAGAGTTCAAAGACATGCATGATTACGTTTAGCAAGAGAGAGGATATAAGGAAAGCCTTACAGAAATCTCTCTCTTATTCTTTCTTTCAGTTCCACGCCACGGCAATAGTTTCCTTGCAAGGGATCTTGCATTGCCTGCGGAGGGGTTCTATAGCTATTTTCCTTTTAAACTTTCTCTTGGATTTTATTTTATGTTCTTTTTTTTTTTTTTTTTGTTTAGAGACACGAAAACATAAGTTTTTTATCCGCATCATGGGCCCGAGGGATCCACTTGGATATATGCAAATCGTGGCATCCACTACATATGATCAGGAGATGCTAGAAATTGAGACCATGGCAAGACCCTTCAGGGTACCCACCGCTTATGCAAGGAGTGAGTACTCACACGTGCGAGGAGTAGGGGCTGACCAATGACTAACCCTTGGTCGTCCGAGTGAGAGTCGGGGTTGCCGACCAATTGGGCAAGGCAATCCCTTGTTATTAACTTAGAAGTCTCAAGTTGATTCAATTTTCAGTCATTAAATGAAGTGGATAAATGTGTGAATTGGTAAGCCTTGGTGTGAGTTCGGTCCAAGGACTAGACCACTGCGTTCGGAAAGGCGGACTCGCTAATGGATTTGAGCTGTAATTGTGTGTGCCAATATTGCATATGGCCATCTCAATCCAAACCATCCAAATTCTACATGGACCCTAACTGTTAATAGATGTCCATCAAAGAAACATGTTAGTTAGAAACTAGAATAATAAGCGAATATCAATTAACAAGAGGTTAAGAAGTTGAAACTAGAATAATAAATGAAAGTCGTTTAACAAGAGGTAAAGATTTGGTTCAATGGCCTGAATTTTATGGGCCTCTGCAACATTCGAACAAACCAATTCATTTTCATGAAAGAAGTGGCATGCTGACTAGTGTCAAGTCTTGAAATGCACACCACTGGATATGGTATTCGATCAAAGACTACAGAACATTCATGCAATCGTATGCCCAAATTATCATACAGACGGACACAAATGCATATGCCACAATTACCAAAAAGCTCATGTCACAAGGATATCATATGGAAAAGTCAGAACAAACCTGACCTTAGTAATCAATAAACTTTGGGATTGTTCTGATTTATGAACGAAATTAGTTGGGGGAAGAGAGGATAATGGGGGAAGAACCAAGTCAGTCTGTGGCAACAACGCACCCATCTGTACCATCTTGCAAATAAACAAATACGACGTACACTTAACAGCAAGAAAAAAAAAAAAAAAAGAGACAATGTTGGATCATACCATTTGCTCCATCCTGCAAACTTAAATGTGACAACCTCCATCTACTAATCTAAGAATTTGGCAAGATCAGCCCTATAGAAGATAGAGGTAGCTAACTAATATTTGCAATCAGATGAAATTAACCGTGCTGTTTTGCCCTCTTTAAATGTGAACTATTGGCTACAGGGTCCAATTAGAAGCCAACATCAGCTGGCAAAGACCATCTGATGGGGAGAACAAGCATGGCTATTCCCATGATTGACCCACCAAATGAACTGCTTAGATTACCAAAACATGATCACATCTCATGCACAGCCACATGTCATTATAGACAGTAAAAAAAAAAGGGAACATTATTTATTATAATAATAATAATAATAATATAGTAGAAACATAAACAAACCTTGTGATGGCTTGAAGTCATCTTTAGAGTGATCTGCAATCTGCACCATATCACTAGGGCCCTAGCCAACATAGGGAGAGAACTGTTGGGGGTGAGACCCCACCCCCAAGGTAGAACCTGTCTCAAGAGTCGGAAGCTGGGCAGTCGAGCAACCAAAGGTTGGCTGGCTGTAAACTGCTGTGGTTCATTGATTGTATTATTGGCCGTTCACTGCTTGTAGGAGGCATCAGATGCAAAACATGAGAGAATCCAGATGAGCTAGATGTAGTATTTGCCATAGGGACCTTGCCAGGTAGTGAATAAGGCAGAGACATAGCAGGTTGTGCTTGGAGTGGAAGTGGAACCCCAAATGTCAAACTTCCTAGTTCAAGCCCGGGTTGTTTTCCTGCAGCATTAGACATCATTTGCACTTGGGTATCAATTACATGTGAATCAGCAATACCCCGCTTATCCTTAGGTACATCAGACACACCACCCTTGTACTGTTTACTACTGTCATCGTGTTGTGAGACCAACCTTGAGGTTGAGCCTTCAGCCTCAGACTCTCTGCCACATCCTTGTTTTCAGCTGAGGAACCATCTTCCGTGGTAACTGAAACATGTGAATTCTTCAAAAGGTTAATGCCCTTATAGCTCTTACTATGTGCATTAACATGCTCACTTTCCCCTTCTTGCTTCTTTTGGTTTTTTGCATCTTCAAATTGATGGATTTGGACACGGAGACTCCAACACGCGACCGGAGATCTATGTGCGCTCCGGATTTCCTACACAAATGACATCTTATGCTTGTTAGAAGCCTCTGTCCACACTTTCCCTCCAATCTCAAACTGACTGGATTTCTCTTCATTGACGTCAGTCGACCTGTTATTTGCACCCCCATAGTTCTTGAAACCTAGCGAATTGTGAGTTATTCTCCTGCATGTCTGACCCGAGCTCTTTCCAAGGTCTGTCCAGCAGAAATTCTCTTGTGGTTGTATTAATGATTCGCTTCTTTGTGGCACGATTGATTCATGCTTCTCAAAGCCGGTATGAAAAAGATGCTTCAACAAGACATCAGCAAACATTTCCACCCATCAATTTATTGCCGCCACCTTCATCTGTCTTGTTATCTGAAGAAGCATCTTTAGCCTTCGATTTGCCAGCAGGACCACCACAAGGAAGACCCAAGCTTAGCTCAATTCCATCTTCATCCTCCATTTTATATAGTTAATACATAAAATTACACGTCACCTTCTTCTGTTCCCTTTCCTGTAAAGCCAAACAACGATGCTCAACCCCCACTGAACAAACAATCATTTTGATATGATGATGACAATAAAGGGCTTCTAATTTCGTAGAGCAGAAGTGAGCATTTACTGCCATAACAGCTACAATTTTTTCAAGAAATGAGGGAACATAAAGATGAGAACATAATTAAAAGTCCCAGACAGAAGGAGATAAGAATGTCTAAGGCAATCCCGCAAACTCCTTATGTCACATTGAAAAGAATATAAGTGCTTCCAAGATGGTCAGCCACAATACATGTTATGCTTCAATTTACCACACAAAATTGTTCTCATGCTGATTTTCTATATATTTCCAATGAAACTAGTAGTACTGTAGTAGTCACCTGGCTCTCCACTGTTTCATAAAAGGTGAGAATGTTTTAAATAGAATACTCATGGAGATAAATGTAACAATTCACTTTTTGACAGAAAAACCAACAAAATCTGTGATGAGAAACATATTTTGACAGTACTCCATCACATTTATCTACAATAGTTTTGGAAGTGCAGTAGTGGTGGCCTTGACTAAGTATTACCCACGCAAACACAAAGAGGAAATGGGTTAAATGGCAATGAAGAGTGTGAAATGAGAATACGACTGTGGCGATTGAAAAAAGTGCATACTTCAAGGCCGTGCTATATTGGAAGCTCCATTTCACAGTGTGCCATTGAAATCCAAGTTGTTCACATAAAAGAAAGCAAGGTTTGAATGTCCTTTAGTTGCAAATGAAAACTACGGATTTGGTTAAAGTTTGTGAGATAATAAAACAAAATTCATTGTCAAATCATAAAAACTCAAAACAGATAATGTAGTGAACAAAAAGGAAAACATTTTAAATGATTAAGCCCATATATATGAAAATAGATACTATAAACTAATCATCAATACAATATCATTTGCTAGACATTTAGAGATGGGCATTCAGTTGCAACTAATGTATTAATATCATACACAGCATGATGGTCCAAAACAAATTCCCCAATCAATCACAGAAACTCAATCCATCCAATTTTACAACAAAATCTCAAAAAAAGGAGACATATGCTTACAACAATTTCAGATCTAAGAAGCACGTAAATGTTCCGAAACAAAGAAAAAAAAAGAAAGATGAAAATCAAATCACTTATCTCAAACAATCCAAACACAAATGATTACACGTACTTCCTAGAAAAAAAACCCAGCTTTATTGAGCATTGATTCATGAATCTTCAGCCAAACACCCTATAATTGCAGGCAGAAACAGAATATTACATAAAATAAAGAAGACTTTAAAAGAAAAACCCAATAGATAAAAAAAATACAACAATCAGAAGTAGAATCCCTGAATCCCCATATATGCTCAATTACTCAAACTTCAAATAACACATTATGATTCATACTTCAAATAACCACTTTCTTTTTCTGATAAATAGGGTTCTTGCACCTAATCACACCAGAACCAAAATCCTCCCAATACATTGCAGCAGAACCAAAATCCTCTCAATCCATCACATCAGATTCTTGGCTTTCCATAAAAATCACACCAAGAAAAAGTAAATCCATAGATGAATCAGGAAAATGGAAAGTGTGAGACCTAAAAATCTTTTTCACAGAGCTATCAACCTCAAAATTGTAGAGATGAAAACAGGTCAATTTTGGGCCGAAATCATATTGGACTCGGAACCAGAACCGTTATATAGAAATGGTCCGAATTCGGCTTCGACTCGGAACCTGTTTTGTTGGTTGCAAGTCCAGTTCCAATAAGAGGACCAAGATCCAATTCCAACTAGAGGACTGGAATTTAGTTCCAAAACTGGTTCCGACTTTTTTTGTTTTTTGCTTAAAATAAGGATATCATTCAATTTATTACAGTGCAAGTCTAAATCAGCTAAAGTTGATTTTGAGCTACAATTTACAACATTAGAAACTCGTATGTCGGGTCCCAGGTTCACGGGTCAGAACCTGTATGGATCTGGAACCAAAATCATTTATCAATCGGAACCTAAATTGGGTCTCGGATCCATTTATGAATTGAAACCTAAACCACGCTTTAAACCCATTTTTTCATGGATCGGAACTTCTAGATAATCAAAGAATCAGATGCCTGTTTACATCCCTATTAGAGTGATATAAACTTCTATTCATTCATGATTCTTTCTTTGTGCAATTCCTTGATTACAGCTGTCATTCTCTCAATTATAAATGCTAGAATGAACGAGAGTTTTTTAAAAGATATTGTATTAATTTTGTGTGTCTTCTCTTGGAGAATGATCACCAATATATAGGACATACATGCCTTTAATCAAGGCTTTTACAAAGGAAACTAAATAAATTACATCAATCACTAATCTAATAAGGAAAGCAATCAATCACTAAATTATATACAGCATTGACCAAATCAAATTCCAAATCTACGTGAGATGTATCTTGCTGGAATGGATTTATTGACTGGTGGGCCTTGGACCTCTTAATGGGTCTTGAGCCAAACTTAACACCCCCCCCCCCCACCCCCTCAAATTGATGCAGGAGAATCAATGAGCATCAATTTGCCAACTAAGAATTGATGGCAGGGTCGGGGAAGACCTTTAGTAAGAATATCAGCAATTTGAAGCTCAGTGGAGACATGCGGAAGGCTGATGACATCACGTTTAAACTCATCTCGAATGAAGTGACAATCAACCTCGATGTGTTTAGTACGTTCATGAAAAATCGGATTTTCAGTAATCCGAATTGCACTTGTATTATCAGTATAGAGAGGGGTAGCTCCTTCTGCAGAAAATACAATGTCAGAGAGCAGACCACGAAGCCAAAGAATTTCTGAGCAGGCAGCAGACATAGCTCGGTACTCAGCCTCGGTAGAGGATTTGGAAACTTTGTCATGTTTCTTGCATTTCCAGGAAATCAGACTATCACCCAAGAACATGCACCATCCTGTGGTTGATCTGCGAGTATCCGGACAACCAGCCCAATCAGCATCTGAATAAGCTCTGAGAGAAAGAGGATTGTCGGATGAAAAAAACAACCCGCGAGTCGGTGTGCTAATAAGGTACCGAATGATGCATCGAACAGCAGCCAGATGAAGATGACGAGGAGTAGTCATGAACTGACTCATGAGATTGACCGCAAATGAGATATCAGACCGCGTGATCGTGAGGTAGATCAAGCTACCCACTAACTGGCGATATGCAGTAGGATCGGGAAGGTCACCCTCCTCTTTACTGAGTTTAACATTCAGTTCGATCAGCGTATCGACTGGAGCGGAAGAAGTAAGCCCGACCAAGTCAATAAGATCAACCGTATATTTGTGCTGATTGAGAACTATACCTTTAAGCAATTGATGAACTTCAAGACCAAGGAAATAGTGTAAGGGGCCTAAATCCTTCATTTGAAATGTCTGATGAAGAGAAGCTTGGAGTGCCTGAATCATTTGTGCATTAGGACCAGTAATGACAATGTCATCAACGTAGACCAGTAGTACAGTAATCCCGGACGGAGCATGATGTAAGAACATGGAGGGATCATACTGGCTGGGATGAAAATCCAAGTGCAAAAGGGCATCCTGAAAATTTTCAAACCATGCGCGAGGAGCTTGCTTCAGACCATAGAGGGAGCGACGGAGCTTAGCAACCATACCCTTCCCAGATGAGTACCCTGAAGGCAGACGCATATAAACGTCTTCTTTGAGATCACCATGAAGAAACACATTTTTTACATCCATTTGATAGAGAGGCCAAGACTGAGATGCAGCAACAACAAGAATTATGCGAACGATGGTCATCTTGGCGACGGGAGCAAAGGTTGCATCATAATCAATGCCATATTCCTGCCTATTTCCGAGAGCAACAAGGCTCACCTTGTATCGATCTAGAGTGCTATCTGATTTTAACTTTAGAGAAAAAATCCACTTGCAGCCAATTGGTTTTACACCCACAGGAGAGGAGACAACATCCCACGTATGATTTTTCTCCAAAGCATCCAATTCATCTTGCATAGCCTGGTTCCAACATTTGTCCTGCACAGCCTGAGAATAGGATTGGGGAATGGAAGAAGAGGACAAAGTGGCCATTAAGGAAGTGTGGGAGAACCCATAGCGGTCGGGAGGTACCGAAATACGAGAGGAGTGTCGCAAGGAATGATGTCCAGATGGATCAAATGCCGGAGGGGGACTAGATGCTGGAGGAAGATCAGGAGGGGGATCCCTGGGAGGCACGTCTTTGTTCCGTCTGTGATACACAAAGTTAGGATTAAAGCGAACAACTGAAGTGTTGTCCGAAAAACCAAATAAAGACACCAAGGATGAGGAGTCAAGAGGTTCAATGTTGTTTTGAAAAAAATACTGATGTTAAAAAAAAAAACGACATTCCTAGAGGTCCGCAAGCGACGAATGTGAGGATCGTAACAGAGGAACCCTTTCTGGAAGGGCGCATAGTCTAAAAACACACATTGAGCAGATCGTGCGGTCAGTTTGATTCTCTCAAAAGGAGACAAGTGCACAAAACAAACAGATCCGAAAACATGAAGATCATCATAAGATGGAGATGTCTGGTATAATCGGTAAAATGGACTCTGATTTTGAAGAGAGGTTGAAGGCAGACGATTGATAAGATGAGCTGCCGTAGCTAGTGCCTCAACCCAAAAACGGGTAGGAACTGATGATTCAAGTAGAAGAGAACGAGTGACATCAAGCAAATGTCTATTTTTTCTTTCAGCAACTACATTCTGCTATGGAGTATAAGGACAAGTTCTCTGAGAAATAATGCCTTTGGATTGCAAAAATTTTTGAAAATCAGAAGACACATATTCCCCGCCCGAATCAGATCGCAAGATTTTGATGCAGGTGGAAAATTGATTCTAAACATAAGCTAAGAAAATTTTAAGAACTTTGAAAACATCAGATTTGGAATGCAAAAAGTAAACCCATGTAAACCGACTGAAATCATCAATAAAAGTCACAAAATATTTGTAGTGAGCATGAGAAAGAGCTGGAGCAATTCCCCATACATCGCTATGAACCAAATCAAAACATCGAGTGTTGTGGGAAGTGGAAATAGGAAAAAGGAAGAATTTTGCTCTTTCCCATTTTACAAGTAGCACAATCAAAAGGTACACAAGAAGATAAGCCAATAGATTTATTTAATAAACCAGAATTTAACATAAGGGACAAAGCCTTGGAATTAGGGTGTCCGAGTTTTTTATGCCACAATTGGCAATTATCTCTAATAGAAAGACAAAACACATCATTGGCAACTCTAGTCCTAGAAAGATTAGAAAAATCCAGCGGAAACAAGCGTCCACACTTAGGTCCCCTCGCGATCTCCTTCCCGGACATCACTGCACAACACAACCAGAAGAAGAAAAAGAGATGTTACAATTATTTTCAACAAGTTGCCCTACTGACAAAAGGTTTGAAGTTAAATTTGGACAAAGGAAAATATTTTTCAATGGGATTGGACCAGGGATGTCTCCGAGGGCAGTAATGGGAACAGTGCCTCCATTAGCAGTTTGGATTTGAAGATTACCATTGTAGTTTGTCACATTGGAGAGAGGGTTACTGGAATAAGTCATATGATTAGATGCTCCGGAATCAAGAAACCAAGTAGAAGAAGGTAGCAAGGTACCTGAGAGACCGAAAGCAGAAAGGGCATTGACAATCATTTGTTGTACCAATTCAGGAGTCAGAGAAGAGAAGGACCCAGACTGTGAGGGTGCGGATGTAAAAGCAGGCATATCCGAAGAAGCAACATAAGCATGTGGAGTCTGAGACTGTGGAGGCTGATACTGTGGAGCCGGACGCTGGAAAATATGATGCTGGGGAGTCTGCTGCTGTGGAGTATGACGTTGTGGGCGGCGGCGACATTCAGAGATGATATGTCCTAACTTTTTACAGTAACTACAGACTTTCTGTTTGCATTGAGATGCAAGATGTCCAAATTTTTGACAACTGTAGCATTGTGTTTTGCTCAAGTCTCGAGGCGGAGGCTGAGAAGCCTTAGTGGCTAAAAACGCGACGGAATAGGTCTCAGCCTTTTGTGGAGCTAAATGAGCTGAGGTTGAAATGCGTTGTTCCTCCCGTAAGAGTTCATTTAGGCAGACATTCAAGGAAGATAAAGGCATCCGATTCATCAGGGCCGATCGGACACTTTCATACTCAGTGCGTAACTTCATCAAAAATTGATCCCGCTGACTAGAGGCCTGAAGATCGCGAATCACGATCAGAACGTCTGCAGCCACATCTGCATACTTAATACTATCATATTCCGACCATAGGTTTCGGAATCCTGAATAGTAGTCTTGGATTGACAAGCTCCCTTGTGCATATTCAGCAATCGCACATTCAAGGTGAAATTGTCGTGCGGAGTTATCTTGATGGTACACTTGCTTCAGATATCCCCACATGTCTCTAGAGGTGGGGTAAGGTTTGAGGTTCATTAGCAGATGTTGTTCGACGGAACCCAGTATCCATGTTTTTATTTTTGCATCTTTAGTAAGCCAGGTGGATATCTTATTCTCATCATCCGTGGGTTTAGGGTCGGACCTAGAAATATAGCCCCACAATTCCTTAGCCTCAAGGTAAATCTAGAATTGAAACGACCAAGCGGGGTAATTTTTCCCGGTGAACCGAATCAAGGTAACCTCCGATTTTTCCATCTTCAATCTTGATTTGGCTCAAAAAATAGTGAAGTATTGGAAAAAATAGCAAAGAAGTCCAGCAACAGTGAAGAGATGAAGGTTAAATGTGGATAACAAATTGTATTGTGTAGAAACCAAGATCCGATCAAACAGATAAGAGGAAGAATCAACACAGAACCAAAAACAGCAAAAAATCACCAAAAATCACCCCAGGCGATCATGATTTTGGCTGCTGATCTTGTACGTGGGCCCCACTGATAGATCTGGACAATGATCAGATCACTGATCTGATGAAGCTTAGTAAGTTGCATTCTACTGAAAAAAGAATGATCGAAATCCACCACAGATCCAAGATTCTGGACGGTCCAGATGAAAACAGTATTAAATTTCTAAACAATGACGAGAATGAGAAAAACACCAACCTCGGAGTGCTGAAAAATTGTGAAAAATTCTCTAAAATTCCTAGAAAATCCAGGCGACCATGTTTGGATAGATTTCTGGTGGTGCTTTGATGATCAGAGGTGGGTCACCATCAAGATGAGATGTCGCAGTGTCTAAACTCCTTGAAACAGATCCCTGATCTGTCGATCTTCACAAGAGAGATTGATTTCCCTCTATCTTGAATGTCTTGATGCTATATCAAGATCAAGAACATGATTTTCTTGAACCGTGGCTCTGATACCATGTCATTCTCTCAATTATAAATGCCAGAATGAACGAGAGTTTTTGAAAAGATATTGTATTAATTTTGTGCGTCTTCTCTTGGAGAATGATCACCAATATATAGGACATACATGCCTTTAATCAAGGCTTTTACAAAGGAAACTAAATAAATTACATCAATCACTAATCTAATAAGGAAAGCAATCAATCACTAAATTATATACAGCATTGACCAAATCAAATTCTAAATCTACGTGAGATGTATCTTGCTAGAATGGATTTATTGACTGGTGGGACTTGGACCTCTTAATGGGTCTTGAGCCAAACTTAACAACAGCTACAACAGATTTTAAGGATAGTAATTAAAGCAATCAATCTAACTACAACCAATCAAAGATTAAAAACAGCTAATTATGTAATTATGGTGTTATTTGTTGCTATGCAAATATAAATGGCAACGCTAGGATCAATACAACATTATTGTCGCCAACACACTCATTGTTGAGTGCTGTAAGTGTTGGCACCTCAATTTCACACATGTGACCAGGGATCAATCCTGGGCACTCAATAGGGAAAGTATCACTCTTAAACCAATAGCCCAACATAGCAAAAAAAAAACCATTATTGTAAGTGACAAAGGAGGGCGGTTTTAATGTTTTTACTCCCCACTTCAAACCATAACCAATAATATGAGCCACATGAGCTAATTGCATTCATACTGTTGGTCATCATACATCAGCATAGAAGCTACACATAACATTCACAAACTAGAAGTTAACACATAAACATCCCTACCAAAACAACACATCTACAATCATCAAACTATAGGTGCCATGGCACTTCAAAGCTGACTCCCAAAGACCATGCCAATGGTTCAAGTACAGAAGCCACACATAGTTGGCATAATGAAAAACTGGATTTGTCAACTTCATTGGGTTCTCAACTCTGTGTTCCAACCATGGATGAAGAAAAGTACCGCCATCAGCCAAATTAGGTAAAAACTTGATTTGCATTGAATCAAGTTGATTCCTAATTTTCTACAGAATTCAGTGAATTCAATACAACCATAAACCTGAGCTAACTTCTATTTAGGAAATAAATTATAGATGATTAAAAAGAACTTGGCATAAATTTGAAGTACAAAGCCTAAAAAGACATGAAGAGAAGCCACAGACATGGGCACAGCACCACCTTTACCAGCTGGGAACTTGCGACACTCTGATATGTTTTTCCCATTGCTCAACTCTGATTCAAATTGAGTGAATTGCAAATATTGGTGAGCAAAAAATAGAAGCCAGAATGTTTGGCCCTGAAAATTTCAAACTGTTCTATTAATGAAATCAATGATCTTTATGGGCAGACCAACTATATGCACAAATGTCCCAGATTAAATAACTTAAAACAGATCAAGAATTACACTGGGGTGACAGACAAAATATCATGTTGAAATTCTTTAGAAGGCATAGAAAATTTAGTATTAATACCTGTAGTTTTTAATCGTACAAATCAATAAATTTAAAATATTTGATATGATGCAGCAACTATGGGATAAGGCTAATCTGATGTTGATTATGATTTTTTGTCAAGGAAAGTTGTTGCTCTCAATGCATAGGTTTACACTTTACAGACACATTACTGGTTTCTCAAGACATTTCTTCTCTGGTACCATACAACCAGCCAAGTCACTACTGATTTCAAAGAAACTTTTGGGATTTAATTATGCATGGGCACGGAAATGTTTCAGGTTCAAACAGAACAAAGCAGATAGCTTAGACATGACAAATTGACTCCGATAGTCCGATGACAAAAGCAATTTTATTGATCAAGAATAGACGCAAGGGAACTCGATACAACCAAAATTTATATATACATATATATAAATAAAACTGTAACAATAAGTAAATGAATCAATCAACACTCAACTTGATAAAATACCATGATGTGATTGAAACTTTTCTCATTAAATTGAAGAAAGCTGCACATAAACTTATGAAGCAAATGACAATAGATGAATTCTCAGTTCATCTATGGAATGCAAATCTCTGGCCACCCACGCTGTTGAAGAAGTGCAAGTCCAACAAGGTATTATAATGACCCTGCTCAACTTGCTCCTCATTTGCCCCAAGGAGAAGTAGAAGCTCAATTATACAATCCTCAGAATCGATGAAACCCTGTTTCCACTCTTTCCTAGCTTCTAATTTTTCAAAAGAGGAAACAACTTTTCCTCCATCCAAACCAGCAGCTGCTGGTTGAATAATCTCACCAATTCGCAGTTTGGCAGAATTTATCTTTTCTCTCCTCTTTTTGCGAGCCTCCATTCCTGCCACAAAAGATGGAGGGAGGGTATCAAGCCCAACATTTCTTTCTAAAATCTGATCAAGTGAAAACCTTTTTTTTCAAGTCTGAATTCTTCACCCACCAATCTTCGCACCCCAGAATCATACCTCCTCTCTTCCTCTTTTGTCTATGACCCATCACAGTTTCTCTCATTGTTAACTCAACAGACGAAACCCCATTTAAGTACTCCATGTAACGCTGCCACAAGCAATCTTCTGAGAGCTTAAGCCTCTTCAAATCATCACAACACACCAGCCCATTTCTCTCTTTGACACTTGAGTACTGAGAATGGTTTTCCACCAAATAATCACCCATACCATACTCATCTTCCTTTCTCGTGCACTCACTTACCATATCTTGCAGATTGAATCGGATCAATTCTTTTGAATCCAATCCTGAATTCTTAGAATCTTGCTTCGACTTCATTGCCATATACCGAAGAATCAAAGGGGCATTCTTAACCAAATTCTTTTCCACAACATCCTTTCCCCAAGGTAATGACTGTGCAACTTTAATTAAGGTTTCCTTTAGCTCTTTATATCTCATCTTGCTTGTATTGACCCCTGTGTAAATCTCCTTGGCAATATCTTCGATCCCAACATTCACCTCATTAACCTCTGCAACAAACAGTGACACAGCAGCAATAATGGGCATTGGCTGCCGCCCAGTCATCAAGAACCACTTGACACAGCACTGCAACAGAAATCTTCCCTGCTTCAACATCAGATCCAACTTCCCAGCAGGGACTCTGGATAAGCAATTACAAGATTTGATCACCCGCTCGAAGGAGGCAACAACATCAAATTTGGGTATATTGAGGCCAAGGAACTCGGTCACTCTTGCAACCATGCGGCCGATCTCGTGCACATCAAATCTTGTGATTGCGGCAATCTCAGAGATTGAGAGAGGGAGGCAGTTCTGACGGATGACGACATGAAAACATGCAGCAATGAGGATGGAGAACCAGTTGCCGATTCCAAATTCATTGTTTGTAATCTGTTGGATCATGTGGTAGACTTTGTCAGAGTGCTGAGAGGAGAGGCCAAGGGAGGAGGCAACATCATTAATCTGGTTTTGGGCGTCAAAGCACTTCTTGTCTCTGTAGTTGTATTCTGAGGCGCCAATGCGGACGAAAGTGCCTAGAGGAGCATTGAATGAGCCTTCAAGATGGGATACCAAGATGCCAGATTGCTCAACACTGCAGGATGAGCAGACATAGGTGCTGGAAGTGGAATCAAAGACGACCGTTCTCTCCTTGCAGTTGTTGCAGGGGTAAGAAGTTTCCATAAAGCTGGAAAGGGGAATAAACAAAAAAAAAAAAAAAGAGAATAAGTTAATAAATCGAGGGTTAATTATCCAGTGGGAGGGTCGTCCCTTAAGCTACTATCCTTCATTCATTTTGTCCCACTCCATCTTATCTATATTGACTTGCATTTCCATTTGAAAGGGCGGCCAACCTCATTGATAAAAAAAAGAGGCAGTTGGCTAAAGCAAGAAAATGTTGGTTGCCCATTATTTATGATACTACTACTATCTTATCATAATGGTAGATATTATATGGTCCACATAGCACGTAGGTTCGGCCAACTACTTCAAAATCCAATGAGACTTCCTTTAATGGACTTCAAATCCACAAAACCCTCTTTTATATGGTAGGAGTCTAGGTTGCATGAACTTATCCTCAAGAAAGTCTGTTGTCAGTGACTCGGTGTCGTTTCAACTTTCAAAGAACGTCATTAGGATAGGCTGGTAGCCCATACAGAACTTGTGACTTGTGAGAAACCCAACAAGTAAATGAGTGGGGTGGCAGCCCATACAGAACTCATTGAAATTGGGCCGGCCTTCAAAGAGATTGGGCACATTTTGTGTTTTAATCATATGTCTAAACCTGATCAATTTAAAGGTGCACCGAAATCTGATGGGAGCAAAATTTGGCCTAGCAACATTCCATGGGGCCGGGGGCCATGATTTCGAGAGATTTAGATTTAAAAAAAAAAGTAGTTTAACGTGATGATTGATCCCACTATGACTGGGATTTACATACACACAAAGTCATGACATTGAGTAATTTGGAGTTAAAAAGTTCTATCCCATTCATTGACATTGACTCACTGGCCCCCATAAAATTGGGACTTCGAGACATTATATTGGGCCCATGATTTTGAGTGATTTAGTTTTTTTTTTTCCTTGGAAAGAAAAAACAAACAAATTTTGCACACAACTAACATGCATGGATTGAAATAGCGGCCGCCACGTAGCGTGGCGGCCGATATATCGGCCGTGGCGGGGGATACCGCCACGCCACGGCCGAAGTATCGGCCGTCGCATCCGTGGCGGCCCGTGGCGGCCGCTACAAAGTGTGGTGGCCGCTACAAAGCCGCCACGTACCGTGGCGGCCGATACGTTTCCCTTTTTTTTTTTTTTTTTTTTTTTTTTTTTTCAAGGGAATCCCCCAGACCCCCTCTGCGAAGCACATGTTTTTGAAAAAGTGGCAATCAAGAAGATAAAAGGATCATACTTGACCATGATAACTAAGACTCTTTTGCTGGTTGTCTTTCCATTTTTGTGCTTGGATGTCTATTATTATCATAACTTGCTAGATAAGATATTAAACCTGTTTAATTATGTTTGAAATTGTATAGTAGTAAAGATATAGTTACCTATTACTACTAGATTTCAAATTGGTCTTAATTAAATTATTTTATAAAGAACCCTCATTGTGCCGGTGACTAAGGTATTCCTATTTCCTTCACTAACTCTCTACTCTGTCATTTTTAAATTGGTGTTGAATATTGATTATTGATCACTTCATAGTTCATTCACTTGATTGAGTTTGAACCTAGAATGTTGAAGTATTGATATTTAATTGTTCAATGTTCATTAATGAGTAATGACCTAACTCTTAAGTCTTATGCCTTTATTTTATGTTCTAGTTTTTTTTTTTTATGAGCTTTCCATTACTTTCTAAGTTAGTATGACTAAGAAACATGAATACATGTGAAAAAACTAATAATTACTACTATTTTCTATTTATTCAGCGATACAGGACTTCATATATTGAGGGCACCGCTACACCCACTTTTCTTACTTACTTTTGCAAAAGAACTACCTATTCTTTCATTTTACAATTTTCTGGATTTTCTGGAATTTTTTCAAATTTTTTGGGCGATTATTTCAAATCGCACCGCTACGCCGCTACGTATCCCCGCTACGCTACGTATCCCCCGCTTCGTGGCGTTTTGGCGGCGGGCCGCTACGCCCGCCGCAACCGCTATTTTCATCCTTGCTAACATGATGATTGATCCCACACTAGCTGGAATGATGATACACACAGTCACCACATTGAGCAATTTGGAGTTAAAAAGGTCTGTTCCACTCATTGACATTGACTCACTGGCCTTCATGAGGACTTAGAAACAATAGGCAACTGTCACTTTTTGCTAAGACAGTTTCCTACATTTTGAATTAGTGAGGCTGAACACATGTTCATATAAAAATGCAAGCTACGACTTTTTTGCCTTCTATTAGAGTTTGAAAGTACATGACCAAGCCAATGCTTTTTCCATAAAACCGCTAATTTAATTATGCCACTTCCCTTTGTTGGTACCACAACAAAATTTGTCCGGAAGAAAAACATTCCATAACCATCCAAACTCATGTTATTTAAGTATTTTTCAGAATTCAGGACAGGAAAACAAAGGCTGAAAAATATATAAATATCACAAAGCTGAAATTTTTTTAAAGAGCACAAAAACCTGTAAACAATTCTAGAGCGTGTCCAATCCCAAATCCAAATTCCAAGAAATTAAAATTAAAAATCCTAGAAAGAAGAAAATGCTTTATTTGTCAATATTTTTAAGTCCAGTAAGTGTAGCAAAAAGCAAAATTGTGTACTGACCTACTAGAAAGGGAGGACTTGGGATTTGGACTATTAAGAGGGTGAATAAAGCAATCTGTTGGACAATAAGGAACGGTGATCAATCCTCATCCATAAGTACCAGATTGATAATAACGGATAGGGTGTTCCTGATGCTTTTACATATCCATCTGGTATAGGCGAGCAATCATACTTGCCGTCAATATTTGTTTTCTCAATATCCATTGCAGGTGTGTGATGGCACTTTTATTTGGTTTTACACTGATTTATGGATTGACAACATGAAGTAGACTGAAGCATATTCAACATTATTCAAATAAGGTGGTGATTCCTGAGTTTTCGATTAAGAGTTCTTATAAGCAGGTGTTATGTAGACAAGAAGAATACAAAAAGATTCCTTCCATTTGGAAACTTATAGTACCTTCACGATTTTATGCGAGTGACATTGCTGGACATGATTTTGACAATAAATCATCTATGAAATAGGAGTATGTATAATGTCGATGTTTCAATCCTTGGTTCTAACTTTTCAAATGATCATTATCTTTTTCCTCATTGCCCGTATGTTAAGTTTGGGGGTATTTTATGCAGCTTTTTTAGTCCAGTGGGCATGGACTAGAACAATGATGGGTATGGTAGACAAACTGGCATTTTGGTTATATCAACACGCGAGAAGGTTTGCTTTGGAGTTGTTCATAGGTAAGTATAATTGCATATTTGACAATAGGTCAGAGTCTTCAATGGGGATGCAATTAAGGCTAGTGGGTCTGTGCGTGAGTTATTTCTTATGGGGTTGGGAGGCGGCTGTGCTTAAAGAGTTCTTTGGGATCTCTCCATCTGATCTATGGAGAGTATGTGGGAATGTTGTGGTGCCTCATGGACATACTAATAGTGTGGTGTTAGTCTGTCTTTGTAACTTTCGCGGAATTAGGGTGTGTATAATTTTTGTTTTCTTGAGAAAAGCGTGTGGAACAGTTGGCAGGTGCTCACTCTCGCAGCCACAAGGTTGCAGATTCAAGCCATGTTACCATTCAAAAAGAAAATAAAATTTTCATTTTTTGTTCCTTTTAATATATATGTATGTATGTATGTATATAGAATCAATTACCATTTCAAAAGAACCTAAGACTTTAAAAAACCATCAGAAGTACAAAAAGATGGGATCCCATCACCAACCAAGTAGAAAGCATAAATTGATAGAGATATGTAAAATTAGTCCCAATTCGCATCTTGATAAGATGACAAAAATCTTCAAAAAAAAAAAAAAAAAAAAAAACCCAAATAGTATAATGTAATGGGAAATAAGAAAATCTTGACAATCTAATAATGTAATGACAAAAGGAATCTAGGATATTCAAAATGACAGTATAAGGACAGGCATAATTGGAAGGTTGCCGCTTCAAGCAGGGGTATCAATGTATCTTTGACATTCTTAATCCATTTTCCCTTAGATATATGTATAATACAAGGAAGACAGTGAAAAGGCTAAAGATTCAACTAAAATTCGTATTTATTCATGGTCAACCCCAAAACAATCAAAGGAGGAGTTAAAAAGAGGGCTTGGAGGAAAAGGAATGGAACAAAGAAAAGAACAAGATGAGTCTTAAAAGAGCTCTAATGAATGATAAGAAACAAGTAAAACCCAAACCATGGAATTCAGAGGTGGTTGTGAAATTATCTCTAGGACGGAAGACTTGTGATAAGAGAATCTAGATAGACCCAAAACAAAGCACTATCACTATCATCGTGGGTGAAGATCTGTGAAAAGGAAGGAGATGGATATGAAGCAGAAGAACAGATTCAAAAATATATACATACCTCCAGGCTCCAAGCTGCTGCTGCTGCTGCTGCTGCTCGTCTCTGAATCTCTTCTTTTCTCCTCCTCTTCTGAGTATTCTCTCGTCTTTCCTTCTTGATTTGCACCTTCGCCTCTTTTTGTCTCCCGGGAGCGAATTCCTTTCTCCCAATATTGTGCAAGTCTGGACCGTCTAAGCGAGCAAAAAGGGCGTGGGTGGGGCCCACAGAGTGGCCGAACCACGTGAGAATTTCCACGTGGATTTTAAAGATGGAATCACAACTTTTATTTAATTTTTATAAGTAGATTCAAAATTTTCATATGATTTTTGGAAGCGAACGCGGATTTGATAGTTGTGGCCACACCAACATGCTTATTTTTGGGTCCACCCCTTGGCCCAACTAAATAAAAATATGAACATGTGTATATGGAACTTATAAATGAAAAAATGATAACATTCATGTGCATAGGCTGCTAATTGGTCACTAGATTGAGAGATCCACTTATGAGAGACAAAGATATGTAAAAGAAATGGAATTAATCTCATGCCTGGAATCCCTTATTATATAGCTCGTAAATTTAACGACTTTAAATTATATATATATATATAAAACTGATCATTGATCCAATAATCTAAGTATAATCACTGGATGTAAATCTCAGGATCCAATGTCTATGAAGGGGGGTTCATGTATGTGAACAGTTCATATGGATCATAAGGTGTGCCGGCTATAAATTCTCATCATAAAGATGTACCATGAAACTTCCCTAAAAAAAAAATTTAAGAACAAAACCCTAGGATTAGTTGGAAACATGTAATTTAATTAATAAAAGATAATTAGACTAAGGTCCAAAATAAAAGTTCTCATTTTTTTAGTCATAATTTATAATTATTGTTAAAATTATAAAAAAATACTCTTATTTCATGAGGTAATTAGTGCCCACCTATAGAAATTACGATAATCAATACCCATATTTTAAAAATTACAATGTAGCCATTTGTCATTTTGAAAAAAAAAAAAAATTCATCACAAGCGTTAAATTTTCATTATTCACTTCTCTCTACTTTATCTAAAAATCGTTATAAGAAATAATAACTTATTATTTTGATAAAAATTAATTTATAGATAAGTTATAGACTTAAAAGATTAATTAGAGCAGTAAATATCTAAATCATAAGATAAGAATGCATGACCTCAAAAATATTCAACTGCCCACTGCCCGACTAAAACAATTCCTGCGTGAAATTGAGAGATGGTTTTTATCAGTGAGCTGGTGATGGTTGGTGCTATCATGCAATAAAACCCACTCACGACAAACTTACCTGTGAGTCATCATCACTGGTCGGTGGCTGTGGCTCTGGCTAATCCTTCTTTCTTCTGCCATCGCAGAATTTCCAATTCCAATTCTCTCCGCAATCATCTCATCATCCTTACTTCCAATCTTTCCCATTACGATCGGAAGAACTAGGGTTTTGGATCCAAAACCCTAATCTCTCTCTACCTGCAGCAGCGATTCCAGAAGATCCTGAAATATCCGGGCTTCGCAGAGATCCGAAGAATTCGGAGGCATGGATTCGAGTAGAAGAGCTGTGGAATCCTACTGGAGGTCTAAGATGATTGATGGTGTGACGACGGATGAAGACAAAGTAGCTCCTGTTTATAAATTGGAGGAGATTTGCGAGCTGCTTCGATCTTCACATGCTGGTATTGCGAAGGAGGTCTCGGAATTCATATTGAAAAGGCTCGATCACAAGAGCCCGATCGTCAAGCGGAAGGTAGGATATACTACATTCGTCGCTGTTTTATCTTGTTTTTGGATTTGAATTCAATTGCGGGCTTTATGTGATGAGACTGTTTTTGGAACGATTCTTTTGTTCATTTTTGCCTGCCAAGATCGGATTTGCTAAATTACATGAGGCATCATAAATGATTGATCTGAATTGCTTCCTGTTGTCTGTTTAGAGCTAGGGGAGTGTTGAAAAGAGTTCCCACTTCCCACTCCCATCTGCATGCCAATTACCACTGAATGGTCTTTGATTGTTTGGTGTTGGAATATTTCCGGCATTACCTGAGTCCACCAGATGAATGGTCTGGATCACCTAAGGAGAGGGATCCAGCCAGTATGAAATGCTTGCCTAATTGACAGCTGCTGGTATGCTGAAAAATATTGCTGATTTGGCCAAGCATTGTGATTTGTGAAGTTTGTTTCCTCTCTATTACATTAAGAAGTTGGGTTTTATTTAAAAGCTGAATTTTCATGTAAAGTATTACACAATTTTTTGGCTGGAACATTCAGATAATGAGTGCATATGTTTTACAAATTTTAATTTGATTCATATGAAATCTCTCTGCCCCTTTTCCTTTTACTTGTATAGGCCCTTAGGCTGATCAAATATTCAGTTGGGAAATCTGGTGTCGAATTCAAGAGGGAAATGCAGCGGCATTCGGCTGTTATACGACAGTTGTTTCATTATAAGGGCCATCTGGATCCCTTGAAAGGAGATGCCCTCAATAAGGCTGTTCGCGACATTGCCCATGAGGCCATGTCGGCAGTTTTCTCTTCCGAGGACAACAAGCCAGCCCCATCAGAGGATATAAATAGGCGGATTCGAGGTTTTGGGAATACAAATTTTGAGGTGCAGACGGATGATAAGAAATCTTTTCTTAGTGAGGTGGTGGGTCTTGGAAGCGCTTCGATAAGACAAGGATTGAACACATTCACTGCAGCTCATTCTCTGGGTAAAAATGATAATGGGAGCTATAAGAGTCCAAATCTGCGTAGGTCACTGACAATGGAAGCAGGTAGCCCTGATAGATATGAGAGAGAAGAACAATCCAGGGGAAGTTGGAATACTTATGAGACGTCGAGGAATGTGGGTGCTGGACCTTGTGTCCAGGATTCAAGAGCAACCGCAACAGAGATGATGAATGGGGATACTGGTTCAGGTCATACAGGGGTGAAGAGCCGCGAAGAGAGGCTCTTGGAGACCATTGCCTCGTCAGGTGGCATGCGTTTGCAGCCCACTCGTGATGCACTTCAGATATTTCTCGTGGAGGCCTCAAAACTAGATCCACTGGCTTTAAGTCATGCACTTGAGTCAAAGCTTAACTCTCATTTGTGGCAGGTATGCTTTTTTTTTTTTTTTTTTAATATTGTCCTTCTATAGATTCCAGCGTTGTTGTATTAAGTTGTGTAATGCTGTTGTTACCATAGTTCAAAATATCGGCCGCTACGCGACGTAGCAGCCGCATTATCTACCGTAGCGGTTGAGACCGCTACGCTATTTTGAAAATAGTAGCACTACAGTCTAAAACCTAGTAGAGCCAAGCAGTTTTAATTTTAAATATATATTTTTTATTTCTGCTTAATTGCCTTTCATAAAGTTGTCTCTACCCTTACATGGTTTCAAATCACTGAAAAAGCACAAGATTGGCTGTTATGCAATATTCATATTTTTTGACCACTTAAAAAATTCACACCGCTGCACTGCTACTATCGCCGCAAGCGCTACTTATCGCCCGCTACGTAACGTTTTGACCACTGGCTGCTACGCCCGCCGCAACCGCTATTTTGATCCTTGGTTGTTACTCTCACTAGTCCAACAAATGTTGTGCAATGCTGTTTAATCTAGGTCAGGAAGCAACAATAAGAACTGTCTTCTTACACGAGGATAGGCATCTTGCTATAATCCCTGGCCTAGATATGAAAGTTCTAAGGGGAATTTCATGCTCTGAACCACAGTAGGCCTCCTTCCTCCTAATATATAAGTTGTATTAGACAAGTGATGTGATATTGCCCAGAGTATAGGGTCAACCAGATCAGACCATTTGGGCTCTACAGGTGCCACATATGGGTCCACATGAACAAAGAGTCAATGTAGACCATTCCCTGTTGTGCCACACGTCCAAAGAGGCCCTTATATTACCAAGGAAGCTTCAATTTATGTTTCAGTAATATTAAGAGTCTTTAATTGTTTCAATTTATGAGATGTAAGTCAGGTGCAGGTTATTCGGTTACCAATCTGACAAGCCCAAGATTGTCCATTTTGGGGGGGAATAAACGATCTTAGAAGATTTTTTTCTTTAAATGATTAATCCTTTGTTTGAGATAGTCTTGTACAACCCAGACCAACAACGGTGCGGTGAGGAAACGTTTCTTTATGCAAGTTGATGGCATCAGGGAAAAGGGGTAGTCCGAAGAGGACATGGATTGAAGTAGTAAGGGTATATCTGAAAGTGCAACCTATCTGAGGATTTGGCTCAGGATAGACCAAAATGTCGAAATAGAATTCAAAAACAGTTGGAACAACGCTTCGGTGATGATGATGTAAATCCTTTGTTTTTTTTAACGATCATAAATCCTTTGTTTTTTGTCCATTAATCATAAATCCTCTTGCTATGGCGATCGAACCAATTAAGTCAGATGTTGTCAATGCTCATTAATCCTATCTTCTTGATCAGTGATATCAATCATAGTATCCAATCCTCATGATCAAGAATTTGTTGTTTTAACTTGGGTACATTTTGAGAAATTAGCATGTCAATTTCAGAGAGGGACCCCTTTTTAACTATTCAAGAATAAGGTAGTTCTTCACTTCTTCTAATGCCATTTTGGATGTTTTGCTGTTGTATGGCTGTTGTTTTGTTTGTGATGCTCTCTCTCTCTCTCTCTCTCTCTCTCTCTCTCTCTCTCTCTCTCTCTCTCTCTCTCTCTCTCTCTCTTCAAATTTCAAATGGTAATCTGAGATCTTTATTAAATAACCAAGAATGGAAAAAGTGTATCCACAAAGAATATTAAATTTTAGTACAAACCAACAGCCTTAATAGATGAGCCTAGAACGTTTGCTTTCTCTGAGGTGGGAGAGTAGCAATGCGACAATCTCTTGTAGTGTGCCATTCAGGGGGGGAAAAAACTCTTGTAGCTAAATATTTGTGTTGCTCTCATTGCTACCTTTTGTTTTAGAATAATGCCTCTTGGTTCTGCTGTGCTATATTTTCATATATTTCTTCAATAAATTCCAGTTTGGCAATGACCAGCGTTCAGTTGTGACTATAACAATGAAGAAAATGACATTATGGCTACATGTTAATTCTTGCATTCCATCTTCAGTGGTGTTCTAAGGATTTTTTTTTTTTTTTGGGCTATGTATTTTCCAGGTCCGCATGAAAGCTGTGTGTGTTCTCGAGTCAATTTTGAGGAAAAAAGATGATGCATTTTTTTCTACCATTGCATCTTATTTCAGCGAAAACATAGATGTCATTATCAAATGTTCTGAGTCTCCTCAATCTTCTCTAAGGGAAAAGGCAAACAAGGTACCAATTGTCCTTATTTCTTTGCTTTTGTTGGATTTGTTGTGGTTGAAAAGCCTATTCAACACCTTCTTCAGGGTGCATTCAGTGGTGAAGTATTCTAGGATTCTCCTGTCCAATATTATATCTGCTGGCTCCTTGTGGGTTTTTGGCATGTTGAGTATTGTGTATTAAGATAAAAATGGATGAGAGTAAACCATAATTTACCAAGGAAAATGTTCCCTTGACCTATTTAGCTATGCCTCTACCCATATCATCTCCTTCTCACTCACCTGCTAGCCCCCCATTGGCCCAACTTGGATCCTGATTGGAGTTGCATTCATTGTTGGATTGAGACACCTTCTACTTTATTTACCTTTCTCTACAACTGATTTTGAGGCCTTAGGATCTACAACTATTAGAATCCGTTAACAAAGCAGAGACGCTCTTACCCCTTCATTACTTTGGTCGATGGTGGCCAAGATGGCTTCTTAAAGTCACATTATCATAGTTGTGTACGTTTAAGTTGTAAAAGGTTGGTCAGCCATTCTCTTAGGATGAAACTTTTATGAAGAATATTAAGTTGAAGAGATCTAGGTGTATTACATGGGAGGAATGGTAAGCTACCTACATCTAGAACTGGCCTAATATATCATCCAAGGGATCATACATGGGATGCTGCATGCTTTGCCTTTTGATGGTGCTCCGTCCGGGTGTGCTTCTCCTGCTATGGTACCTGGATACTTCAAAATAACCAACATATTATGTCACATCTTATTTGATACTTAAACTTTTTATATGTAAAATCCATGTCCCTGCTGTTTCCATGGTGTGCCCTTGCCATATCCATCTCGTATATAGGCATCATAGTCCTCCTGAACTCTGCCACAGGATACTGCTGTGATTGTGCTCTGCCAGTGCCAGGGTCGATTCCTAGCACTCGGGTGAGAGTGTGAAAGATTTGAACCTCCAAGACAGAAAGCTGTTTCTTTCATGGACCATGTTTTAAGGAGTTTTGGGAACTCAAAACTGTATCTGAACTTCCTCAGTCAACTATGTGTTACATTATTGTTTGATGCAATGAATAGGTCTTGAGCCTTTTGGATGGAGAGAAGATTGCTGGAGCAAATACTCTTGCAGGGAAGCCATCTACTGCTAAAGCTCAGACAGATGTTGTTCAGATGCCTGACTTGATAGACACCAACTATCAAGATGATTATGGGAATGAAGATTCGACCCAAAAGCAAATGGACCAGAGCACTCCCAATCCAACAGCTGCAAGTCCTGTTGTTGATGACCTCTTTGGAGGCAGCACTACCCCAAGCAAAAAAGAAGATGACCCATTCGCTGATGTATCGTTTCACACTATTGATGATAAAGGGCATTCTGATGACATCTTTTCAGGATTGACTGTTGATGACAAGCAGGCCAGTATTGACCCTAATACACAAACGAACAAATGTGGGCCTGAACTATTTGATGTTTTCAGTTCCTATCCTATGCAACCAACGCAGGAAACAACCAGCCATAAGAGAGATGTGGATGATTTGATGGCAGATCTTTCTATCAATGTAATGGCACCTGAGCAAAGAAAGCAACCTGGAAATATTGGCGGGCCCTTCTCTGAAATCACCTTCTCGGATTTTAGCAATCAATCCACTAACCCTGCACAAAGTGAAGTTCTAAATAGTGTATTCCATTCTCCAACTGTTGGTGGTGTGAGCCCCTCAAACCCCACTTCTTTGTTTCCCTTGGGCCCTATTCAATACAGCATCCCTCCTAATTTCATGTTCAACCAAGTGCTATCTTCCCAGCCCATTAATTACAGTGCAATGGCAAGTCTTAATGCCCAGCAGCAGCTGCTGGCTACAATGAATTTTCAACACCTTGGAAATCTTGGGGCTTCAGGAAACTCTGGACTTGGTCATGCTGCTGGTATTGGCGTGGAAGGAGGAAACTCAGCCTTCCCCGACATTTTTCAACTGACAAATAATCCCATTCCAAGTTTTAGTACAGCTGCAAACACCTCAAAGAAAGAGGAAACAAAAGCTTTTGATTTTATATCAGTACGGTCAAGAGCCTTCATGTTCACTTTTTGAATTTCTGCCTTCATGGTCTTAATTTATTCTTGGAATATGATATTGTATGGCAAGTGCAAGTTTCTTTGTGATGTATTAATTTTAAATGGCATCTATTTTGTAGGATCATTTGTCAGCTGCTCGTGATATGAAGCGAATCGTTTGAATTTTGAAAGCTTCACATCGAGTGTCTTTTAATGAAGGCTAGTACAATGGCTCATCAGGCAAATTAAGTTGTATCACTTGACAGATTAAAGCTGGTCAGTCTTCTAGTGGAACTGATTAGATACTTCGTTTGGCAATAATGAGAATCGTGTTTTTGTGACTAATGATTTTGTGATTTGCTCTCACGTTTAGTTCTCTCTTCGATAGGGGCAGAAACCATGAGGGATAAAGTGGAAGCACCCAAAGTGAAAAAAAAAAAAAAAAAGACAATGAAAAGGGAAACAGGAAAAGGGACAATAGGTGGTGTTGTATCTTTTATTTCATGTGTCGGTGCATTTAGTTGTGTAGAACATTTTGGAATCATCATCTTTTTATTATTATTTCATTATTTGTTCCTCTGCAGATAAGTAATTTTCAACATTGATAAAGTAGTGCCATTTTTTAGTTCTCATCTGTGCAATCATCTTTTCTGGGTGGAATTATTGTTAGTCGTACAGGTGGGACCATGCAATTCATGGCATCCTTTTGGAACAGGCATTCATCCTTGGGCTACCCTTCCTGTGAACTACCCACTTTTTGGGAGAACTTTCATTTTTTTTTATGCAGAAGGCATCGTCGTCTGGCCGTTTGTGGGATCCTGGTGTTTTGTTGTTCTGTACTTTGACATCACATCAGATTGATAGCTAGCTTTCTGTTTGATATGTTATCTGTCTTTGTATCAGTTAAATAATCACAAGGCTTTCTTTGATCCAAGAGGTTTACCTTGATGAGAACTGAGAAGTTCATCATCCATATAACTTGTGGTATCATCTCGCCACCAAATTGCAAACTTTCACATTTTAAACAACCTTGAGAAGCAAATAATTGTTTATAATACTTTTAATTTTGAAGGAAAGAGAGATTAAGCGGTGAAAGGTTTTGCACATTATCCATGAGATCACGATTAAAAATACATATGACCAAGCAGGCAAGCACTGTGAATTGTGAAAGCAACACGGGTTTTTCCAGCACTGGAGGATGGATGGAATCACTGCCACAAACATACTTCTCAGAAAATTACCGTAGCAAAAAATGTTGGGATTTTTTCTAATTTGGGGATTTTCCTCATGGAAAGGAAACTTATTTTAAATAATTATCAGTAAATCGTAAATGTTAAATAGTGTCTCAGGTTCTCAATTTGTAGCTCAGCTGGTAAAGGGACATGGGCGGGTGAGTTGACACGAGTCCTTGATGTAGGGGAAAAACAGTAAAAAAAAAAAGTAAAAATAGTGTCATTTTTTTAGGTTATCCTGACATTCCACAATATATTCTGATTTTCGAGTGACTCTTTGTGACAATTTCTTCTTCTGGAGATAAAATGTGAAATCCTGGAAAATATAAGTTGGTTGTTATTTGTGGAAGAGGATAAAACGAACTTGTCACACTGCTCCTTGTGTTTAATTTCCAGCATAGGCTTAATTTTATAGCATCCTTGCACAGATGGAGACTGCCGAAAACATTAAACAGCTGGATGGACCATCAAACTTATGATTTACATTGAAATGCAAGGCGGATTTAGTCATTAAATCAAGTTGCGTAGGCAAACTTCAAACAGATGCTTAATTTTGGTCAATGTCTTGAATGCTTAATTTATAAGCTTTGCACACCACTCCCGACAGTCTCAGTCTCAATCTCGCCTAAGTGCATCTCAATTACGAGAATGGAAAGGCTCGAGGTAGATTAGGAGTGGGCTTAGTGTTACTTGTTGGTGAGCATATAAAAAAAAAAGAAAGTTCACTTAGTCGTATAGATTTTTTTTTTGGAGATTCAATCCAATGGCGTCTAATAAGTATAAAATTGGAGATGGTGACAAGTTAAAGCAGCTGCAATGATCAAACTTGGGTCCAAATGAGCCACACTCCAACTTTTGATTTTTTATGGCTTCCAATCATTACTAATTGAGGAACTTAACTATATGTGCGCTATTTTATTTTATTTTTTCTAATATTTATTTTGACCATTCATTCAAAACTTGCATGTGATGAACGTGGACAGACAAACGTTGTTTTAGGGAGTTGTCCAATTCACAACCGTAATTTTAACTACAAAATTTACTGTTATATATGAGACGGGGCTTACTTGGGCCCACATTTAATTATTGCAGCTCCTTTGATAAACTCATTGGTATTGGTAGATACTAAATAAGATTTAAGCTGGTCTAATTTAGTAAGATGAGTTTCAATTATGTAATTAAAAACCTGAAAGTTATATATATATATATATATAAGCTGTGATTTTCCAAAATTCGAGCGAGATTTCGGACTCTGACCGATTTTTCTACTTCAAAGCCAAAGCCTCGCCTGAGAGGATTCGGCGGGGAGTGGTGCCAGTGCCACCATGCCACTTGCCACGTATCTTGTTCAGTTTTTTTCTTCTCTATGCTGCTGGAGAATTTTATGCAGTGAGAGAGAGAGATATCAACAGTTCTCCAAAAATCGTTTCTTGGAAAGATAGTCTGGTAATTGAAACAGTGACATTTCTAAAGATATTCTTTTACTAAACTTGAGGTCTCTTTCTCTCTCTAAATTCTCTAAATTGTTGCCTTTTTCTAGATTCATTTCTTCCCCTTCAGCTACCTCCTATTTGGCTTATGGGTTTGGATTTTTACACAATTTCCTTGCAATTTCTGTTATAAATGCTTTCTGTAATGATTGTATGAATAGAATCTGTGATCCCCATCACATGTTTTAAATTTCAGGTGGGTCACAAGTTTTTCTTCTTCTGTCTTTCTGCTGTCTGGGTGATTCCTCAGATTAAGAGTTGTTAGGTTTATGATTAATAGTATGGAATTTGCTGGTCGATGTAGACAGGTTTGTAAGATGGAATCTAGGAGATTGGTTATGGGGATGGGGTTAATTGCCATTGCTATTTTAGTATTTCAGTCACTTGCTCTTCCCTCTGGAAATGTTTTTGTCATCTTTGCCTCCTGCCGTTGGGGTTAAAAAACTAGTAAAAAGAAATCTTGAGAATGGGAATTCTTTCCCATGAGCCTGCATGGCTTCCAGACTCATCAGTAGTTCCTGGAGTGGTGATGAAACTGAGGCTTCTGATTTAAGGGTTGAAGCTAAGCATGATAGTGAAATGAATGAAAATGACCCAGAAGAGAATTTTGCATTAGAGAGGGATAGAGACCCTGATCACGATCTTGCACTAGATGAGGATGGAGACCCAGATGATGAACTTTTACCTAAGAAAAGTTGTTGACCCAGACAATGATTTCCCATCAGAGAAGTTTGGATATTCTGGTAATAGTTCTTCATTAGAAAGGGCCAAAGAGCCAGGAAAAGAGGTTTCATCAGAGAACATTGGAAAACCAGGTGATAATCTCCCCTTTAAAGATGTTAGGAATTTGGGTCCTGTTTTGGCTTTAGAGAAGGTTAGCGGCTCAGACAATGGTCTTGCATTCACACCAGGGACATCAGCCAAGATTTCTGATTTGAATGGAAGAGTGGTTGGAAAATCAAATATGAGTTCTATATTTCATGAAGCATCTGGTGTGTTGAACACATCTTCTACAGGAAAACAAGCAGAGAAAACGTTTATAAAGGGTGAAAATACAGGCATAGTGCAAAGTGTTCCGGCCATCACTTTGAGAGATCATTCATCAGTAGCTAGAATGCCAATATTACTGAAGAGAGGAAACCACCAACAACGATAGCAGAGATGAACCGCTTGTTGCAACGGAACCGCATTTCTCCCCATTCAGTGGTGGGAAATTGAACCCTTTAGGTTTTAGTCTACTTGCATTTAGAGTAAAGTTGTTCTATTAAGATTTGTTCTGACCACTGCCTTTTTAATCCTTTTCTGTCTGTTGTAGAAACCGCGATGGTCTTCTACTAGCGACAGGGAACTTTTGTCAGCAAAGGTGCAGATTGAGAATGCTCCTGTTGTGAAAAACAATCGTGAGCTTTACAGTCCTGTTTTCCGAAATGTTTCCAAGTTTAAAAGGTAGACTATAATTATGCAAAATGATTGACAAGTTGCTGTCTGGAATAATTTAATTTAGTCATGCAAAAGTATGTGGTATTTGATGCATATTTTTAAGTTAGTTACCAAGAACATTTTATCCTTTGCATGGCACACATCTGAAAGACCTCTTCTATTCAACCTCTGAGGCTTCCATGGATGGGTTGTAAGTTGCAACCCATTACCCCAAAATATCCCACTGGTGGGGGATCATAATCATAGGTTGGACAAATAGCTGTAGCTCTCAGCACTTGAATTATGTGTGTCTCATACATACTTGTTTCACATAAATGTAGTGTCTAATAAGTAACTCAGATGTAATTGATTTTTCATTTAACTTCTAATCCCATTAAGAGTTTATGTTATTGTGCATCTGCTTCACAGTTTTGAATGACAGTATTCCCATATTCAAATTTAAGTAGCATTGGTCAAACTGTCTTTGTGCCTTTGTAATGTTTCATATGACTTTTTTTCCCTAGAATAAGATAGTAAATTCCCTAGAGATCCCTATTGAATTTTCATTTTGTTAATTCAAGTTAATGTCCTGCAATTTATTTGTGTTTGTCAAAATGTAAACTGCCAATGCTCCAGATGTTTTGTGGATGCTTTGGATGGGCTTTCTTTATGAACATCATTCGAAAAAAAAAAAAAAAAAAAGCTTTCTTTATGAACTGGTCCCAGAAGAAAGAATTGGCAGAAGCGTTTGGTTGACACTTGACAGTTGCGATCAAGTTGGAAGATTTTCTGACTAGTGTCATTTACATTATCACCTTAATCTCACTATTAACTTAGGCATTCTCTTTTTTTTTTGGAATCTGGTAAGTCTGTGAGAAGCTAACTATCTCTGATTGTTTTAGAGAATTCTGATGTTATTTTGAATTATTTTGATATTTTAATGCACAATCTTCCAGCAAAAATCTTTTCGTAGTTCTCTTCTTCCTCTATTTTAAGTTCTGTAGCTTTCTTAGTTTGAGATTTTTGAGTTCAGCTTTTAATTTCACTTGGCATCGGAGCATGAGTTCTGATGTTAATTTCCTGTTCCATTCATATTTTCTCTACTCGTCTTTCCTTGATTGTATGTGATCACCATTCAACTGTAGTGCGAACTGTGGTTGATCCGAGATGATTTCTAAAGGGAATCACCGGTAGAAGAAATTATTCTGGATTTCTTTTGGAATTTTTTAAGGATCTTATAGAGCTTAGATGTCAGTGATATATCAGATCTACAGTTCTTTAACATCATGTGGGAATTACGGCTGCACCATTTGAATTGTGCAAGTCCTTATCATGTGTAGGTGAATTGTTCTGTTGCCAAAATAAAAATTAAAAACAGTGGTCATATCTCTAGACATCTTTCCTTATTTTGTTCAGTGCTTCTATTAGTCAATACTCAATAGAGACATGCAGTTCACCGGTTTAGAAACAATGATATTGATTTGTTAAGATTGCTTATTTGCTTTTCTACCTAACATTTACTTTTGAATATTTTGTGTCATCACCCTTACAGGAGCTATGAGTTGATGGAACGTAAACTCAAAGTCTATGTCTATAGGGAAGGAGAAAAACCCATATTCCACTCGCCATTTCTCAGAGGAATTTATGCCTCAGAGGGATGGTTCATGAAACTGATGGAAAACAAACAATTTGTTGTCAAGCACCCACGAAAAGCCCATCTGTTTTACTTGCCTTTCAGTTCCCGTGTT